>SCLH01000833.1:44754-94557 GCA_004367855.1 Oikopleura vanhoeffeni
AAATTTATGAAAAAGAGAAAAGAAATCTCATTTGCCGTTCGTGAGGTATACTTTTTTTTGCAAAATAATCTTCATTTTGCCTCATTTTACTATAGCAAGGAGTTTTCAAAAATAATTTTCGGCGAATTAAGATGAATTTATAAAATATGCTTGGTTAATGTTGTAGAGAATTTTTTTCTGATCAATAATATCGGCATTATGTGATTTTTGGATACGTGGATATGACGGTATACTTCAATGAAAAGAAATACCAGCAATTAGGTTTTATGCATTTAAAGGTTGATGTGATAATATTTTCTAGAAATGAATCAGTTTTTGACTTCTCAAGGTTACGGACTACAATATACAATTGGAAAAATAAACGTTCACTCAATTCTCACAAAAGATATTTGAGTTTTAAAAACGCCTTATTTTTCCCCAGCACATTACTGGAAGCACCCACAATCCCCTTAAATGACAGTTTGAAAAAAGTGAAAAGGTTCTTTAGAAGTTTTTAAGACTTTTCTTCCATTTCACCAAACTTCAAAAACGATCACGTAACCTTCAAATTAGGAAATAAGGTTTTGGTGAAAGTTAACAAATAGTGATCAAATTACGCTGAAAAAATATTTGGGCCAATAAACACCTAATTCAAGAGTTTTAAACATAATAATATTTTTCAAAAACGTCACGTGATCTTAATTTAAAAGAAATAAGGATTTATTTATGACATATTTAAACTATTTTGGATTATTCGTCACGTGATTTATTCAGACTCTCATGTAATGAGAAAAAGTCTAAAAACGTTTGAAGTTGACCCTGAATTTTTTTGCGTAATTTTTTCAAATTACTGGTATATGATACTATAATAATTTTTTTTTTCCAAGTACTCAAATCATGCGGAAGACCCCTTAAAAGAACGTAAAAGAATTTTCTAAGATTCAATTGCTTACAGTATGGCCTCCGTTTAAAATAGAGGCTATTTCCAGAAGTCAAAACTTTGGAAAAAAATGATAACAAAATGAGACCCTACTGAGGTTCTCTTTTATTTTCAACACCCAAAGAAATTAGATTCCAAAATAATTTTAAGAGTCTTATAACTAGAGACTTTGTAGACAACATTAATATGTTTAGACCCAGACCGATAGAAAATCCATTTGAAGTTTTAATATGAGGTAATTGCAATTAAATTAAGGTTTAATTTCATCTCATTATTGCACTTTTTATAGTCGAGTCATAGTAAAATTTTCGCCAACTTTGGTTTCTATCCTTATTAAATGCGTTTTAAAATTTTATTTCTGTTATTTCATTTGTATAGCAAATTGGCTGACTATTATTTAAGCGATTAAAAAGTGAGGCAACTAGTTGGCTAAAATCGAGTCCTGGGTACAGATTCATGCTAAAGTCTAGCGAGTTAAACACAAACAAAATATAAGGGGGGAATTAATCAGATAAATTGTTTTTTGAATTAATATCATTGTAAAAATAGTTGGCACATAATTAAACGTTAGATATATGATGCCCCTAAAAATGAGAGCAATCAAGTTTTTCACTTCGATAAATTTTATTCTTTAAACTATGTTTAAACAGTTAAAACAGTTTAACAGGAATACTTTATTCCAGCAAGTGAAGAACAAAATACCGTTGGTGTGACGTTGAAATTGTCTAGGCATGAAGTCCTATATCAGGGATGAACCTTGAGTCATAAATCACTTTAATTAATTTTATTGCTTCGTCCACATTTCGGCTAAGGGTAACTTTTTTTCTGGGTAACTCAAGTTAGTTTTTTCCGCTGCCAATTTGAGAACGACAACCTAGAAATCTAGATCCGACAAATGGGTTTTTGAATCCAACCGCCAAAGGATCAAATATAATGCAAACTTTTTTGATTTACCGTAAAATTGACGTAAAATTTAAAAGTAGGTCTGAAAAACCGCCCATTCCTTGAGTGCCGAATTTTTTGACAGTTAGTACAAACTTTTCGTCCGAATTTTCATTCGTTATTTGATCCCTAGAGTTGTCATATGGCACAACTTGTATTGGCCAAAAAAACAACGCAAGGTAGGTATATTGTCAGTAAACAGATGCTGCTGACTATCAGCATGTTAACGTTTTTGCTTTCTTTTTCAAATTTGCATAAATTGCTATCCCCTAATGAGAACGGATCAATTTTGGGCAAAACTACGTCTTAATCAAGATTAAACAATCAAAAACGGCGGAATTCAGATTTATGCAATTTGGAAAAAAGAAGGGAACAAACGTTACATCCTGCATAAGATGAAGACCATTTGAAATTTTAAAAAAACTCACAAATGGGTATACGATGTCTAGAGCCTATCTTGTAGAGAATTTTTTTGGTCATTTACGACCCAGGATTTTTTTCGGTTTATGAAATTTTTTTAAAAAAAAAAAAGTGATTTAAGGGTCAAATTTTTGAGATTTTACAAGGGGTGCAAGAAAGAGATCTATGGACCCGTATGGAGAGCTAGAGCGCTAATTTTTTTGGACGTGAAATTACGCGTTTTTAGGACATATTTTTTAAGGATTAGGGTCGGGCGACCATGTGGCCGACTTTAATAAGCGTCAAAGTTCAAAAGTCAATTCATCGTAGAGACTTGAAAGTTACCCTAGGGTCGACTTTGCTGATGAACGTATTAGCAACTATGGCCCATAGTTGCTAATACATAGTCTATGGGTCAATTAACGGGCACTGAAGATCACTAGAGGCGCAAAACTGGCTTCAGCAGCCGCTCTCTGAAATCTCAAAAATGGGACAGTTTTGCGGTCCTAGCGAACTTTCTAGTACCTGATTGACCATAGTTAATACGTTCATCAAAATTCGACCTTCCGGTTTCTTTTGAGTGTACTTTTTCAAGTCTCTACGATGAACTTGAAATTGACGCGGCGTATTAAAGGGTCGCCAACATGGTCGCCGACACCTAACTTAACAAACTGTTTTTCCTAAAAAACGCTTAATTTCACTTGCCGAAAAAAATAGCCTCTAGCTCTCTATACGGAGTCGCTAGTTTTCTTGCACCCCTCGTCAAAATTTCAAAAATTGACCTTAATCATTTTTTTTGAAAAAATTAATAAACAAAAAAAAATTTATGTCTTAAAATGACAGAAAAAAATTCTCTCAGATAGACTTAAACACATCGATACCCATTTTTGATTTTGAAATTCTTTATTTCAAATCGTCTGAATAAACTGTCATTTGACTCCTGAGAGGTTTCAAATTACAAAACAAAATTTCGGCAATTGTTGTATCCAGATGCCAAAAATGTGGCTTCGAAAATGTTTGATTTTTCAGAACCGGGTTTTAACATTTTACAGGCAATTTCATGTATTACCGGACATCCCAGTGAAAAACAAACAGTTCGGTCATTTATTTATCCTTAGCTGCCGATGAAAAAATCCGTGGTATCTTGTTCTGTTCTCAAATGGCAGTGGAAAAACTACTGGGTTCCCTAAAAAAAATACCTAATTTTTAGAAGTCCTTCATCCTACCCTAAGTCTATAATTCCGTTGTGTCTGGTACAGTGTCCCCGGAAGGTGACCAAGAAAGAGAAGGTGGCCAGTATTGGTGTTTCTCGGAATAATCCACCACCATTTTTTATCATTATGGTTATGGTTTTCCCCTCACTTACATAAGAGCTTCCCTGACATAAATTTTAAAATAACACTACATATTTTTAGAAACCAATGGGTTAAACACATTGTATTTCAACAAAAATATCACATCCGAAAAATTTTTTTAAGGTCGCTGATTGCCTACAATCAGAAAGAAGGTAAACAAATTAGTTTTGGCAATTTTTATTAAATCTAGACCTGCACCTAACGAAATAGCTGTTTAAGTATCATTTTAACCCAAAGTATTGAAAAGTCGCAAAAAAGGGATCAAAAAAGTTTAAGTTCCAAAAATTACTTAAAAATTTCTCCCAAATCAATGACAAATTGATAAAAATACATTTTTCAAAAAAAAACTTTTCTAGGAAGGTAGAGAATACAAAGACGGCTTGATGGACATTTTCTCCATCATTTATTTTCCGAAAAAAAACAATACCTCTCATACTACTTTTGGTCACGCGTGACGGGCAAGTCCGTTTTTTTCTTTATTATTTAACTTTAATTCTCAATTTTTTTTAAGTCACGCTTTCGAGTTAAAGCAAAATTGGTAAAATTTTTCTGTCTAAGTCTAGACTACGTCACCACTCCCTTAAAAACGCTGTGTCCTAGACATGTCTATCGTATCATTCTAAACAATAATTAAAGTACTTTTTTAGAAACACCTCATTAGTTTGTTCAATCATCTTTTAACACAAAAGAATGCTGCAATACAATTTAAAGGGTGTCAAATATCAAAAAAATAATTCGTACAAAATCTGAGCAACATGAGCAATTGGCCCAAAAAATGGTTTGAAGTATGTAGTAAATACTATTACGGCTTGTTAAATTTTAACCGGTAATTAAAGTACCATTGTCAAGAACATCGGTGCAAACTCAAAACATTTTTGACGATTGAAATAAGGAATTTACCCATAGTTTTTAATACGTTCATGAGAAAATCGACCCTTCGAATTCTTTTTGAGGTACTTTTAGGTCTATCGATGATTTGAACGATGAAATTGACCTCGCAACTTGACTGCTTCTCAAGGTCGACGCACATGGGGTACCGACCCATCCTTAAAAACGCCTTATTTACCTCATGCCTTAAAAATAAGAGCTTAGCTACTTCATAACAGGGTCGCTAGAACTCTTTCTGGCACCCCTTGAAAATCTCGAAAATTTGACCTTAAGGGTGGAACCGACGGGTTTACCTGATTCCAAACGTTAGCCTGAGCTAAGCAAAATTCGTATTGAGTTCAAACTTCGGATTCTAGGAGATATTTTGTTTGAAAATTTTCTAAAAAGGTGTCAAAAGTTTTTTGTATAACGACCGGCCGGTTATACCGGTCCAAAAAAGTGATTTTTGGTAATACTTACATCCTAAGCTCCCTTGATATCAAATTTCATCGTTTTTCAGTATGAACTTTAATTGTAAGCTAAACAGCCGTGGCGTGCCCTGATTTTCAAATTTCTTGTATTTAGAGATTCCAAATAAATGGGTTTTGCGCAATGTTCGCTTGTCAATGGCATTCGGTCGAACAAAATCAGAATGTTTTTTAAAGAAAGCACTTCTTTAAAAGTGGCAAAGAGGTGCTTCGAGTTTTTTTTTTACAATTTTCATCATAAGAGGCTTTTAGACGCATTCAAAAGTTACTTTACCCCTCAAATTCGTACAAAAAATAGGGTTGGAGAAAAATTCCAAAAAAATTTTTGAGTAAAAAATCATACTTTTTTAATGACATTTTTGTCAGTAAGTTGCACTTTAAATTCATATTATGCAAAATTCGGAAATTGTTTGTATCAAAATCTTTTTTTTAGGTTTTTATAAGCAAACCTTTAATAAAAATAAGAATGCAGCTAAAATCAGCTTCTATCAACTTCTGAGTCTCGAGAAACAGCTCCGTCGTTACTCCCAAATTTTCTGGATCTAAGAAAATAATTGGAATTAATTTTTTTTCGAAATTTATAAATTTTTATTGCCATTTTCAAGATCTAATTCACAGTGATCTAATGCAAACAAATTAGAGCAAAAGATATAACTTCAAAAGAATACAGTGCGGTAACCCTTGAGCCTCCGGCTATTTTCAAAAAACCTGAGATTAAAATACAGAAATTGCCAAGGTTGCTTCTGATGATTTACTTTTAGGAATTTTTTGGAAACTGCTGGCATTTTCATTTTTAATCCTGGGAGGCCTCTAAGTAAATTTTTATTTCTTTAAAAACGCCGGTGAGCACAAACACCTATATATAGGTGACGCATATTTAAAATCATTCTAAAATAATGCAAAAAAACCATCGTAGAATTGGTCTCTTGAATAACAATTCTAAAGAATTTTGCAAGGATTTTCAAAAAGTGACTTATTTTTTTTTTTGGAAATTTTTTGTTCAAATTTTACGGAGGGTGATTTTGAGATTTTTTTCCAATCTTACGTCTAAAAAAATTTAATGCGACCTATTGCGTCAATTTAAAATTGGGAAATAGCCAGTTTTTAGGAAGTGTTATTTCCTGGTTGACACTCACAACAAAGATTAATTGGTAATACCAGGAACCAGATATGTTTTTTTTTTTTCAAAAGTGATATTCAAATTTCAATTTAAGTTATTTCACGAAAATTATTTTAAATTATTAAAAAATTAATTCGAGCATTTCTATTGTCCACAGAGTCACTTGATTAAGTATATCGACACCAGAAAATAAATATCAGAAGTGTAACTTACTGCTTTTATAGGGGAAATAAGCCATTTTTTATGAAAAATTAGATTTTTTCATCAAATTTAAACCCAATTTAAAAAAAATAATTTTTTTGATTGATTATATTAAATCAAATCAGAAAAAAACGATGACATAGGTCCAGAATCAATTGGCATCATTCCAATAGCCAAAATAATTGTGAACACCCAACTGTGAGCTTGTATCACCTGATATGCGTAACCTTGCTCTTATCAGTAAAATTTTCTAGAACTAAAAATCAAATTCAAGAATATCAAATTGGTCGGATGCAAAAATATATGCGTTTTTGAACTTCTATGCAAAAAAATGAAACTCTAACTACCTTGGGCTTTCTGTAATAGGCGTTGAACCAGTCACTATATAATAGGTGTCGGTGCTTGGCGGAACTTTTTTTCTGTGATCACACGGTTAAAAAGTGATTTCGATAAATTGCGTAGGTTCGGTTCGTTTTGCGGAAACACTTGTAGATTTAAAGAACCGAAATTGCAGGTGAATTTCTGAGGAAGTCACTTTTTAGAAAATCAAATTCCTAATCTTTCCCTAAATTTGGTTTTTGTTCTACGTCTCCATTTGCTCACAATAAAATTGCGAGGTTGAAGCAACAATTTTCAATTTCACTTTTCTATAGGGTTCATAAAGCAAAATGTGAATTACATACTATGAAATTTAAGTCTATCTTAATCTCCGAGGACTAAAGGAACCAATAAAGTTCCAGCACTCTTAACTTTCCCGGTAATGAGCGCTCAAAGTCGACCGAAAAATCGGGCTTTTGGAGCCTCCAACAGGGTTTAAGGAAAATAACAACTTTGAAAATATAGAAAAATTTTTTGACATCCCAATTTTTTTTTTAATATATTTTCGGAGCAAAGCCAGCCCACAAAAAATGCACAATGCCAAACTAAAATTAGCTTCCTATCCCTTCTGAGTCTCGAGATACAGCTCCGTCGGTTACCCCCCTAAAATCCATGTTGGTTGAAAAATTTTCATAAACGAAAAAAAATCCTGTTGGGTTTTTTTGTAACCCAAAAACCATAGAAAAATGTTTGAGAGTCCGGGAGTCACCCAGTAACGGATCGATCGTCGAGTCGCGCAACCAACTACGCCAACTGCTCATATATACTGACTAGAATATGTTGATTATGATCGAAAACCTTTCGAGCCAACAATCCTAGGTCGTAAAAGGGACAGAAAAATTTTTTCTACAGAGAAAATAGCTTAACCCCCTCACACCCAGAAACGAGAAACTTCGCCCCACACCGAATGCCTAATTAAAGGCACTACTTTGAGCGCTTATCACGGGAAAACTGGAAAAGATATGAAAATTTACTTATTTGTCACTGATTGAGATTAAAGAATTAGAATTAAGTGAATAAACACGTAACATTTTGCTATTTATAACTGGTCTCATATTGAAATATGCATAGCTGATCTTACAAAACATTCTTCAATCGCCAAAGCAGCGTTAAAATATATTGCATTTAATGGTGAACATATTGCTAATCAAATGCTTGAAAACTCACAATCAGTCACCTTATTGTTTCTACTATTGATCGATTTTTTGTGGCACTTATATGGTTAAATTGCGTTTCACCGATAGGTTTCGAAAAATATTTTTTTTTAATATTTTAGTTTCATAAAATCACTCTATAAATACAATTGGATTACTCGATAAAATAATTTAGTCAAAATATGCTTAATTCTTTCCTAGAAACTGATGCTCTCAGAAAGTTTCATATATGTATCGTTTTTTCACGACAAAATTTTTATTAGAAATTTGGCAGAAAATCCTTAAAAAAAGTGAGGAAAAAATATATTTGAACGCAAATATATAAATTTTAAACTATATTTGAAAATAATGCAATTATGACATAATTTGAATTCGGTAGGTCTGTGACGATGTTAATTCTGCGCCCGTTTTGGCTCCCTTCAGAAGTCAAAGGTGTGAAAAGGGTTTAAACACAATTAAACCGATTTTTTATTTTTGATATTCCTTATTTCAAATCGTCCCTTAGTTACTTTGCTTGGATGGGGTTGTCTAAAAGGTACCTAAAGAAAAAACTTACATTTGTTGTGGTATTGGTACCCTGCGTCACTGGTCTTTGTAGTCATTTCCTTGCTGTTTGTTCCCTTGGCATTTGAAAGTATTCGGGAGAAGAAAAACAGTTAGTCCGGAGTTATATGCCACCGAAGCCTACGTAAATTTGGTTCAAGCGAGCTGATTTGGCAGATTGTGACGTCACAATTTGTAAGGAGGTCAATCTATGTGTTGAAACTCCTGAAAAATTCACGATTCCTCAAGCATTTTATCGAAAATAAAAGTCGGAAAAAAAATAGTCGATTAATAAACCGTTGGAAAATATGTTAAATCGATTTGATGCACATTTTCCGCTAAATCATCTGGTAAGTTTAGGTTTTTGGCTTAAAAAGGCTCCCAGCAAAAATAAATTTCTCTCCTGTTTTTCCTAAAATCAGCAATTTTCGAATGCTTATCTGAAACATTAACAAAAAATGTTCCCAGGGGAAATTCCCTTTTTTGAAAGACTAACATAAAATATTGTCATAAAGTAGAATATATTTTGCGACATTTGAAATGTTATGTGCAATTGTCCAATTGACAAGTGTAATCCACGGTGTCATATTAAGCATGCAAAGCCACTTTATCCGTTATTTAAAATCAGGTACTCGATAAAAAGAATCGTTCTGCATCTAAAATTTAAGTACGCAACTTAGTTTTTGTGCTGGATAAATGCTGTTTCGATTTCGACAAAATAACAAACCAAAACTTTCCGGGTTTTTCTCGAAAGTAGCCTTCATTCGATCCGGTGAACACTTCTAGTTTAAAACTCCCGTAGTGGCCGAACAATCTCTGGATCCCGTAGTGGTCTTTGCGCCATCGATGGCGGCAGCCGCTAAATTGAGCCATTAATAACCGACAATGCAATTATCAACATATATTTTTTTCAATGATAATCATATTATCAATAGAATTCCTCTACAGTCCCTATAAAAACAACAATTTGTTAAAAAAGTCTATAAAAGTTTATCAAATGTGCAAATAAGAAAATTAAAAACTCTTTCATTTTGCCGATTCTCAGAAGCAAGTCAAAATAACCGAATTTAGGGGTTATTGTACATTTTTCAGATTCAAAAGTATTAAACCGCCACCAATTTGGGGGTACTGCAGCTGCAAAAAAATGGAATGTTTTCATCACTCATTCTCATGTAAATATATATTCTTTAAACTACTGATTATCTCGCGGATAATATAATTTACAATTCTTACTCTTCTTCCGCCTAACGCATTTTAGTTTCATCAGTTTCCGAAAGTAGTGCGACTTCTAGAAAATGATCTATTTAAAGCTGGGGGCCATACTGTAAATGCATTAAAGTCTTAGAAATTCGTGATTACGATTCTTTAAGGGGTCTTTCGAGTGATTAGTATTTGAAAAAAAAAATGGTACAATATTACAGTAATTTGAAAAAGTACTCAAATTACGTTCAAAAAAATTCAGGAGCAACTTCAAGTGTTTTTAAGAACTTTTTCTCATTACATCAAGTCCGAATAAAATCACGTGACGAAATAATCAAAAAATAAGGTTTGAAATATGTCATAAATAAATCCTTATTCTGAAAAATAAGACTCACGTGACGTGTTGGAAAATATAATTTATGTTCAAAACTCTTAATTAGGTGGTATTATTGCTCAAAAAATTTTCGGCGTAATTTGATATCTATTTTTTACTTCACAAAACCTCATTCTCTAATTTGAAGGTCACGTGATCTTTTGGCTTTGGTGTAATGAAAAAAAGTCTAAAAACTTCTCCAAAACCACTTACTCTTCTAAAATGTGAATTTTTAAGTAATTTTTGAAAAAAAACAGTACTATTTGGTCAACCTTATCCTTGAATATACATCACGTGATCAACTTTGAGGCTATGGTGTATGGGAACAAAATCTTAGAATTTTTTTTTGTTCCCGTTAAAGGCTTTTCTGATGATTAAATTTTTTTTGCAAAAAATAGTACTGTAATACAGTAAAACTTTTGAAACAAAAAACGCACAAACGTCAATTATTCAAACTAGGTCGGATCGATCAACTTTGTAAATTTTCATTCATACATGTTAAGGGTCCTAAAATTGCGATTAAAAGGCATTGCGCCACTCGATGGCGCAAAAAAGACAACTCCGGGAGTAATGTAATATTTTTTGTGCCCCAGCACTTTGCCCTGGTGGAGCAAAACCAAAAATGGGGATACCCCGAAAACTCGACTTATAATATATACAGCAGGGTCCGGCGGCATAGGTGAGGGCGGATAGGGTGAAATCCGCTAATAGTGAAGGTTTTTGAAGCGAAAAAACTTTTCCGGCGGATAGACGTACGGCAAAAGAATAGGGGGTTAATTTTCAAACTTCCTAGGCAAAAAGATAGTTTTCGAAAAAACCAAAATATAGGCATATTTGGAGAATTTTTATGAAATGACAAAACTATTCAATTAATTTGTCGTTTTAATTCTATTATCTAGTACAGTTGATTTGCTCAAAAAATCTGCACACAATTTGTTCAAATAAATTCCCAGCAATTATTCATAGGCAATTTTTCCACGATAGCTATTTAATTTCTTTCGTTTGAAAATCAAAGTTGAGACATCTTCTGGAAATAATTCTCTGCGATTATCAGTGCATGACAACCACAGTCTACACCATTTCCTTTGTTGTTGGGTGTATTCATGGTTAACTACTAAGTTCGCACGTCCCACTCTACTCTACTGTCTACCACAACCAGGGGCGCTATAAGGTGTGGTAGGGCAGAGGCAACATGATTAAGAGGCCAGTACTTGGTATATACATTATGCGTAATATACTGTATATTAACAGTATATTATACTCTATTTTGAAATAATATTATAAGACATTTGTTAAAATAATTTGATTAACATTTGGTGAAAGTTTTTAATTTTGGAATTTATATTACAAGGAAATTTACATAAAGGAAGTTTTATCAAAAGATGATCTTCAGGATCAATTCAAAAATTAAAAAACAAAATCAGAATTCTTTAAAAACAAATAATCATAAGATGTGGAATTTTAATCACTTGTTTATTTTGAAAATTTATGTAAAGTACTTTTAACATAAAGGAAGTTCTAAACAAAAGATGAATCTCGAAATTTTTACTTTTATTGAAAAATTATTCCAAATTAAATTAAAATTAAATAATTAAATTCAGCCGGTTTTTTATAACGTTATTTACGTTGTTAGTTTAAATTTCCGAAATAAATGAAAACAACAAATATTTAAAAAGTGATTTAGAAATAAAAGAACGGAAATTATATTCATTTCGAAAACAAATGAAAATATTATTTAATTTCGAAATTAAATAAATATTTGTAATTATAATATTGTTTAAATAAAAATAATACTAAAGTCAGTTCAAATTATCATCTCACAGTTCTCACTTGTCGCGGTGGAATCGATAAAGTTATTCCTATAATTACAACTCAATCAGCCGAGTGTACAAAAGCTTAGCAAATGGAGCATATCTCCAACTTAAAATCATCGTTGCAATTAAAATGCGTATCAATCACTGCATTTCATCGCTATTAAGTTTTTGTTTCTGGATTAAAGTCAAACATTTTATAATTTTCCTGGCTTATCCTTTATTTGCCGGCACCGTATTTCCTGTGAAAATTTCAAGCGATAGTATTATTATACAGAATCATAATTAATTTGCAGCTGTACAGTCTTTGAATAAAGTTCAGGCAACATCTGGTTTGTCAGAAAAAGTAATATCCATCAAACTTTGATGATCAAAAGAATTGAAAAGTACGGTCCAAATTAAATATTGAATTATCATTAAATTTAATTTCAAAGTTTTTTTGTAAACTCCCTTAAAAAGATTATTTTTCAGTTTAAATTTTTAAATTTAATTTCAGTCTGGTCGATATAATTCAACCCAAAACCGGCAACTTCTCCAAATCAAGTGGGAAGTCAATTGTTTTCCAGAATATTTAATTTTCCGCATGGTACGAATCAAATAATATAAATTTTCTTTCTTTTCAAAAAACTAACAGATATAGGTCCGTTAAATTGTTCGACATCTCAGATAAGTTGTATTTTTTTTGGTTGAAAATTGTTTCGCGACAATTGTTCAAGTTTCCACTCATTTCTCTCAGTTAATAATAGATTTTAAACATAATTATTGAATAAATAATATTTTAATTCAAATATAGAACGATTTTCAATGTTCAGCAAAAGTTGGGTCCATTTTTTCTCCGGAGAAAAAAATGGCGAATTTAGCTTTTGTTGTTTGGGCCCATTTTTCTTCTCCAGTCAACGCTGTCTAGCCGACTGGAGAAATAAAATGGCCCAATTAAAAAAAAAACTCAGGCTGTAGAAATTTTTATTTAATATATTTGGCCGAATAAAATCAAAATAAATGCATTCTAGAAGCTAAATTCAAATTACTGCGTGATTCAATAATCCCCGAAAGTAGTTTCTGAGGTTTTCAAAACCGGTCACTTTGCATTTATGATTAAAATGGAGCAAAAAATCACCGCCTTAATTCTCATCTGACTCCCTTAACAATTATAAAATCTAGACCTTGTTTTTATTGACCAATCAGAGCGTATCTTCACGCGTCGGGCAGATGGGATGAAATCCGGCTAATAGGTGAAAGGTTGAGCGAAAAAACAACTTCACCTATCCGCCGGACCCTCTGTATACGGCGTACTTTCTAACTATAGGCGTACTTCTGGAAAATGTGCTCTGATTGGTCAATTGTACAATACTAGAGTTAAAAATTGCGTTAAATATGGTCAAAGAAAGAATTTTGGTGATTTAAGGTACGTTTACAATATATTCTAGACTAGAATTTTTAGTGTTAATGTATTAAATTTTGATTTCATCGAAAAAATAAATAAAGTAAATTAAAAAAAAAACATGCATCAAAGAAGAATTTCAAAGAAACAAAATAAGAACCACTGCTGGATTGGTCAATTTAAACAGTATCTATAGTTTATAGCATGTAATACCAACCCCTTAACTGGTCAGAGTAAAGAATTTTTGGTGATTTTTTAAAATTAATTTTTTCTTTACAAATTTCTAAGAGTACACATGATAGTATGACTTGAAAACATGTTTTAAACTTGTTGAAAATACCGACACTTCAAGTGGCATCTGCACATGTTTTAAAAACAATGGATTTTTCATTGTCGCCCCGACAGGAGAATCTTGGTCTGAAAATCTGGTGAAAACGCCTATCTTTTGGCCTAGGAACGTTTGAAAAAAAGCCCTATACCTTTTTTCCTAAATAACTATACGCCCGCACGCCGCAGGAACGAATAAATTTATTTTTCAAAAGCGTAGGTTTTTGCGGAGGCTTACGTAGTTTTTTTATCTCGGTTCCAACTATCGCGTATAACTTTACGGCCGCACCCCCTGTAATACAATATAAAAACAATTTTATATAGTCGATTACGGGGTTCCTCATGGTCGTGGATTAGCCACTTTTCTCCCACCCACGTTGGTTTCAGGTCCACGAAAGAGATCGTTTTTAGATCTGGGGGTCCACTGGTCACTGATTGACGTTTTTTTCAGTTGGGGGTCACTGGTCGTGATTAGACGTTTTTTCAGTTTGGGGTCACTGGTCGTGATAGACGTTTTTTTCAGTTTTGGGGGTCAACTGGTCGTGATTAGAACGTTTTTCAGTTTGGGGGTCCACTGGTCGTGATTAGACGTTTTTTTAGTTTCCGGTAGGGGGCGCCATTGAGCTGCTCCAAAATTAATCGGCAGAATAAGGTCCTCACTTGTGATATTCAAAGAAAATTACAGTTTCAGTTTTTATTACTACAGAGATCGCTCTGTTCATTTTTAAAAGGATAAATTATTTATATCAGGTAACGCGTATAGTAGGGGCCTTGTTGTTAAAAATTACAATTTAATGTTGAAAACTTCATTTTTAACTCCCGTAGTGTCTTTGCGCCATCGATGGCGCAATGCCTTTAATCGCAATTTAGGACCTTAATCATGTATGAAATGAAAATTTACAAAGTGATCGATTCGACTATTTGAATAATTGACGTTGTGCCTTTTTTTTTTCGAAAGATTTGTACTGTATTACAGTACTTATTTTTTGCCAAAAAAAATTTAAATCATCAGAAAAGCTTTTGAGCGGGAACAAAAAAAATTCCAAGCTTGTTTTCCCATTACAGACATAGCTCGCCAAAGTGATCAACGTGAACCGTATATTCCAGGAATAAGGTTGCCCAAAATAGTACTGGGTTTTTTTTCAAAAATACTTAAGGGTTCATGGTGGTTCCTAATTTGACATATTCTCGATAACATATTAGCCAAACAGGGCTTCAGGATATAATTCCAGATAAGCCGTTTGTCGAACACGCCTTCATCTGGCGTAAAACATGTGTCAAATTTTTTTGGCATGCATACCTCCAGACACATAACGAAGACAGGGGGACTAAGTCAAAACGGAAATCTATCTCCTCTCAGGCCTTTATTTTGAAATAGAACCTAAATTTTATATACCCCTGTAAATTAGTATTCAAACTTCTGAGGAGCGCTTTGTCTTAGTGTGATAATTTTTTCCTAGAAATAATGCGATAAACACTCGTTTTTCGAACTTTGTCATCGGAAAATCTATTCCTCCTAGGTTAAATTTCAAAATTACTCAATTTTTGCAAAGCGTAGCTCGAAACAACGAAACTTCCTAGGAGCCGGTTTTTAAATTCCGACCCCAACTCAAAAATATGAATTTTCAAGGACGGAAAAATTTCCGAAAAAAAATGTGCTTCGATTTTTGGCAAAGTAGGCTCAAAAAAAGCTGGGGAACAACTGAAGGGAAAGTGGCTTACGTCAACCTGAAATTTGAAGTTTAGTGGTCAATTGAAAAACGTTATAATTTTGAAACTATTTTGAAACAAAATATCTAGAAAAAATCGAAAAAAACCCAATAATTTCGAAATTTTTTTTGTTCTTATTGGGTTGGTTTTTGCTTTAAACAGTAAACAATTGATTTGCTGGCATTTTTATGACATAATAACTGCAAGAAAATGTAGGGAACACATACCCTTCATCAATTTTTGAAAAAGTGAAGTGGTTCTTTAGAAGTTTTTAAGACTTTTTTCCCATTACACCAAATACCTGAAATGAACAGCGTGACCTTCAAATTAGGAATGAGGTTTTTGAATGAAAGTAAACAAATAGTGATCAAATTAGCTGGGAAAATTTTTGGGCCAATATACACCTACTTTCAAAAGTTTGACCATAATATATTTTTTCCAAACACGTCAACGTGATCTTCTTTTCGAGAAAAAGGATTTATTCTATGACATATTTCAACCTATTTTGGAATTAATTTCAACGTTTTTTCCGTCCACGTGATTTTATTCGGACTTGAATGTTAATGAGAAAAAGTCTTAAAAAACACTTTGAAGTTGCACCCTGGAATTTTTGACGTAATTTGAGTACTTTTTCAAATACTGTAATATGCTTTCTTTCAAAATCACTCAAATCACGTGGAAGACCCTTAAAAGAACTCGTCAGGAATTTCTAAGACTTTAATGCATTTTAAATTGGCCCCCGGCCTTAAAATAGATCATTTTTAGAAGTCCAAACTTCGGAAAACTGATAACATAATAAATCGTAGCGAAAGAACAGATTATAATTATAGATTGATAAATTATTTTTCATCCGCGAGATAATCATAGTTTTAAAAGAATAATATTTTACATGAGAATGGTGATGAAAACATTCCATTTTTTTGGCAGATGCAATACCCAAATTGTGCGGTTTAATATTGAAATTATGAAAATGTCAAATTAACCTAATTTGTGTTAATTTATGCAGCTTGCTTTGAGAAATCGGCAAAAATGAGAGAATTTTTAATTTTCTTCTCACATTTGATGATTTTAATGACCTTTTTTACAAAATTTTTTTATAGGACTGGTAGAGAATTCTTTGAATAATATGAATTTATCATTGAACAAAATTATGTTGATAATACATGTTTCGGTTATAATGCCTCAATTTAAGCGCTGGCCATCGATGGCGCAAAGACCACTACCGGGTCCAGCAGATTGTCGGCCACTACGGGAGTATAATAAATATTATTTAAAATTAAAGCGCAGCAATCTACATTCTAGAAAAAAGTCTCGCCGAAACAATATTCAGAACAAATTACAGTTAGGTCTGCAATCCGGGATAATGTTTTAAAGATGATCTAGTTTTAAAAACTCTCCTTGATAATCCCAACCAGCCCTCCTGTCTTTTATTAACGATTTTTAATAAATTTGAGAACGCTGAAAATAGATAAAATGCAGCATTTAATGGCTTTCAATCGAAAAATCAGGCTCAGGAAGTCCTCTTTCTCTTGAATTTGCAAATTAATTTACAAATCGACATCATTTAATTAGTTCTGTTTTCGGTCAAAAAAACTAACTACCAGCTATTTCATATTTGCGCTTTCCTCAAAAACTTTCCTGCAGTAACCCAAAACTAGATTAATCCATGCCGTAGGCGGACCATTCTGTCTCGCGCTATTCTTTGCGGAACCCGGGGCCAATCGCCACAGATATCCGAAAAAACAATTTCTAGATTTCAAATTGTCAGACTTGATCACTTCGACTAAAATAACAATCAACAAAACTAACAATTGTTATTTATAATCAGATGGAAAATTAATAAAAGCAAAAAGCCAGATTTTAGTGCGGATAAATGTTTTTATGAATTTTTTACAAAATCTGCTCTTAAAATGAAAAAAGAACTTATTTTTGATGACAAGAATCCAAGGCCAATGACAAGTTCAATCGTAGAAGCTTGTAAATACCCTCAAAGATATCGGGAAAGGTCGACTTCTCATGAAAATATTGCAACTATGTCGTATTTATGTATCGAACGGTCCTAAACGAGCAACAATGGTCCAAATTTTTTTGAGATTTCCAGGGGGATTGTTGCTCTCTGGCAACATTTAGTACACAATAGCCAATAGTTGCTAAATTCCATCAAAAGTCGACCCTTCCGATTATTTTGGGGGTACTTACTAGTCTCTCAAGATGCCACTGGGAATTGACGGTAATTTCATATAGGTACAACAATATACTTTTTTTGAAAAGTGCTCAAATGAACATAAACTTTTTGGTTGAACTTCAAACGTTTTAAGACTTTTTTCTTATACACCAAAGTCCGAATCAGTCACGTGACGAAATAATTTAAAAATAAGGTTCGAAATAAGTCATAAATTAATCCTAAGTTCTTGAAATATAAGATCACATGACCATTATGGCAAATATCATTATGTTTCAAAAGCTCTAAAATAAGGTGGTATTGCGGAGCAAAAATTTTTTTTCGGCGTAATTGATCCACTATTGTGTACTCTTGAACCAAAACATTATTTCCTAATTTGAAGGTCACGTGATCGTTTTGAAACTTGATGTAATGAAAAAAACCCTAAAAACTTCACAAGAACCGCTTCACTGGTGGCCGCTTCACTTTTTTCAAAATTGATTTAAGTAATTTTGAAAAAAAACAGTTCTTACTTTACCAACCTTATTCTTGAATAACGGCACGTTGGTTCATTTGGTGGCTCAGAGGCTTTTTTTTGATGACATATAAAACAAAGAAAAAAAATAACGAAACGATGACCAAGAATTATAATTGGATTGAAAATCAATGATATCAAACAATTAAGATTCCCGGCTCGTTAAGCGGTTTTTCATACTTAATTCATGTCAAATTAAATGCCTTTAGCGCCCTTTGTGTCAGCCAACGTCATTTGAAAAAGGGTATAATAAAGGGTCAATATCATGAGTGAGACGCAGAAAAATAAGCTGAAAATCTGATATAGTAGCTACTAACACTCCCGAAAAATTTGATTGGTGATAGTCTCGTCGCTTGCAATCATCGGTTCTCAGCACTAGAGGCGGCAAAAGTCGAAAACCGGAGGTACTTTTTTCTCCTTAATCAGATATGCCGATCAATTGATTTGTGTGTCAAATTAAGCGGCTTCTACTCAATAGGCAAGAAAAATTCTTGATTTTGTGCTGACTATCATGAAAATACAGTAGATAACCCTTAAAAGGTGGCATTTTGCCGTTCGGTCCATTTTATTGAAACGTTGATCAAATTTGTTTTTTACTTACGCTTATTAGATTCCTTTTATAAATTGGTGAAGAAATAATACATTCTGCTTCATTTTTTCACTTATGTCATCAAAAAATAAATTTTTGCAGACATTACCCTTCAAATTTTTTGAAATCAGATTTTAGCAATTATTTTTCATACATGCAATGTAATTTCCTGAACATGATGTCATTGGAAATGCAAGGACGTACTATTTGTTAACAACTTATAGAGAATCTAAAAATAAGCCTAGTTAGAACAAATTCTGATGAGCGGTTTTCGAATAAATGGTACCAAACCGGTCAAAATACCACGTTTTAAGGTTATCTACTGTAACTTTTGGATTAGTCAGACCGGAAAACCAACAGAAGTTTTAATGCTTATTGAGAACCGCTTAATTTAAAAACAAATGAAGTTTGATCGGATATCATAATTAAGTAGAAATGGTACCTCCAATTTCAACTTTGCCGGCCCTCTAGTGGGAAAACCAATGATAGAAAAGCGACGAGACTTTCACTTATCGTTTTTTTTAGGTGGTTTAGTACTATATCAAGATTTCAACCGAACTTTTTTTGGCGGACACTACCTCCTTTGTTCTAATTTGTTTTAACATATTGAATTGAAAATCACAAATTTTAAAATATCAAACCCTTGAAGTGCTTTTGAAGGAAGTTGTCTTCCGCCGAATTTTTATCAAAAACCTTTAATTCTAAAAAGTGTAACAAAAGATCTTAGTACAGGCTTTATCAGCGTTTTGAATCATTTATTGAGCGCAGCATTGACATATTGCTAGAAATCGAATATTGAAATGGAAAAGAGCTGAAATCAAAAAATATTACAATCTTTATAATCCGGCCAACGAAAAACATTGAAAAAGCGAAGAAAAAAAAAGTTATTTTCAAAATTTAAAGATAATATCGACATTTATTATTTTTTATAACTTCCCTAAGTTAATAATACAGCAAAAATTCCTAGACTAAACAAGTTTAAAACCTAAGTTTTTGAATATTTTATATTTGAAGGATTTGTTCACAGAAATCGGATTAGCCGAAATAATTTACACAAAAATTCTGATAAACGGAAAAGTTGATATTCGCACGATTAACTTTTCCAAAACAATATAGGGCGTCCAAAAGTTTTATTACGGCACTAGTGCCTGAACAATCCGAGGAGTCACTTATTGAATTTCGGGGTTAATGTTTGGAAAAAATTTAAATTTTAAAATTTAAATTTAATTGTGTTTTCACTGATAAACATAATCAGTATGTCCAAGCCTGAATTTTTGACTCTCGTTTGGATCAAAGCAAACATTTCAAATATAAATTTTTGGTTTTTAGAAATTTGTATTCTACGCGATCAGAAGCCCGGATTTTAAACAAATCTTCTAAAATCTAAAACTTTATGCAAAAATTACTTGATTAAATAGGCGACGGATGAGAAATTATTACAAGCTAATCAACAAAAGAAGAAATGGTTCCAAATTCTTCATATTCGAAGCTGCGACTATGAAATTTAAAATAAAAGTTTTTGTTCAAATTATCAACATCCAAGTTTTTGATTGGTCGAATTTTGACAATCAAACATGATTTCACATTTGAAATTTTGAAATCGACATTTTTTTCGGTTTTTTAGTGAGAATGATCTTAAAAAAAGCACTGATGGACACGCGATTATGATTGGTGCAATATTTGAACCATCGCAAATCGATTATTTAACTTGATTTGTTTCTAAATTTTGAGAACAAAATTAGGTTGAAAAGTTTTCTGCGTCGCGTTTTCGAATGTCGGTAATAAATAATATCCTTTTTAAAATAACAGAGGCGATCTTCTGTAGAAATAAAACTGATACTGTAATTTTCTTTGAAATATTCACAAGTTGAGATCCTTAATCTGCGATTAATTTTGTAGAGCTCAATGGCGGCCCCCTACCGAAAACTAAAAAACGGGTCTAATCACGACCCAGTGGACCCCCTCAACTGAAAAAACGTCTAAATCACGACCAGTGGGACCCCCAAACTGAAAAAACGTCTAATCACGACAGTGGACCCCACACTGAAAAAAACGTCTAATCATGACCAGTGGACCCCCAATCTAAAAACGATCTCCTTTCGTGACCTGAAACAAACGTGGGTGAAAAAAAGTGGCTTAATCACGACCAGAGAACCCGCGTAATCAGATATGTAATAAAGTGATTAAGGGGTACGATCGCTGGTTTATGAGGCCTTAGGGGCAATATAAATGCTCAGAATGACCCGGGGTGATTAACAAAGTGCACTAACCGACCAAATCATCAAAAAAAATTCGCGTTTTTTTCAAAAATGAAGTTCAAAAATAACGTTTGCTTTCCCATTTTATCCACTAAAACTTCAAAATATCAACCTTGGAAGTAAGCCAAAACTTTCTGATCAGTGTTTAGTAGCTTCTTTTTAAGCCTATCACAAAACGATCAGCACTTTTTCTCGTGGGTCTTAAAAAAATCATATTTCCAGTTCAAGGTCCGAAATCCAAAAAAATGAACCGAGTTTATGTTCGTATTTTGTATAAGCTAGCCTAAAAAATTTGGTCTTGGAGTTTTTTATTGTCAGTTGGATGCAAAAATCTTTTTTGAATATCTTGTTCCGTTCTCAAATGAGCAGTGTCAAAACCTCAGCTGGGGGCACCTAAAAAAAAGTTTACCTTAGAAAAAAATGATGAATTTGAAAACAAATCCTAGAAGATAGTTTTTCCGACTGCACTAATTGCCAACAAACGTGGTTTTCTGCATATTCTAGAAAAAATAGAGCGAAATTAGAAATTTTGACGCGAGATAAGTTTGGCCTACCACTTTTACAAGTTCGGTCAAAATTTCAGATTCCCTGATTTTTTTGCTCGGAGACCCAGATAATGTTTATAACGTAGCATTTCCAGCCATTATTTCGACGCTATAGAAAATAAGTAGGTGGATTCTTCTGAAATTCTGAGGAGTTAATTAATATGAAACATGGAAAAAAAAATTAAAAATTTTTTTTTTTGATTTCACGTGATCAAAATATAGCGATTTTTTTCGTTTTTTTCAGTATTAATTAATAATAAAACAGATGCGAAATCGGTGTTTGGGTCAACGTCACTTAATAATGAACTTAACACACTTTTTTGGAAAACAAATAAAAAATTCGAAATTATGATTTTTTGGCCCCAAACCTCGATTTTCGAGCCCAAAAAACGTTTAAAGTGAGAAAAAAGGGATGCCCGTTTGATCCGACTTAAATTATTTTATTATCAAATTCAACCGCCTCGTTGAACTCAAGTTAGTAACCCAGTTTTTTGTACATAACATCTCAGATAGATGGTGTCATATTAACACTTTTGTGCCATTTTCCGAATTTTTCACAGTATTTTTTCAACGACTGGAAAAAAATTTTTGCTGAATAATTTTTTTTGGCAGGCTTTTCACGACAATTAAAAAAAAATATAAAAAAATTTCGCCCAAATTTTTTTTCAATTTTTAAATGCGTCTGAAACGTCTGCAAAAAAATTTTAGCAAACTTTTTTTCCAGTTGTCGAAAAATAACTCAGAAAACAATTCACAAAAAGTGTAATATGACACATCTACTGAGATGTATGTACAATTATTTGATATTAGTGAAAAAATGGCAATTCTCAATATTTTCAGCGGTGATTTCCAGAAAATTAGTTCGAACATTTTTGCAAAGAAATGAGGAAAATTTCAAAATATTTTTAATCGTAGTCAAAAGTTCGAGGATAATCTTCCCAGGAATTAAAGGTTTCACGGAAAATTATTTTCCAGCTGAATTTCCATGCAATAACACAAATAAAGACCGGGATAAATGTCATTTTCAGTTTAAAAGTTGTGAGAGTTAACAAAAGATTTCAATGGAAAATTTTTTTTGAACATTTTTTCTTTAAATTTAATTGAAATTACCATGAAAATCGAAATTTTGATTTAGGGGTCATATTTTTTCTGCATTTAAGGGGATGATATCCGAAGCGCACCTTATCGCCTTTTCTAGAGTTTTTGAATTTGCATAAATATTTCATAGCTATTTTTTTCCTTTAAATTAATTTAAATATTTTTTGGGCGCGTTTTTAAAACAATTTATAAAAAAAATTTTCAAAAATTTTCAACCAAATTTCCAAAATTTTACTTAGGTCCGTTTTTTTTTTAAAGGAGTACAACCCTTCTCAATGACGATTACGGGAAAACGTAAATGCAATTGAGAAACGTTTTTGCATTCAACTGCACATAAAAAAACCTGCAATGGAGAAATTTTTTCTTTTTTATCCGACAACCGGTTCACCGTGTAACCGGAGATATATTATAATAAGCATTTTCGGTATAAATTTTGAGAAAAAAAAATGGAATCTCGTTTTTTTCTTCTAGGAATTCATCAAAATTATAGTTCAAGCAGTTAATGTTAGATAATCGGATATAAGAACGAACAAACGTAAACAATTAAGCTTCGCGACTGATTTAAAGAACAAAAATCTTGGGCCCATCGAGATTCGAACCTAACCAAAAAATTACATTCCGGTTTATATCCGGTGTAATCCGATGTCAAATCAAACTTAAGTTTAAAATAAAATTTCCATTGAGCTTTTTAGTTGGCAGTTGAATGCAAAAAACCGTTTTCTCATTGCATTTACGTTTCCCGTAATCGTCATGAGAAAGGTGTACTCCTTTAAAAAAAAAACGACCTTAAGTTAAAACCCAAAACCAAATTTTCAAATTTTTTTTTTTCATAGAGCCCACTGTTTTATATTGCTATCCTCAAATCAGAAACTTAATGATTTTCAGTACAAATAATAATCCTAGTAGAAGACCTTATGAGGTGTATTTTAAGCCAAAAAAACTGTAAAAGTTTTTACACAAACCCAAAATCTGAAAAATTGCAAGCCCAATTAGTTTGATTTTGGCCCAAAATCGAAATGCTAGATAATACGATTGCGAAAGCCCCAGCTCTTTTGGATACTGAGTAGACCCGTAAACAAGTTTGATCCACAAACGCCTAGTTAAACGTTTTGCTTATTTATTTGTATGCATGCTTGTTCATTTTGCTTTGGGCGAATGGAAATACAATTTTTTTGGCGGCGGTAAATCTTTAAGCATGGGAAACATTTTTTTTGCGCTTATATGCAATTTTAAAATTAATTTTCCTATGCTAAAGTCATCCTTCAAACCCACTTTTTGTTGGCTAACAATTACATTTCATGTAACTGAAATTCATGTTTTTTTTATTTTAATAATTTTTACAATCTAAAATTCCTGAATGTGAATTACAATCAAAATTAGAACTGTTAGAAACAAAAGGTTTCTTTTGAAACGATAAATATTAATTAAGTAAACAGTTTTTTGTTTTTTGGGCAGTAAGTGACCTGACCTATATCGAGACCATATTAATATTTGAACAACAAAGAAGGAGTGTATACAATATAAGGGTAACCCAGCCATTTTAACCGAAAAATTATATTATTAAGAGTGACAAAACTGGGCATATAATGAAAAGAGAAAATGTTCTGTAATGAAATAGATTTGGCCCTTTAAAATGCATCGTTGGCAAACCCATTAATTTAAAGCAATAGAAAAGGAATTGTGAAATGTAGGCGTTTGGACATTTTTGCTAAGAGTCCCTCACCAGCCATAAAATTAATATCTCCGTCGAATTTTCATTTTTTATATCTTTTTGAACCAAAGCGTATAAAACAATAGGTTTTTCAGAAACATCTGAGATATTTCAACCTAACTCGACAAAAATGAGTTAAGCTCTAAAGAAATTCAAACCAATACAAATCACAAGACAATGTTATTCTATATGAATTTTTATAATAAACTAAAATAGTACTCGATTAACCTAACAAAATATACAAAATTTTGAACAGAGTAATTTTTGTTACGTTAAGAAAATTAGCACTATCCTATTTTATTTATAAAAATCATTATAGAAACACATAGCCTTGCGTGATTTCATTTGAAAATTTCTATCTTATTTCGTTATTCGAATTATCTCTGATTCATTTTACAAAACCTCATTTTGCGCATCAGGGTCTTAGAATAAGATTGCATCGAAAATAGAAACAATCATTATTTAAGAAAATCATCATCCTAAATATGAATTATTTAATTTAATGTGACGATAAAAGTCAGCATTTACAGCAAGTAAACCACGAAATTTTAAACAAAAGGGATTAATTAATTAAGGTCGTGCGATTTTTTGGCGAAATTTTGGATAAATACCCGATTTTTTTATTTTTCCGCATTAGATTGGGGTCTTTATCACGGTTTCGCCAAAAATCACATTTACAATTAATATGACTTTAAATAATTTATTCACCAAGTAGACTTTTAATGACAAATATATATAATAAATGAACGATTCGCGCGGAGTTATAATCTGTAATTCTATTTTTTTTCACTTCCCATAACATTCCCCTTCCCAACCCCCATTGGAAAAAAAATGGGAAAACACTAAAAAGTTTTTAAGGGGGGGGGCTTACCTTTAAAAAAATTTTGGGGCAAAAAAAATTTTTTTTTTACAAATTTCCCCAACTTCCATACCAAGAAAGATTCAAGAAGAAAATTAATTTGAACCGTTCAACAAAAAAAGGTAACCCGGTAATTTTTTACTGCAGGCACGAGAGAAGCGAATACTCGGAAAACCGATTGGGATAATAGAATTATGATGGAAGGCGAAACTTAAGACTATATTATGAGATCTCGAAAAGCAGCCTCACTCAAAATTAAATGTTACATTATTACTTTGTTCAGAAATAAGCAACCACAGTGAAGGTTAAATACATTAATCCATCAAAAATGAGCTCTAACCAAGCACGATGGGTGAACGATTTTGAACTTTTATTATGTTTTTGTGTATTTCCTCACTGTGCCATTCGCGCCGTTTGTGTAGTGAAAGAGAGTCGTGTTGACATCAGTCCCTGAGAGTTATCTCGCACGCTCGGGTTCCCTAACTGATTGTCATCCGTTTTCTTCCAATGCACGAACGATACTGCTTCAATTTCCAGACGAGTTTATCGACCTATACAATTAATCAGTAATTTTATAATATTAAAAGTGAACATAACAATTAAATTTTTAAATAATTTCGAAAAATGAGTTTTTACCGAAATTAGGTGATCAAATTTCTGACTGCTAAAATAGTTTTCAAGCTTAAAAACGCGTTTTACAATCTAATACCGATATAAAAAGAGTTTTTTGAAGCCTTGAAAACTATTTTGGAGTAAAAGATAATAACATAAATGTTCCTGTAAAAGTCAAATTTATAAATTATTTTAAAAAAAATCACATGAATTAGGAGCTTTTTTCAAAGAAACATCGGACATTCGCATCATAGCGGAGAACCATATGTATGCAAACAAACGGTTCTTTGCGCAGTATAGCCAAATAAATTTGTGAATATTGGAATTTTTTTTCCAAGTCAACCGGTCATTGATGTTTTCAAAGCCGAAAGTTCAGGGGTTTGAATCTCAGTGGCCAATTTTTTCCTATTTTTATCGAATTGGTAAAAGCTCCTGATAATAACGTATCTACAGTATGTCACATACTGTTGTGGTTTGTTACTCCAAAATAGCAACTTGCCCATGTGAGGGAATTTTCGCCGGATAAAATATGGTATCTAGGTGGATAATATTTTAAAAGCCGAGCTATCGTTCCGATACTGTATGTGGTAACGATTTAACATAAACGGTCAAAGAAAACATTTTTCTATTGATTTATTTATGAAAAAATAGTTTTCGAAAATTCCTATGTTTTGTTCTCAGAAAAACTGGCAATTTTCAAAGGTCGATTACCGGTCAACCAGTTTCTTTTAAAAACAAACATTTCCAATATCAAAATTTCGTTAGGCTACACGTTTCAAAAAAACGTTTTTAAGGGGGTTCCGCGACGTGTTCATGTTCTAATTGCTGGTACTCTCACTACTTTTTAACGGGATTTAACTTTTGTTTGAAATGTAAAAACAGAAAGAATTTTTGTTCCATAAACGCTGTTTATAATTATTGTAGAGATATAATTATTTTTGCATAAGTATTAAACCGTAACAACAGTTTAACGAATACGATTTTTGTAAACTCACAATTTCTTTCCAGGCAGCGAATAACTCGCGGAAGTCTTATGCAAATTATTCCGAGAAAAGAACGGAAACTAAGTTTGTCACAAAGTTCTTGTGGACAGAATTCAAAATTTACGTTTAAAGTTTTCGTAAAACGCTAAAAATCGATTTTCGGTAAACGTTCGAATAACTCGTTAAATGTATTTCCAAAAAAAAATTATTAAGTAATGAACAAGATTCTACGCAACAAATGAAAATAGTTCTGGTCGAACATTTTCAATTTTTATCGTTATTCTCTTTAATAGCAGATGGCGGCGGGCAGCGCCTTTCAACTAAAAGTAGTGTGTGTTTTTTTCGTAACAATAATAAGAATAAAATAAAGTATAAATAAATAATAAGAAGCCTTATTCTGCTCCATAAAGAAAGAAATATTGTTTTAAAACATATGTTTCTTGCTAGTTTATCCACGGAGAATTCATTTTTTTATTTCGATTTTTGTAAATTCGCGAATTTTGGGGTTAAGTCTAAAATAGATTCTAAGACGCCACTTTACTCTGAAAACGATACTTTATTTGTTAATTTACTGTAACAAAACAAACTTCAAATCGTGCAAGCAAATGGACACGTTCCAACCCTTAAAGCTACTTGTTTATATTTTTTGTACGTTTAAAATAAACTGAAAACAAACAATCTTTCTGCTATGTTTTCTTCTAATCACCGTTTGCCACAACCAAACATTTTGAAGATGCTCACCTCATTTTTGAAATTATTTTTCTTTCTTGAATCAATAATCAAACTTCGTCCCTTATCAATAATGTCCTTGGAATCCCACTTTTTTGCTGTAATTCAAGAATATATTCATATGCTTTTTTGCCAAAATTCCTCCTTTGCTCTTAGAAAGATTAACGTAAAGTCGTAATTAAACCGCATAGGAATACAAAAACAGATTCTTTTTTTATTGACTAGGGGTACGAAAAAGTTCAAAATTTGAATTTGCTTTCCGAAAGTCCGTATAAAAACGATTGGAAAACATGTTTGAAATCCCAGCTGTTGTTTAGTCATAAACACACCTTTCCGACTGAAATTACTCAAGAAAGTTTCATCTGATAAAAATTATTTTTTTATGATCATTCAAAATGTGGAACTTCGGTACAAGATGATAATACTGTTTTTTATCAATACATATCGGAGACCCTACAGCTTCCTTGAATATGCAGATCAGTTTTTCCAATGTGTCAAAAAAATTTCAGGCGTTGATTGCAAACCAAAAAAGTTGAATGTACCTGGTCTTAGTTTTGTGTGATCGTCTCGAGCATCGGGTACCACTTTTGATATCCTATTGAGTCCCAGTATTTATTTTGTCTCTTCTCCGTCTCTTCGACTTCCATTATGTTGCTGTCTTCTAGCTAAATCTTTCCTAAATAAATTAATTCTAATTATATCTAAACCTAATCATTACGTTGATACAACGTTTTGCAATCGGTTGACCGCGCGGTTAAGGACTTGCAGGGCGACAATCATCCTGCTGGTGTTATAAATTATTTGACCATTTCTGGGCACGCCATTTGGGTAAGACGCTCGGAGGCCTGCGGCAGCATGACATAATATTGACGAGGCAATTCTAAATTTTTCTTCTAATTTCAAATGTAAAGTATTCACAAAGTACTGAAAGTTAGGCTTACCGCTATGCTGCCTGAACTTCAGATGTTTCTAACTGCAAACTGAGTCTGTTGGGGCACCAATCTGCCATTATCTTGTGAAACCTTAATAATTAATTAAGGGGTTATTAATCATAAAAAAATGCAAAAAACCGGGGATCGAACTCAGAACATCTGATCCAGAGTTCCAAAAGCTACCCGTTAAACTAATCGAGTACTTCTGTCGTCAGAGTATCCTTATATAAGGGGATTGGGGTGCTTCCAGCACTGTGCGGGGAAAATAAGCCCTTTTTAAACTCAATATATTTTTGTGAGAAGTAAGTGGACAGTTTTTTTAAATTGTAAATAGTAGTTGCGTAACATTGAAATGTATAAAATTGATTAATTTTCTAGAAAATATTTAAAAATCAACCGTTTAAATGCATAAAACCTATTTGCTGCTTTTTTTCTCGCCCAGTTGTGTTTGATGTCATATCCACGTATCGAAAATTACATAATGCCGATTATTATTTGCCAGTAAAAAAAAGTCCTACAATTGTAATGTACTATTTTTTTGGAAATTCATGCTTAATTTTTGTTTTGAAAATTTATGACTATAGTTAAATATAGGCATAATGTAAATTTTTTTCAACAAACCCTTTGTATAGCTCATGAACGGTAACAGGGCGGAATTTATTTCTCTTTTGAGACAATATTCGCGGATTATCTAAGTACTTTATATGGTACTTCGAATTAAAATATCCTCCAGAATTCTGCGCATCACTATTTAATGCAGATTACTGCGCGCCAATAATAATGATAGGCTAACACTTACAGTAGTGTTTTTTTCCTTGCGAAATTGAAAATTGTCATTTAGGTAAGTACGGCCATTAAAAATGGTAAATAGGTGGATTTTAATTTTGAAAGCCAAGCTAATAGCGTATGGTCAAGGGTTGAAAATGATAATCCACTTAGTTAACCATTTTTTATTGGGCCCGTACTTACCTAATGACAATTTTTCATTTCGCAAGTAAAAAAAATACATACTGTACCTATTAAAACCAGGGGCACAAGATTTAACATCATAAACCCCCACCTGCACGAGCGTGTTTCAGAACCAGAAGACCAAAAATATTGTTGGGAAGTCTCATTGGCCGGCGGAANGTGTTTGAGCACATTTATGGGTGTGAAAAATACCTAAATGTTTTAACAACGGAACACGGTACGGCTCCGAACCTTACCCAACGTCGGAAACACTTATACGGGTACTTTACAGCACTTTTTACCAATTTACCAAACTGGTATGAACGAACTGCATTTGAGGGTTTAATGATAACTCAATTACAACCCACGCTTAATAAGCAGTTGAAATATAGAAAATCTAACTTGATCTGTACATGTATCTCTCGTATAAATGACCTTTATGAACGAATAGAATAGTAGGCTTTTAATAACCCAATTTCGAGGCCTACTATTACTAATTATTTTGAGCGCGAAGTTACTTTTTGTTAAACTGCGAGAATATTTCTCAAACTCTTTATTCTGATTTGAAAATGATTTTATACATCGAAAGCTTATCAACATTTTAGTTTCTATTGAATTAAAAAAAGCCAAATGATATTTATAATTGATCTTGTCATAAATGATTAAGCGTCGTAAAATACGATTAAATGGTGATGGTTACTACTTGCCGGAAATCGAGTCTAAGAGTTAAGGGGGTGTATTATTATTATTGTTGGTTTATTTGCAGCCATGGTAAGGCCGACTACAAATCATCACAGTTTTATCAGATAAAACGCAATTTTCTGCAAATCAGGCAATAAAAAGGTTTTGAACTCTTACAACAAATGGTTTATTATATAGTTAAATTTTCGTGATTTTGATAGTATTTGTAATCCTCATTTCAATGTTTCTATCTTGTTTTTCGTTTTTTACCATACTTTATAAAAAAATAGTCAATTTACATATCGCGGTTTTTTAATTTTCACTACATTATTGTATTTATTTTAATTTATTAAACGGTTTTTATATATAAAATATAACCATCACATTTCGTTTTCTATGTGAAGTCTACCTAACTACAGAGGGTATCCCTAAAAGAATTTATTTGTTATTTTTATTATTAGTCACTTTTCACTTTTTCATTCTAGAATATGACGTAAGTGAAACTAATTTTTAGGTTTTTTTTTTTATTTGAACAAAAGTAATTCCTTTTTATCTTTTTTCGAAGTCACGTGTTTTTTCTTCTAGACTTTGAAAAATACCAATTTTACATATTCCATTTCCAGAATTTAGAAATTCCAACTTTTCCAATGTGTCATCCAACCTACTTCTTTTTTCAGCCAATCGAGCTTTCCAAATTTCCAGTTTCCATTGTTTTCACATAATTCCCATCCTTTGCCATTCCAACATTTGAAAAAATAATTTCATCGTTTTTTTTCTATTTTCATAATATTTTATAAACTACAGTAGAGACTTGCGAGAAAAATTGTTGATCTCCTTTGTCTGGTATTGGTATTTGTGGCATGTGAGAGGGTCTATATTTTAACTTATCCCGGACTATATTGTTGGATGATGGGGTAAAATATACCATAAAATATGAGGATGGCCATGTTCTCCTTACCAGTTGTCCCGAACAGATATTTTGGCTACGTCGCGAATTAATTAATTTGGTTAGTATTTTTACATTTTGGTCGTAATTTAGAAACAAAACCCAACATAGATAAAAATTTCCTCTACGATTTTTCGCTGTATTGGCCTTAACTGAACTTTATCTACTTTTTGATATAAAAATAGATTTTTTTAATTTTTCATTTCTATTCAGGGCAATCCTGGTCGTACTCTGCATGAGGCTCAGCTACAGCAGACTGAGTGCGCCAAATTGATAGTGCCCTGTCTTCGGGTACATGACTGTATGCTGATGTCAGAGACGACCCGCGACAATTTAATAACTTCCGGTTCTGCCAGATTTTGTTTTTTGTCTGCGTTTCATCCTGGCATCACTTCGCGACAGGTACACTACTATGGCCCAAAACTCTCAATTTCTCATCCCACCGACCTTTTTGACGTTATTTGCAAGCTTGAAATTGTGACAGCTCACATTGCTCACTACTTGTATTCCAACCAGATGATCATTTGTCGGACCAAAGAGTTACAGATTTTTTGCAAATCTCTTTCCAGAATTTATCAGTTTTTTGATTTTTTTAAATTCAAAGTGGATCTCCACCCTTTATTTTAGGTTTTTTCTTTTTTTTGAAAAACATAAAGAGTCATAATTTTATATTTTCTAGCTTTTTACTTTCACCGGTGATGATGTTGTTGACTGTGTAAATTTCTTCAAAAATGAATGCTCCTTCATCGTTTTTGTAAGTATTTTTTCTGTAAGAATTTAGCAATCCCATACAAAAGACCATTATGTCCATCACAGTATTCTCAGATTCCACTTATGTATTGTTTTCATGGTTTAATACTACATATTTTTTCTTGAAAGCTTTCCAAATAATTGTACAATACTCAAACGGCAAAACGCAACCGCACGCCTACGTTCTTTTGAATTTGTATCTTTTTGCCTTACACGCCTACGTGCTTAGGTAACCAACATTCAGTGAAAAAAACTTTGTCACGAATTTGGAGAAAATCGGGGTTTTCAATGGCCAATTGCCGGAGTTAAATACATTTTTTGACCAAGTATGACTTCTTATTAATTTATTTGAACAAAATTTTTACTTTGCATCCTAAAAACATTTCGAATTTTATGGATGGCTTGTCCAATCAGAAACGCGCTTACAAAACTGACAAAATAATATTTTAAAAATGTATCTTCTCTCTTAGTTTTTTTAGGTATAACATTGATTTATGACTTAAAGTAACCCGAAAAAACGTTGGCCAATCCCCTAAAGAGCTTTTGGGAAAATTTTTGAATTTGGCTTGAGCATTATCAAAAAAACGTATTTTGACGTTATTTTAGGGATCTCATATAAAATGTAATCATTCGAAACCCACATAGATGTGAAGCTAATGAGTCCGTGCATAATCCCTAGAAAGGTTTTGTCCAAATTCATTCTCGTTTTTTCATAAATCGTGTTTTAATTTGTCAAAAATCAAGAAATTTCAACTTATTTTGTACGAAATATTTTTGAAACCATCAAAAAAGCTTTCCTGACTACGTATCAAAATGGAATGAGTACCCATATGCTTGAAAATGTCAATTTTTCATATAAAAAGCTTTAAAATGAAATTGGATAGTTTTTTCTTGGGTCTTATTCATCAACTACCACCTCCTTAATGACTCCAGATAATCAATTTCCGTTATAAAAATTGAAGACACATAATCAGCAACTTCGCGGTGCAGTCACTATTTTTCCAAGTTCATTTTGTATACAATTTAAAGCTTGGAAAACCTTTTACAATTTGTACCTATTTAGCGCAAGAGAATGAGAAGTCAAATTGAATCGAATATGCAAAAAATGGCATCAAGTACACACATTAATGTTCTAATCTAGTTTTTATGAGCGAAAAATTCTTTATATCAAGAATACATGTTTTCAACCTTGAAAATTATCCGCAGGAAATGACTAACAACATATCCCTTATTCAAACTTTTGTAAATATCCCGGCCCTGATTAGGAAACGTAGGGTGTTTTTAAGTAGGAGAGCCGGGATATTTACAAAAGTGTGAATAGGGGATATATACAGTATACTGTATTGTACATATACTGTATTACCAGTCAAAGCATCAAGACGTTCCTGACAATTTAACAACTAAAACTTCAAAATACCGGGTTGACGCCAGCAGACTTTTTGTGTGTCCGGGGATTTTTTGGAGCATAATATCTAAAATAATGGATAATTTTGTTTCACAAGCTGAAGGATAATATCATATGAGCTGGATCTCACACATGGAGAATCTCTGGTTTGCCCAATAGAGAGCAAAATACTTGATATCCTTTTCCCAACCGAAGTGCATCTTAAAAATGAGACTATCTCTATAGCGCGTGTTTTTTGATTTGCTTAGTGATTGTTTTAGTGATTCCGCACCGAATAAATTCGGCGGTCCCAATACCAAGCACCTTTGTCTATTATCATACCAAGGCAATCACTAGGACAACATTAGTGGGATTTCAACACGCGTAGAGATAGTCTCATTTTTAAGATGCACTTCGGTTGCAAAAGGATATGACAAGTTTTTACCTACACATGAGATTTTGATTTTTAGAATGTCTCGTACAGTGCATAATATCAAGATGAATTTTTGAGACATTGCATCGAATACAACCAACAGATTATGCATAGTCGACCGTATAATAAAGTTATTATGATGAGTTCATTATGAACATTAAGGGCGCTAGACTAGTTTTTGCTCTCTATCGCCTCATATGTTTATAATTGAACAATGGTTTTCTTATCCATATATATAGACGTCCGCTTAATAATATGAAATCAGTACGTTATATGATTAACATTCAGTAAAAACATTTAATCTAATGTGTAGTTAAAAACAAGTTCGAATATAAATCTGGTTCAAAACTTCAGAGAAATATATTTATAAGGGTACGCCCCAACACACAAATTTTTTTTGTGGATATCTGGTAAAACGTATCATTTTTGTGTCACTAATGACTTTAAACGGTCTCGTAGTCGTACTTGGTAAAATTAAAATGTGTTTATAATTCAGTCTGTCGATAAATTATACATTTCTCATAAAAATTGGGAATAATTGACTCAGAATCAGATCAAATAAAAAAGTGTTTGTTTGACTTGTCTTTATTTGTATAATACAATTGGCAAGGACACAGTAAAAGCGTTTTTACAGGAGTACCCTACGCGCACAATTAAGGAATTTTCAGAGGGGCAATATCGCCGGAAGTTTTTGCCAAAAATTTGGCAATATCCTTTTCGGAACGGAACTCCATCTTAATAAAACGCTTACTATCTCTACAGCGCGTGTTCGAATCCCACTGATGTTGTCTAAGTGATTGTCTTAGTGATTGCTTGAAGATTACACCACCGATAAAATTAGCGGTTCCATTATCAAGACCCTTGTCTATAATCATATTCAATATAATCACTAAGACAACATTAGTGGGATTCGAACACGCGCTATAGGATAGTAAGCGTTTTTGAGATGGAGTTCCGTTCCGAAAAGACCGTTCCGAATATTGGCATTTCGGCAATAAGGAGACAGAAATTTTTTTTGGCGATATTGGGCCCGGCAATATCGGGCCCCCTGTAATTGCTATCAGTGATAATTTATCACAAACCATTATTTAGTAACATTCGGCACTAACGGAAAATTCCTCTTATTTTTCGAGATATAAATTATATCATACAGTCCTTGCTCACTGACTGGTACAACTACCGACTTGATAAAAGTTTATCAGTTAGGGCGTTGTACTCTGATACCATCCAACCTTTGCCGATTCAGGAACCTTGGATAAACCTCCAAAAAAACTTTTAAAAGTTTTCGCCTTATAAAACTATCTATTGAGCCAGATGTTCAAAATTTGTTTCTGACGAAAATTTTGTTTTTTACAATTTTCGTTAATTTTTTTTCTGTTTTTTGGGGGATTTTTTCTGTCAAAATAAAAATTTCAAAATAGGGCTCGAATGTCCATACGATGACCATGAAATTGACCTTGAACTTTGACCGGTTGTTTGAGGTCGACCACGTGATCGCCGACTGTCATTGATAATAAACGTCCTGATAAAAACGCTTAATTTTCACTTAAAATCAGCACTTTACCTCGTCACACGGCTTCACTAGAACTCAGATAGCACCCCCTCTAAAATTTCGAAAATGTGACCGAAAAATTATTTTTTGGAAAAAAATTTGATAATCGAAATAATCCTCAATGAGGATTCCTCATCCTTAAAAATTTTAAGTTAAAATGATCAGAAAACCAATTTTTGACTTCTCAAATTCTTTATTTCAAATTCTCTGCTGAGGATTTGAAAGTGAAATTAGACGCATTTATAATCACGATTAAATAAAAGTTTTTGAACCAATAGCGAAATAATTGTCTGAATTTTAACATCGAGGACTAAATTGGGTAGGTTTCTAAATAAATAACTATTTGAAGCGGGGACCGATATTGCCGGCCAAATATCGCCGAATTTGCCGCAATCGCCGAAAAAAACTTACGCAATTTCACGATTATTAGCTAAAATACTTCCAGTGCCAATATCGCCGAAAATGCCCCATATCGCCGATCTTTTTTGGCATTTTTATTACAAATTACATTGTGAACGTCATGAATGACGTCATTTTCAAGATTGAGTTTTATAAAATTTACTTTTATCAATTTTTATTCAATTAAGTTTGGTAGAGTACTTAATTCCACGAATTTTGGTGATTCAATTCATTCTAAACAACTGGTAAACTTCTGTAAAAAATTGAAAAACTTTTAAAATTATGACTTCGAACGCCCACGCGTATTTAATTTTTCGACGAAAAAAATTATTTTTGCCTCCATATATTGCCGAAATTGCCAATATCGCCGAATTTTTTGGAAAAAAACTTTCGGCGATATATTGGGGCCTCCTGTATAATTGGCAATTTATAATCCGGCGCCATGTTTCACTGCGGTCCTACCCGAGTTCAACAAGCTGAGTTATATATAAACATGTATAATGAAAACATATTCGTTAAATTAAAGTTCTTTATTATAGCACGTTACAGACAGTAAATGACACTGTAATACAGTTGACCTTGAACTCTTCTTTCCAATCTTAATGGACCAAAGCTCAATTAAAATATTTCACCACATTCTTCAGTACACAAAAACATTTCTGATATCTTCATTAAAAACTTCCTATTCATAACCCAGTTTATGCTTTGAAGATTTTGATGAGCTGAAATTCTTAACCTCAAGTTGAATACCGCCTGACGGAGAGCGTTTATGTAAATACAAAACACCTTTTTCAGGATATCTACTGTATACGATGAGAAAAAAAGTCGCCCAGGTAGGCATGGAAATCGATTATAAAATGCATAAAATATGGGCCGATCAGCTCCTGGCCGAAATAATATTAAATGTTCAAAATTCAAGTCAAAAATGTCGGAAACTTTTTGTCTAAATCACGGTGGGAAATGATTATTTTATATGCAATAATTGCGTTTGAATATATGAGTTTCGCTCCGAGGTGCGAACTACAGACTCCATTTATCAGTGCTGGGTGTTCGGTCTTATTTGATCGTTTCGTAGTAGAATCTTCAGGATGCTTATCTTTATCGAACCAATTTGGCAAGATTCACATAAAACATGAGTCAAAAATGTTTTTGATTATATTATAATTTATTTTTTCTATTCTGATATTATCGGAGGACTTATTTTTCGACAAGAAGTTCTTTGAAAAAAAGTATAAGTTTTTTGGTTTGATAAAATATGAGAAAAAAAACGTGTTGGAGTCTGCAATAGCCCAGAAGATAGCTTCGATTGAGCAGATAGTCCCAAAATAAAATTATGAGTTGTTAAATTAAGAAATCAAAATCCTTCATTACGGGCAGAACTACTAACGGTATCAAATAAAAAAATAATTTCTCAAGTTGGAGTGCAGACCCTAAGAAAAGAAATCAAAAAATTAAAGGACAAAATCATTTATGCGGACAAAATGGTACAATCATTGCGAATAGATACAAGAGCCGACTTAAGCCTCATTAATAATCTAAATCAAGATTTGAAGCGATTGCGCAATGAAAAAATTAACCGTCAAAATATTTTTTTTTCGTAATTTACTGTCTCAGCATTGTCATCATTTTTTTAAATGGGAGCTAAGACTACGCTTTCCTGCCAAAATTCAGATCTTGGGATGTATCATTTGAATTAAAAAACGAAAAAAGTTTTTTCGAAATTCAAAATAATGCCGCCCTCTGATTGATCAAAATTNATAGGTCGAAATTAATGGTGGAAATGCTACCTATGAGAGGTACCAAAAGTCATTCTAAATGTTTGTTTCGCAAAAAATTCTAAAAAAAATACTTATGCACTTTTTCTCCAAATTATTGTTGAATTCGAGAATATGAGATTTGTTTTCATGAGAGTTAAACTTGAAATTCAGAAGAAATATAATTTTTTGTACAGTCAAAATTGAATTGTCAATGACTAAATTTGAGTCATCAGAGAAAATGAAAGAATACTCGAAATATTGAGCATATCAAAGTCATTTTGATAGATTTGGTAAAAATGCTGTGGTTCAGAACCACTGGTTCTGTCACAAAAGAGCGCAAAAGGGGGGTAAATGTGAGTTAATTTTAAGTTAATATGGTTAACTATATCGATCAATATATCGATATGCCAAGTATATCGATCATGATGCCAAGGTAACTTAAATCTTTTATTCCCTATTCTTTTAAAAAGAAAATGAGAGATTTAAGTTACTCGGGCATCATGATGGATATAAGTTAAGTTAATTAACTCCCGTAGTGTTTTCGAAGCCACGCGTGGTTTTGAACACACGTTTTCTCGATATTTAACTTAAAGTCTGGAACATTTTTATTTTGTGACACTACGGGAGTTAAGAGTCTTACACCCTATGTCACATGAAGGGTCATACGGTATACCGCGGTATAAGAGTTGTGTTACGTATTTGAAAAAAAATTAATTATTTCTGAAATCAGGTTTCTAAGAAACTTCACTTGAAAATGTATAAAAAAGAGCCCAATTATTGTGCCCCACATCCTTAATATAATGGACCATTATTAATGGTCAATATTAATGGTGGAAATGCTAGTCATACCGGTGGGTCAAATCGACTTTTTAAACAAGACATTGATCAAGGAATGAATGTAATTAACTTGTGCAGAATTTACAGGAGATTTTTTTGGAAATAAAAAAAATGTTTATCATAGTTACTATAGTAACTTTCCGGGGTAAAATGACTTTTTAAACTTCAAATTGGCGATTTGAGTTGCTGCTCATAGGCGTTTAATCGCCTAGTTATGCCTATCAAATAGCTATTTTAATTTAACGTCGAATACGACAAAAATAATTTGGTCTGGAGAGGTCTGGGTCTTATAAATTTCTGTTTTTCCGCCTATGTTTTTTTCATCAAAATTTCAAAAATATTTTTTTTCAAAATAAAGCTCAACGTACCGTAAAAGTGCGTTATAAAGTCCAAAAGGCTGTTTTACACGCAAATTGCGACCACTAGGTTGTTTTTTCTGCGCCAGAACTTTTTTTTCGAGACCGTTCATCTCATAAGCCTATATAAGTATTTCTGGCATTGTTAGTTCCTCAGATAGTCCTCCCGGGTATGACAGAGCCTGTGTGACGTTCCTAAGGCTGAGTCAAATCACATTTTTTTAGGAAGCCTCTTCCTAAAGTTTCGATCTCGTATGACCTTTTTTAAAAATTTTGTTGTTCATAAAATACAGTAGATAGTATCTATATAATATAGATATCATGTAAAATGTTTTACCGACATTCAAATTGTATTGCATCGCTACGAAAGCACTATAAATTGTAGTCTATAATATTACTGTACTAAAATATTACTAATATTGTAGCAAACTGTTTTTGAGCTTATTAAATGATAAGTCCACGTTTTGATGACGGTAGTAGTAATACCGCCTTAGCAATCATGGGTCATTTGTGTACACTAGATGGTGAAACTACTATCGCTCTCTTACACCTCGTGTGTTCACTAATGACGTATGTATGCTTATACTTTCATTTGAAAATTGAGTGAACAATTGAGTGAACACACGAGGTGTAAGAGAGCGATAGTAGTTTCACCATCTAGTGTACACAAATGACCTATGATTGCTAAGGCGGTATTACTACTACCGTCATCAAAACGTGGACTTATCATTTAATAAGCTCAAAAACAGTTTGCTACAATTATAAGCGTTCGATTCAATGAATTTTATGGTCTCAATTTTTCTGGCATAAATGATATTTGACAGGGCGAAATATCTATTTAAATAGAAAAAGGTCGAAAATATAGACTAATCGTAAATGTTTGAGACACCTCGTTTTTTGTTGGTTTTCGGACTTACGTCCGTTTGTGATCACTTTTCCCTTATTTTATGTGATGCCTATTTTAATGAATAATAAAGCCCCCGCTTGGCCTCTTGAGAAGTTGTATTAGTAGTTTATTAAACAAATCATTAGCCTCGATATTTCAACCCATTTTTTCTTTACTTTGTCTTAAATCCCATTGTTTACTCAAAGAAGAGAAATGCATAATAAAGCCAGTCGCTCGAAAAAAGAACAAAAGCTAATTATTATATTTTTTCAATCAAAGATTGTTTTTATACACTGATAATGGCTGATTAGCCAAAACGTCCAATAAAAACAATCTTTGATTGAAAAAATATAATAATTTTATGTCTCGAAAACACTGAATTTAAAAGCTAATTATATTATGTAGGATATAAATCATGTCTCAAAAAATATACCACAAAAAGCTAATTACATTCTTTAAAAATGAGCCTACATTTCTAAAAATATATTATTTTTTTGAAAAAATGGTCCAAGTTGACTGACTATAAAACTTTTGTTTGAAAAGGTGCGTCAGAAAAGTGTGAAAATTTGACTAGCATTTTTAGCGCCACTTTTCGATTTTTAGCTAAACGTAGGCTGAGCGGAAAAAATGTTATCTGTCTAAGTGGACAAAATGGGATTTCTGACGCTGTCCGCTTAGACAGAGTTCACAGTATTGAAAAGTTATTTAACAAACTAAAAAGTCATAAAAACAGCGAAACTTATAATTTTCTTAAGATCACGTGAAACAAGTTGGAAACAAATTTGATGGATTTTTTTCGAAAGTAGGCCAAAGCCAGAGGAGCACTGAACTAAAAGTTGGCTTTCGTCAAGGCGATATTCTAAAGTTTGAGTGCCCAAATTAAAGCAAACGTATTTTTCAACTTGAGTTTGAAAAAAACGCTAAAAGTTAGAATTTTTTAATGATTTGAATGTATATTATGTGACCACCCCCTCCCCTTATAAAATCCAGCGCATATGGAAGATTATGCCGTAGTATGATATTTTTGCAAACATAGGCAAAAAATATAGAGAAATGCAAAAACATCATACATAGCATATCATATGTAACATAAGCATAATCTTCGATATATGTCACATATAATATGTGGCATTAGAAACGGCTAAAACTTTCTTTGTAGACATGGTAAGAAGTTCTTTCTAAGAACTGCTCCGTTTTATATTGCAAACCAAAATTATACGTGACATCGTGAAAAAACAGTTCACGAAGTACTTAAAAAACAATTTTAGCAAAGTCGCTATTAGATCACTATAAAAATTATTTTACTTCTAAAATTCCTTCCACATACAGTATGTACAAACTGTTTTTGAAATAAAGTTTACCGGTCTTGCCATATAAAAAATATTGAGAATTCAGAGATATACTATATCCATCATGATGCCCGAGTAACTTAAATCTCTCATTTGCCTTTAAAAGAATAGGGAATAAGAGCTTTAAGTTACTCGGGCATCATGATCGATATGAGTCAAATCAAGTGTCCCAGGAAAAGTGGGTCTATACAATTATCTACAGAGTTCAATCTGATAAATATAATCAGATTTTCTTGAGAGAAGTGTCAAACGACAGATAATTAAATTATAAGGCTTTCAAGAATATGAAATTCTTTAGAACACTTGGCGGGTTAGCTAGTCGAGGACTTTTGGTAATTTTGACTAGAGGCGCTCTCGAGCTCGATTTGAAAAATACAAATTTGAATTTTGCCAAGGTCGTCGAAAATTTTTGAACTCTCCATCGTCATTTTGTCACAAACACAATAAAAATTTCATTTTGATATCTTGTTCAGCAAAATAACGTTTTCTGATCGAAAATTACACAAATAATTTTCAGATTTTTTGTTAATTTATAAAAGTAAAGTGAATTCAGTAAAACATTAATAAATTCCTTATTTGTCATGAGAGAAAAATAAGTTTAAGTTCCTTGACGCTAAATAAACCCCTTGGGCATCAACGGGCCAATTTTCCCTGTGTGTAGTTTGAAAACATTTAAAAATATTATTTTTGGTCACGTCTCGATTTCGAAATACAGCATTCATATCACCAAAAACGTAATATTAGTTTACGATACGTTGCATCAGCTTAACTGATAATAGGATTACACAGGGGATTTTCTACGCACGAAAAATGAGACTATTTCATGCCACATATTCTTTAAAACTTAAATTTTAATGACAAAAAAGAGATTTCTTAGTAGAGATTAGTAACAGTTTAGCAATCAATTTAGTGTTCAAATTAAATTAACGGGTAAGACGATAATCTAAAACATATTTTGTTTTCACTAAAAATCAGAAGCACGTTTTGTGAGGATTTATATCTGGTTGATAATTATTTACTTATGTGGTCATCATTTAAGTTTTAAAACTATTAATTTTTCTTTATTTATTCAACGTTTCGATTAAATCAGCTTAGGGATGCAATTTTTCTTTGATTTATTATCACGAGGAACGCGCACCCTCTTAGCTGATTTATCGAACGTTGATTGATAAAAGAGTATACTCGATGACAATATGTTATAGCTTAAGGCCTCGGTGCATTTTGACAGATACTGATATGGCTCTTGATGAAAAACTTTTCACTGGATTAATATATTCTTCTTAAATACATCAAAGTGATGTTACATAATCCTGGCAACTTTCGAATTAAACTTTTCGAATTCGAAAAATTATGAGAATTTTCGATAAAAGTTCCGAACATTATAAAAAAATGCTTTATTTTTCGTTCATTTTTTTTCAATATATGTTTCAAATCAACGAAAAACCTACAAATGCTATTTACTTTTCGATAGGTGACACATATTTTTTTATGCTCTTTGAAAACCATATGACATGGTTTAGTGATTTTGGTCAAAAATAATTAGAATATATTTTGAAATTTGTCTCATTTCTTGTTCAAATTTTCAAACGAATTTTTTGGGAATCCTAAGCTGAAAATATTGGAAATGGCTACTTGCACAATATTTAAATATGCTTTCGTTTGTTCTTCGCTTTGTTAATACTTGAATCATACTTTTTCGAACGAAACTACGGATCGGCGAAATACTCAAGGCCCTTCATTATCCAGAATTAAAGAATTTTATCACACTCAACTTGCCAATTGATAAGCCGACCCATCCACCGTTTCAATTTATTTTATTTAACTCATGCAGAAAATATTTATTCTATGTGGTAAAATTTCGATTTTTTTCCGTCTTTTTTCACAAATTTAATTTTCGATTTTGACGTAGAAATCGTATAAAATTTAATAATCCGAGTCGGTGGTCGAAAGCGTATGTTGGCTTCTAAGTAACAAATAAAAATAATAAATTTACTGTTATTTAGAACCATGGAGAAAACGCGCGTTTTAGAGTGTGTTTTCAAAAGACGATTTATAAGTAAAAATAATCAATCTGAAGAATTCAGATATACAAAGTAAGCTGAAAAGTGGCAACTTGTGTTCGAAAAGTTTTTATCCTAAAATTTTGAAGTGGCAAAAGTCTCCCATCAAGACAAAAAAATTGAAAAGTGCAAATCTGTCAAAATGCACGGAGGCCTTAAGGGGGGTCGGTGCTATTTGACAGATGCGATATGGGCTCTTGATGAAAAACTCTTTACTGGGTTTATATATTCCCTCAATATACATCAAAGTAATGTTTCATAATCGAGGCAACTTTCTAACTACAGAATTTTTGCCTTTCGATTTGAGTTCGAATTCCTTTTCGAATTCGACCCAAAAATGAGAAATTTTGTAAAAAGTTCCGAAAATTATAAAAAAAATGCCTTATTTTTTGTTCAAATTTTTTTTATTATTTGTTTCAAATCAACGAAAAACACTCTTCAAAGTGGCCACTTTAACTTTTCGCGTAGGTGACCACATTTTTCTTATATGCTATTTGAAAATTCATATGACATGGTTTTGTGATTTTTGGTCAAAAATATTTAGAATATTTTAAAAATTTTCATCATTTCTTGTTGAAAAATTGTTTAAACTTATTTTTCTGGAATCACCGGCTGGAAATATTGAGAATGCCAGCTTTTATTTTATTCAAATATGTCCTAGTTTTGTTTCCTCGCTCTTGTTTATACTCTGGATCATAATTTTTGCAAAGAAACAACGCTTGGGAGAAATCCATCGAAGCCCTCTTTAATCCAGAATTAAATGAATTTTATTTCACCGAAACTTGCCAAATGGTAAGCCGACTTGACGACCGTTTAAAATTTATTTCATTCAATTCATGAAAAAAATACTTTATCGATGAGGTAAAATTTCGTTTTTTTTCATCTTCTTTCAAAATTTTAAATTGTTCATACGTGGACAAATTGACTGCAAAACATTTTTATAAATTTTTGTTTTTTTCGATTTTTTGGCAATTTTCAACTTTCGATTTGGCGTAAAAAACATTTAAAATTCAGAATAGACTATTCTGAATAGTATATTTCTTCTACAAATTTCAGCATTAGTACGCAGTTGGGTAGAATTGTATTGCTCATCTTCATTATGAATGCTATTAGCAAATAAAAATTAGTTTGATTTGCGAAAAAAATTAAAAATTGCCGATTTTGAGATGAAAATACCAAATTCTTTCTGTCTCCCACTACGTGACGAAACTAGTTTTTCTGACGACAATGTCACGACATGTCGCGACACACGAAAAAACTAAGTGTCTATACCTACGTAAGCATAATCTTCGATATTTTTAGCCTTCCAAACTTTATTAAAGTTGACTCTGAGCAACAAATATGAGAAATTGTTAAAAACTACTGATGGTGATAAATAGCATTTCACGATTTTTTAAATGCAATTACACACTTTATAGTAAAATACTTTCACCTGAAACAGGGGAGTAAATGCAGATCACTGTGATAATTCAAAAGAGATTGATATCTTTAAAAAAATAACCCCATTAGCGATATTCTATTGGCAATAGACTATTGTTTACTCTGCCAAAAGTCGTAGGTTAATATTTTAGCAGATCACGTACGTATAATCAAACAGGTCTAAAAAGTGGCAAACAACTAATTTATCTACTTTTATAGCTCGAGAGGAATAAAAAAATAAAGTACTTTTTTGTGATATTTGGGTTGGCGCAACCGTGCACAAAATCACAATTAAGTTTAAAAAAAATATCAATGGTTTTGATAGAGTACTTAATTTCAAACAAATTTGGACATGGAATGAGATGAAAGTGCCCCAATTTTTTTTGGTCTGCTGATTTTCATTTTGTTACGCCTACGCGTACCTCATAGACCGGATTTATTTCGGCCTAATTTGAGATGATTCGTTAGAAACTTGATATATTTATTTTACCTAAAAATGTGATCTGACTTTGGCAATAAATATTTATTGTTGAGTTTAGAGACCGTAATAATTACGATGTTTTGATTTTGAGTGTTGATTCAGACCGATGATAAAGGCGTTTTGAGCCATCGAGAATAATCATGAAATACGGACTATAAAACCAACAAAAATCGCCCATTTACACTGAAAAAAAATACCATTTTTGCGAAAATCTACTGAGACAATCATTGTAAAAACAATTTCGAGACCGTACACCCTAACCTTTGTCGAAAAAACCATCAGAAGAAAAATCAAGAAGTTAAAAAGCATAGACAGTCGAAAACAAAAATTAGACAAAAAATCGAACTTTAAAAATGTGATGACAAAAATATCTCGAAAACAAAAAAAAATCTTGAGTCGGAATTTGAACAAAGAAGTGAGGAAACTTTTGATAACACATCACAAAAAAATTATATGATATACTGTACATGTAATTTTCCAAAGAGCGCTTAAAAATATGTGGGGATGAAAAAGTGTTGTTTCAAACAACTTGTTTGCACGAAATTTTGAGGAGCGATATTTCGAAATGTGGCAAACTTTCAAAATATTTTCGACCAAAAAACAGATTACAGTGGGAGGCCCGATATCGCCGAAAAAACCTACGCAATTTCACGATTTTTAGCTAAAATACTTTCTGTTCCAATATCGCCGAATTTTTTTTGAGATTTATTTCACAAATTACGTTCATCAATGACGTCATTCTCAAATCTACTCCTTTCAACTTAATTTTGATTGCGTTTGGTGGACTATTAAATTCTACGCATTTTGGTGATTCACTTCATTCGAACTTATTGTAAAACTCCTTATAAAATCAAAACTAAATGTTTGACATATCGAAAATGATCCCTAGTGTGGATCTCTGTCGACGCCTACCTGTAGTGTAGGTAGTGACGTTCTGAATGGCTGGCCAGGCGTCACATGTAGGCGTGGACAGAGATCCACACTAGGGATCATTACTAATATGACGTCACTTCGAACGCCTACGCGTTTTTCATTATTTGAACAAAACAATTATTTTTTTTCCCAATATTGGACCTCGCCGTGTACGTGATTTTTAAAGAACGACAATTTAGACAAAAAATTGAACTCTAAAATGTGATGAATAGACAAAATACAGTAATATTTCGAAAATCAAAAAAACAATCTCATGGGTCGGATTTTATCAGTCCAGAATATTTTTATACTTTTGCGTAGGTGGCTTTCCAAAATATATGGAAATACATAAAATTATATCATGGAACTAGTTTACATTTCCAGCAATATCGGAGGTGACAGCCTAGTGCCAATGCTCAAATACAAAATTTAGACAAATGCCCGATTTATATTTTAGACACCAGGGAGTTAAAATTTCGAAAAGCCATGGCATGCCATAAGCACATTTTAGGGTTCAAATTAACTAAGGAACACAATGAACTACAAATTCCAATATTTTAGCTTTTTATCGTCCAATATGTCAGGCTTGCATGAAAAAGGATAGATAAACGACCGCTACCCCCTTAACTTGAGTACTGAAAAATGAAAGCGTAATTTTTTTTTGCTGGTTATTATTTTTTATACAATTTCTCACGTGCGCCACAATATTATATTTCAAACTGTACTTTTTTTTATTTTCATACTGTTCAGCCATTCTAATTTTTGTAGAATTTTAGACTTTTCAAATCGGAAAAATTATTGTAATTTTAAACCAAAAGTGAACAAACATGGGATATGACCGTGAATATGATGACCGAGGTCGCGATGACCGTGGTCGAGGCGACCGTGACCGAGGTAAGTGAAATAAAAAATTTTAAAACTTTTTTGCAATTAAAAAATTGATTTGTTTTACAACGTTTCGAATATATTTTTATTCATCATCAGGTATTAATCACATAATCATTAATACCTGATGATGAATTAAAATATATTCGAAACGTTGTAAAACAAATCAATTTTTTAATTGCAAAAAAGTTTTATAAAATTGTGTCTCACAAACAAATACAAAGATTTTAACACCCAAAACGCCATTCGGGGACGCTATTTTGGGCGCTTATTAGTAAAAGTGCTTGCAACTTTACTGTTATTTAGTTCTTGAGATTAAGGATAGACTTAAATTTTTATATTATTTAATTTACATTTGGACTTTATTAACCCCGTATAATGGTGACATTTACAAAGTGACCTGCAACCTACGCAATTTATTTGTGAGAAAATGAGAGACGTCGGAACAAAAATTAATAATGGAGGAGATTGAGAATTAAATTTTCTAAATCGTGACTTTCTAAGAAAAAAACTGCAATTTCCGGTCTTCAATCTACAGGTGTTTTTCGAAAATATAACCTAACCTACGCAATTTATCGAAATCACTTGTGAAGAAATAAAAATTGACTCAAACTTTGAGTCTCAAAGACGTTGAAAATGAAGCAGATTCAGAAAAAATTTCCTAAAAACTGACGTTCTCAGAAGTAACCTGCGATTTCTGGTTTCTAATCTACAGGTGTTTTCTAAAATGGCCCTGAGTGTGAGGGGGTTAATTTGATTGTCAAGTAAGAAGATAGTTGCCAAGTTTCTGAACAGTTGTCAAGCAGCCTAATGCCCACACACGACCGTGACCACAAACACCCTTATAAAAGTCACGCCAAAATTTATATTTTGGCATGTCCCTCTATAAGGACAATTTGGGCGAGAATGGATTATTCCTTCGAAAATTATTCTTGATAAAGAAAAAATCATGTTTCGAAAAATTCTCCACTTTTGAATAATGTTGAATAAACGAAAAGTAAAGTGAATCTGTTTTTTAGGCTGTAACTTGTCAAGACCGACTAAATTATGTCAGATTCCGCTTATTTTTTGGCTGAGACTTAATTTCAACATAGCCCCGGTCAAATTCAACAGTTAATTCTGGTTTTTACTGGTTAAACCGACCAACTTGATTATGTAAAAATTAGCCTATTTAATCAATGCAAGACCGCGTATTCAAATTCGATACCTAACAGCTAATCGAAATTTTGAACCAATCAGCGTCAAATTCGATAATTAGCTTAAAAATAATTGAAATTTCTAGAATTCGATTAAGACATTTTTCATCATTTTAATGTCATGCATTGTTTTAGGCGGGTCATATTCACCAATAAAAAATGTTCATTGTATTGGTTTTGAGACATCAATATTATATATATTTTCCATTAAAAATGGTATTTATTTAACGTTTCGGCTAAGGAGCCATCTTCAGAAGTGAGAGAAAGTTTCAAACAGTTTGGGATGAAAATTGCAGTATTTCTGTTAAGTAATTAGAATTCAGATTTCTGCGCGAAAATTATTTAAAAATTAGGTTTAAATACTCGAGCCTCAGATTTGCCCAATTCACCAGCTTTAGCTCTGTAATCACCAAAAAAATAAGTGATATTTTAAGTCAATTTACACCACAATTTAAATTACGTACTACTTTCTCCACAATTAAACTCTCATCTATTACATCACCTAGATTAAAATCTAAAAAAACACTCATGGTCACAACAGCCTGTATTTATGAGTTCGAATGCCCTTGTCAAAAAACGCTTTGTGAATTCTGCAAAAAATTAAGTATTCATAGGTATTGACCAAAATATTTTAAGCTTATAAAGTGGTCCGCCTACGCATTTTTTTTGTCAAAATGAGCAAAAAATTTTCGAACATTTTACTTTTCAAAAAAATTTTGTTTCAGAAAATAGCAAATTTTTATGTGAGTACGATCCTTGCCACAAGAAAACCAAAAAATTGAGCTGATTATGCTCAAAAACGAAATTAGTGCTGAAAATGAGGGTTTTTGAAACTCACTTTCTGACTACTGGATGGCCCAAAAAATATTTTTTTGCTCGGAATCGTCTTTTTCGGTGGCGATTACCCCCCGATAGCAAATAAATGTTTATCAACAGTTTTAGTTCAGTCTGTAGGGTTCCCGCTGCGCACCCTATACATAGGAGAAACAAAAAGGATTATCTGGGAACGAATCAAGGAGCAGCGAACTGATAAAAAGTCACATTTTTTACACTACAAGACGTGTCCAGTTTATAATCAAATTTTTTTTGAAAAATATAAAGTTGATTCAGACAACGCCCGTGATAACATCCTACGCGATTTTATCAAAGATAAATTCACAGTTCTTGAAAAAAACTGTTTTGAATCATACAAGTTTTCGAAAAACCTTTGAAGGGTTACTTATAACTCTCAAAAAACCTGAATTAAACATTCAAAAATCACACAAGTGCCAGACATTTTTATGTACTTGTGTGATTCCTGATGATGCTATAACTTGAAAATACTCTAGCTTTAAATTGGGCAAATCTGAGGCTCGGGTATTTACACCTAATTTTTAAATAATTTTCGCCCACAAATCTGAATTCTAAAATACTTCATTTTTCGTCCCTGAAGATGGCTCCTTAGCCGAAATGTTAAATAAATACCATTTTAAATGGAAAATATATATAAAAAATGTGCATATCATGGTAGAATACCGGTTTTATGCGGGTTAAAGCTAAAAAATATTCGAATTTTGAAAATTCTAGATATTATTCTAGATTGTTTTGAAAAAAATAATTGCCACCATGAGATTCCTTGGGTCAACTTTAGTCATAACCGATATTATTCTAACAGTGTTGGCTGGAGTGTGACTCGCCCTGGCATGTCGCCAATTAAACAAATTTCCGGTTCTCGGTATAGTTACCGGTTTTCTAAAGAAAAGAACCTAGCCTTATTTCGTAATTTATTTTTCTAAACAAAAATAATCGGCCTCTGGAAAAAATGGTTTTTGTCCTTGAAGTGCGGATAATCCCTTTTCACAGCTATATCCATTATTATCCCCGGGTCACTTTAAAAACTTATTCCCTATTCTTTCAACAGGCATATAAGTTTTTAAAGTGACCCGGGGATAATAGTGGATATACTACCCTGATAAAATTTTTTGGATCCTGGTTACCAAAATCGAACCTTCGAGAAGGTTTTTTGAAGGGAAATCTCGACTGTCTCCTCATCCCACGTACACATCACATTATTATAATAGTAGAAGTGCATACTTTTTGGTAGAGACTACTTAAAAATAGGCTATTTTAAATAGCCCATGTAAACTTATTTATTCAGGAGACGATCGGCGCGGAGGCGGAGATGACCGTCGAGGCGGTGGTGGTTATGATAGACGTGACCAAAGTGGACACCGAGGCGGAGATGACCGTCGAGGTGGTGGAGGATACAGAGGCGGCGGCGGAGGTCGTGGCGGCGGCGGATTTAGTAAAGGGATACAAAATTCACTACTAATTTAATCTTACACAAAGTTATCAAAAATTTATTCAATCGACGTTTCGCTTTTATTTAGCATTTTCAGGATTAATTATATTT
>SCLH01000833.1:103922-139010 GCA_004367855.1 Oikopleura vanhoeffeni
AAAATAATACAGAATTTGAGACCGTGGTCGATAAATAATTACTGCACCCACAATCCCCTTAAACTCGTAATTATTCAATGACCGGAAACATTTGTTTTCTGGAAACCTCTCAAGCAATGAAAAATAATTTCAAAACCGATAAAATGAAATTTTTTAAGGCAATTTGAATTATTTCGGGAGAATCGTACAGATCCAGATAAACAAATGAGTTGGGGGGGATGTGCCGTGTGAATAAACCTATTTCACACGACACATTCGCCTTTCCCAGACTAGCCAGGCGTCACCGGCTGTGACAAGGTGTCACCGGGGCACTCTCCGGATCAGTATATAAAATGATCCGGAGCTCGGCCCATTAGTACGTTTTTGGACGACGCTGAGCTCTGGACGATTCACCCCTGCCCGAGATAATAGAGATTAATTTTGAGGTAAAATACATATCAAAGGTACCGTAGACGAGGTTAGCACGAGAGTTAAATGGGGAACATAAAGACAATGATTTCAAGGAAACCATTGTCTTTATATTGCTTTTAGAGGTTTGCAGAAAACTAAATTTTCCGTGTAAAGAATTTAAATATCTTAACAATTTTTTAAAAATATGTTTTTATATAATTCGGTTTTTGAAAATGACTCATCAGATTGAGTTCTTAGATAGCTCATACTGAGTACAAATTTTAAAAGAAAAATAAACTGAACAAAATTGGTTCGAATCACAAAAACTGATAATTTCCAGAGGGCCCCGTAATTGATATATCTTAGATAGGGATCCCCTGTTCCTTCGGTTCGCGTTTGTGTTTTACCTGCTTTTGACCAATGAGAGCACCGGATTTCATTTTCTGACCAATAATAGCTTCGAAAAGAAGTTTAAACATGAACACGAACCGAGGGAACAGGGGATCCCTATCTTAGATATATATACAAATGAGGGTCGCAAAAACGACCTCGGGCTAAAAATGCTAATTTCTGACCACCAGATGGCTCATTTTTTACTTATTTTTCACCACAAATAACCTCTTCAGGCAAGTTAATTTTTTTTTAGGTAGGGCCATCAGTTTTACATCTGCCATTTGAGGACAGAACAAGATATCCACAAACGGATTTTTGCTTCCAACAGCCAAGGGATAAATAAATGACCAATTTTTTTTTTACTTTCCAACGGGTGTCCGGTAATACCGAAAATTGACCGGTAAAAATTTAAAACGTCGGTTATGAGAAAACCGCACATTCTTCGAAGCCAATTTTTCAGCACGTACTAGAATTTGTTGGCAGATTTTTTTTTGTAATTTAACACCCCTAAGATTTTTTTTCTGAAAAACAAAAAAAAATGTAATTTGACCCCTTTATAGGTGTCATATGTCAAAAATTTTATTTTCAAGCATTTTTATTTTGAAAACTAACCAGGTAAGAATATATCCAGGTCTTCTGACTCAAATGTACGGTGTCCTCAGAACCAACTTTTTAAGTTTACCGGTCAATTTCCGGTCTCACTGGACATCCGTTGAAAAATCAAAAATTTTTGGTCACATATTCATCCCTTGGCTGTTGGATGCAAAAATCCGTTTGTGATCTCGCTCTGTTCTCAAATGGCAGATGTAAAACTGGTGGCCCCACCTAAAAAAGCTACCTGAGAGTGTAATTTCAAATTTTTCTTATTTTTACCGCCATTTGTCGCTATCTTGTCTAGTTCTCCCAGTCGAAATCACAATGGGCCAACCGAAAAAAAATCGACCTAAGGATCCGAGGTGAAATTTCAGACTGCAGTATAAATTTGATAAAAGATGGAGAAATAAGTTTCGATTGACAATACAGCTTTTCGATATTTTGAGGTTTTCTGGTCGAAAATTGGGTTTCAATGTTTTCCAAAAAAATACTCGGAAAAATTCTCAAAAAATGAAAATTTCGAACTTTTTTTTAGATTTTTGTTTTTTTCAATAAGTTTATGCTTTCTGAGTGTTCCCTAGCAATGTCGTGGTATTTTTACACCCCAAAGTACCCTAAAAAGAGTGCGACCGNTTTATTTTTCGGGATTCGCCATCGAATTCCCTTCTATTGTGAATAGTCTATAATGCTCACAAAGTTCAACTTTGTCTTTACCCTATGGGATACAATTTTAAAATTTGCCCCTAAATTATCGGCCAAACATTAACTTCCTTGGAGCTGAAATGAACTTTTAGTTCTACGTATCGAATTATAGTCTATAATATATAGAGTTTAAAATTTAAGAGGCAAAATGCTCAATATTGACATTCCGGTTGATCATACATCAAAAAAAATTTTTTATATTTTTGGAATCGTCATGAAATTTCTTTCATATGATATGTTAATAGTGACCCATAGGTGTGATTTTTTGTTATTAACCTTTGGTGTGTCATATTACAAATTTTGACCCTGAAAATATTCGCTGAAAAAATTAAGAGCTTTGTGTGAAATCGACTTCTAGGAAGCTGCGTTCTGAAAAATTTTCATTAAGCTTTCTTGGAATTTAGGGTCGAATGCTCAAATTGACATTCCGGGGTCATATTACATCAAAAAAAATATTTTTTATATTTTTGGAATCGTCATGTAATTTGCTTCATATGATATGTAATAAATGACCAATAGGTGTCCATTTTTTCTAAATTATGACCTTTATGGGGTCATATTATCAAAATTTGACTGTAAAGATCACTAAAAACATTTAATGATGGAGCTTAATGATGCTAGAACTCCTTATGGCTCGGTTCTCGAAATATCGAGTATTTAAATATTATAAACCGGTTAAACACTATCGTGGTCACGATGTTGACAGCCTATAACCCCGGCCAAGTTTTGGTCCTGAACCTCCTTGTGTTGTGCGACTCCAAATAATTCGGCTTTCTGATATCTGGTTTCGCCTACAATCGTACCATAACCGCGACACTGGTCGCATATGCCAGTAAAGTGAAAAGCCGTCATAGAGAATCCGCCATTAAATTTCTCAAAGTTAAAAATAGTTATCTTTTAGATATCATGAATAAATGTAGTGTTAAAATACAGTTTAGTGGATGTGAGTAAAACCAACCTGGATTGAAGAGAAAGTACGAAACTGTTCAGAGTTCTTGCGCTTATGGGCAAGCCCTAAAAACAAAGGGCAAAGAACAACTCAAACATAAATTTACTTTAGAGAAAAAAACTTCCTTGCTGCATTTTTATCTTAAAGATTCTTAAGCTAACCATTTAATACCAAGTAATAAGTGGTAGGTAGCGCTACATTCATTGCGTTATAAAAATTTTGTCAAAATTGTGCTTTATATTGTAAGGTAAACTGCCCTGCTTCAGAAAATGCTTTGGACATTTAGGCTTGCTTATATTAGGTGAAACACCCTCTTCAAAAACTGTTAAATCTTCGAGAAATCGGCTTTTTGCATAGGATAAGTACCGGGGAATCATTAAAAGCCCCTTTTTAAAACATCAAATATCCGTATTTTGAGAATTATAGTAGGACATCTAGTTTTACAATTCCATTTGGTATAACTTGAAATGGATGAAAAGATGATAAATTTCTAGAAAATAGTTATAAACATGAGCCGTTCAATGCGTAAAACCTTAATTGCTGCTATTACATCTCTCCATTGAAGTTTAACTTCATATCTACGGTATGCAAAATATTACATATGCCGATATATTTCTCAGAAAAAATTCTCAAACAATATCCATTATTATCCGGGTCAATTTAAAATCGATTTGCCTAGTTAAAAGAACTAGGGGAATAAGTCTATTAAAGTGCACCGGGCATTAATAATCCATATAGAAATATATTGACCTCTACGAATATAGTACTGATAAAGTTTTTTTTAATTCATCTTAATTTGCCGGGACTTTTCTGAAAATTTATTGCTATCACTTTGTAGTTAATATAGGCAAAATGTACATATATTCTACAAAAAATTTAACTCAACGAACGGTACATGCGATTTCTCTTTCTCTTTGTTCATAAATCATTCTCGATTTATCGTTAGAAAATTTACTAGACTAATCGAATAATTCTAATAATTTTCGTCTGATTCTTCGGCAATCACTCATTTTACTTGCAAGATATTACTGCGTGCCTTATTTAATTGTTATCAGCCAGGCTAAAAATTGATAATATTGAAAAAAGGAGCACAATCTTAACAATTATAATTATTATATACTTTCATTTGGTGTAACTTTTTCTGTGATTATTATCTCTCGTAATAGTTGAGACTATTATCCTATGGCTAGATTGTTAAAATTAATACTTTTGCAAGCAAATCCGCTATTCTAGAACTATATTCGATAGGTATTTTCTTTGCTTGCATCAATGTCCGTCGTTGTGCTTGGATGGTCGTATTACAAGGAAAAGAATAATACAGAATTTGAGAACCTAATGTGGGTCATAAAGATTACTGCCAACCCACAATCCCCTGGAGAAAACTTCGTAATTATTTGAATGACCCGGACATTTGTTTTTTGCCAAACCTCTGCAGCCAATGAAAAATTACTGAATAGCCTATAAAAACTTTATTATTAGAGAAAATTATTCATTGTTTTCAAACCGATAAATGAAATTTTTTATCAAAGGCAATTTGAATTATTTCGGGTGAGAATCGTACAGATCCAGATAACAAATGAGTTCGGGGGGGGGTGGGAATGTGACGTGTGAATAAACCTCTATTATCACATTCGCCATGTCCCAGACTATGTCCAGGCGTCACCTCGGCCTCTTGCCGTTTACACCGGGCTGTGAACAAGTGTGACTCGGGGGGCACTATCCGTGATCAGTAGAATAAATGATCCGGAGTCGCCCATAGTTACGTTTTGGACGACGCTTGAGCTCGTTGACGATTCACCTTGCCGAAGAGAAATACAGAGATAAGTTTGAGGCTAAATATACTATGGAATGCAAGTACCTAGTAGACGAGGTTTGCAGAGAGTTTAAAAGGGATCATAAACAATGATTATCAAAAGGAAACATTGTACTTTATATCGCTTATAGACGTTGGCAGAAAACGTAAAGTATTCCGGTAAAGATTTAAATATAATCTTAACAAATATTTTATATAAATATGTTTTATATATAATTCGGTTTTGAAAATGATCATCAGAGTTGAGTTCTTAATAGCTCATACTAGATACAAGATTATAAAAAAAAATATAAACTGAACAAAATTGGTTTTCTAATCACAAGAAATGCATGCAAATTTCCAGAGGCCCGTAACGTGAGAATAATCTTAGATAGGTCCCTCGTTCCTATCAATTCGGCGTGTGTTTTACCTGCTTTGACTAATGAGACACCGAATCATTTTTTTGACCAATTATAGCTTCGAAAAAAGTTTTAACATCACCCCGCCCACCCGCCCACACAGACGCAGGAACTAGGGGTCCCTATTCTTAGATTATATACAAACTGAGGTCGAAAACGAGACCTCGCGGCTAAAATCGCATATTTCTGCACCAGATGTCTACACTCCCCCCTGGTCGTTTTTTACTTATTTCACCAACCAAAATACCTCTTCAGGCAGTTAGTTTTTTTTATGTAAGAGCGCATCAGTGTTTTCATTCTTGATTGCGAGAGGAACAAGAAATGATAGCCCACACAACGGTATATTTGCTTCAATAGCCAAGGATATAATAAATGACCAGAGTTTTTTTTTACTTCCAACGGGTGGCTGTAATAACTGAAAATTTACCGCGGTAAAGCAATTCAAAAAGATCGGCTTATGAGAAACGCACTTACTTCGAAGCAAATTTCAGCACACTAGAAATTTGTTTGCATGATTTTTTTGTATTTATTGATACACATTTTAAACCTAGAGCTTTTTTACTGAAAAACAAAAAAAAATGAATTTGAACCCTTTATAGGTGTCATATGTCAAAATTTTATTTTCAGCAGTTTCTATTACTGATGAAACAAACAAGTAAGAATATATACTCCAGCGTTTCTGACTCAAATGTACGTGGTCCTCAGAACCTACTTTTAGATTTATCCGGTCGTATCTGACATCCGTTGAATCAAAAAGTTGTTAGATCACATACAGCCCTTGCTTATGGAAATGCAAAAATCCGTTTGTGATCCGTCCTCTCTGTTCAAATGCAAATGGTAAATAGAAAAAGCTGGAGCACACTTGGCACCCCACCTAAAGAAACAAAATAAACTAAAAAAAGCTACCTCACGAGTTAATTTTCAAATTTTTTTATTCTTTACGGATTCGGAAAATGATAAAAATCAGCAACCCATTACCCTCTTAGAGGAGGTTCCACCAAGGCATTTTTAACGCACTTAAAAAAGAAATTTTATCAGCAATATTATTATTAATTTTTTATACAATAAATTAACATTTACGGAATTGCTAAATCTGTGACTATTATGTTTATTTTCCAGAGATAATTATGAAACCCCACCTAATGGGTATTTGGTTGACGCGGGAACGCCTTTTATTATTTATGTAAGCGAAGTAGCGAGAACATAAAGATGCGTGAATGAGCAATCGTATTTTGATTTGTTTCGTCAGCATATAATTGTTTATTTTACGGAATTAGGTCGAATTGTTTCCTACTTAATTTAATCTGTTCACACAAACAATTCTATACTTTTAGTTTAAAAGCGTCAGCCGGATTCATCTATTTTAACCCTAATTTCACGCATCCATCTTACGCAATTTTTCCTCAATTTCAACTCACTCTAAGCAACTCAACGAGTAAAGATATCAAAAAATCGGACTAAACTTAAAATTATGTCCGTGAATGCTAAGTCGACAACATTGTGGAAACCGAACACAACAATACTCTATGATTTAGTTATCTCAACGAAAGTCTTCTATGCAGTAACACGCCGTCAACAAATATGATTTTATTCAAATTTCTAGAGCTCTTTGAAAAACGTTTCATTTTTCGGATCTGACTGAATTAAAGGATGCTCCATAGCTGTCAGAAAATTGTGCCTTCAACTAAAAATTATTTTGGTATGTTTAGTTAGCTCAAAACGAACTTGTCGCAAATCTGCAAACTTCCGTTTTCATCGTGTTTTTGCCGTAGGTTAAAATTATTTTGGCACCCTGCCACGAATAAAATCACAGAAGAGATCTTTTTATCAGCGTCAAAATACAAGTCTGTAAACAATATCCGTTCCCTGTAGTAATCAGTTAAAAAACCTTAAAACGCCGATGGGAAACCTCCTTAAGGGGTGCGGCTCGCAGAATGGCAATTTTGTGTGCTCCACTTTACCAGAATACAAACTGCTCGAATTTTGAGAATAGACATTTGGTAGATCTATCCTTCTTTCTACAAAAATAATTATCAGATTAATGTTTTGGCCTGATCGTAGTGACCACCATGCGGCCGAGATTCTAGAACAACCTAATCAAATTTCAAACCCTCCAAAAACACCCTAAAGGCTTTTTATGAAGTGCATACCATTCTAATCAAACTAGCATGAACCACGAACAAATAATGCTCGTTATTGTTCGACCATTTTGGGTTTCGACAGTATTTTTTCTAGAACTCGCCAAAAACCGCATAATTTTCAACGGTTTCGCTCTCAAAAGAGTCAGGTCGCTTTTTTATCGGTTTAGGCCCATCCTAAGGTATCTGTTCTGAGGAATCAGACTAGATAGCGACAAACGTTTTTGGCATCCTGAATCTTAACCGAATTTGGAACGCAGGATTTTTTTTTTTTTCTCCGTGATTACCGGTAATCTCGCAAAAAATCGTTTTTAGGTCATTTTAGCCTATTTATGACTGGATTGTCCGGTCAGGTGATACACCTAGGAAGCCAAAAATATTTCTAACGCTATTTTTTCCAAGGTTCACATGCAGGAAAACCATTTCGTCGCTATCTTGTCTATTTCTCCCAGTCGAAATCACAATGGGCAACGAAAAAATCGACCTAAGGATCGACCGGTGAAATTTCAGACTGCAGTAAATTATGATAAAAGATGCGAAATAAGTTTCGGTTGGCAATACAGCCTTTCGATATTTTGTAGGTTTTCTTGTCGAAATATTGGGTTTCAATGTTTTCCAAAAAAATACTCGGAAAAATTCTTAAAAAATGAAAATTTCGAATTTTTTTTAGATTTTTGTTTTTTTCAATAAGTTTATGCTTTCTGAGTGTCCCCTAGCAATGTCGTGGTATTTTTACACCCCAAAGTACCCTAAAAAGAGTGCGACCGCTACCCCCTTATTTAAAATTAAATTTAGATCCGTCAAAATTGGATTTGATTCTTATCTGTGGAAAAGATCGTGGAACTGAAGAGTACCAAGGAATCAAAGTGCTTGCAGAACTAAACTACGGTACAGTAAAGTGTCTTTAGTAGGACGCGTCCTAAGGAACAGTCCTAATATACTTTTGTAGGACAGTACTTTTAATTTCTTAGGATGCGTCCTACTAAAGACACTTTACTGGAATATAATCATTTATAAATAGCTTGGATTTAAAAATTACCAAATAATTTTTTATTTCAAATAATTAATTATAAATCATTTTGGTATTTTTATCCTCAAATCACTATAACGGATCATTTACGAAATTATATTTTAAGGCGTTATGACTCAGTTTGTTCGAGCAAAAAATGTCCAGAAGAGGGCACCAGATGTCATTCATAATATCTGGCTGAAAGTAAACGAAAAACTTGGCGGTACAAATTGGAAAGTAGCTGTTCCTCTCCCACACACTCAAATCCCATACATGGTTATCGGTTGCAGTTTCTCGCATGGAGAGGCAAAATCTATCGAACCCACTTTTATTGGATTTGCCGGATCGACTAAACAAGGTATAAACACACTATTTTAATTCTTGCTGTTTTGTTTCTATGAGAATAAACGGCTTTTTTGCGAGATAATTTTGATTTTTAAAAACCATAATTATTTAGCGTGAATTAATAAAAAAAGTTCTGCGTTTTGAGCTATTTTTTCAGAAACTGGATTTTTTAATTACATACGAATTATAATGAAAATATTAGCGTCACAGAGCTAAAATCTCAAGCTAACTTAGATGCCAGACGTTTGGCAGTAATAAATCAATTTTTCGAAAGAAATTTTTGAAAAAAGCGATTGTCTAAAAGGAAAAAATGGCAAATTTTTTAGTGACAATTTTGTATTTTCAAATACTATAATAATGCAGCGTGTATTGATAAATTTATTTTTTATCGTTTTTTGAACTATTTTTCTGAAACTGGATTGTTTGTAATAATACTCGTACTTTAATGTTTTCCGAGAAAAAAAAACATTACATTAAACCCATTGGCTCTACGCCCCGCACACGAAGACGCCTTTGACATATTTTGCTGAGATTTCTCAATTTTTTTAGGGGGCCGTAGACGAAAAATGGCGTCAGAGTTAAACATGCAGGCAAACTTTGGCGCAAAACGTTTGTTAGTAATAACTTATTACTAATAAGTCATTTTTTTTAATTTCAAATTGTATTTTATACCGTATAACTTCAAGGTAATTCTAAATATTTTTTAATTTGATATATTTATAAAATTTTTAGGTGCTAGTGGTTACGTAAACTATGTCGGTCACCAAGATCCCCGTCTGAGTGTCGTTACTGAAGGAGTTCTTGAAAACGCTATACTCCACTTTGTCTCAGAGTTTATGGCCAAGAATGATAATGCAAAACCAGAACGAATTATTTGGTACAGAGGAGGTGCTTCTGAAGGATCCTTGCAAGCAATTTTGAAGAATGAAATGCAAGGTAATATTTTATTATCCGAGAACAAAATATTTTTGAATTGTCTGAAACGTCTGCAAAAAAAATTTTCCGGTTGTACCGGTAGTAAAATACTTGTATAAAAAAAGTGAAATATGACACCTGATTTTTATGTGCCAAAAAACTGGTGGTTACGAAAGTTGGCAAGGTGGTTAATAAAGAAAAAAATCGGACCAAACGGGCATCCCGTTTTCGTTTTCTTCTCGAAAAATCGATGTTTGAGAGCCAAAAATCATAAATTTTTATTTTTTACAAAAATTGTGTGAATTTGCTTTATAAACAGTAGCATTTGGTTTTAATTAATTAAATACGAAAAATAGCTATATTTTGATCACGTGAAGAATAAATTTTTTTTTGTAATTTTATAAAATTATATATATAATATTTGCCTTCAAGAAGTTTCAGAACAATCCATTGAGTATTTCTATCGATTTTAATGGTTGACATGCTAGTTATTTCTTGTGGTTTAGCTATTCGTAATGCAGTATTTATTTTAATATTTTTAGTCCTTCGAGCCATTTTCAAAAGAAAGGATCCAAATTATCAGCCTGGAATCACATTCATCGTCAGCATTCGAAATCACCGACAAAAGCTTTTCGCCGCAGATGCTCAAGATTATGCTGGACAAGGTAATACAATGATTTAATTAATTTAGCTTCAATAATTAACCCTCAGAGTTAAATTACGTTTCCAGATTTTTGTCAAAAAATTAACCATCAGGGTTTTAAGGTTGCGGACGGCGAAAGTGAAAATAGATAAATTGAATCACTAACATTCCGGGGTTAAAAAGCATGTACAAAATTTATCGTCTTTTCCTAAATAAGCTCTTTCAGAAGTGCAAGTTTTCTAATAAAAATTATTGTTCATTTTAATTACCGGGAATTTGTTTAGACCTACAAGAAGATATTACAGTAAAGTTTCTTTTGTAGGACGCGTCCTAAGGATTTCCAAAGTACTGTCACCGGAAAAGTACTTTACTGTACTTAAAAAAATGTCATGGTATAATACGTAGTATGGTACATAGTTTAATACGTATCGTACCATGACGTCTTTTTTGGGAACAGTAAAGTACTTTTCGGAGGACAGTGCTGTTAAATTTCTTAGGACGCGTCCTCCTATAGACACTTAACTACAGTTTATACATATAAAAAAACGTCGAAAAGTTGCAAAGGTGGATTTTTGGATGTTTTTTCAAAAGTTTCCTTAAAAAAAATGAATTTAACCAATAAAATAAAGCTAAAATTGCCATTTTTAACAAAAAATAACTGAAATTGTTGGATGTTAAAAACTTGTTAATATTAGCAAATTCCTCCGTGCGCAACTCTTATTAAACTGCTTTCGAGGATAAAAAAAGTCTAAAAATTTAATATAGGTAAAAATGTCCCAGCTGGTACTGCAATGTCTGGTTATGGAGGAGGTACTCCTGGTACTTTCCACTTTCACTTGGCTTCTCATGCTGGTTGCGGAACTCTTAATCCAACATTTTATCAGGTTGTTCATGATGATAACGAACTCACGCTCGACTCAGTTGTTTCTATGACTTATGCACTCTCACTTGATTCAAAACGATGTGAAAAATCGTAAGTAAAACTAGTAATTTTGTTTCCGCCTTCCAGTGGTCACTTTTAAGAACTCATATTATCAGCCCTAACTTTAATGTTTATTATAAAAACATATTTTTGTAGGCGAAAATAATTCAAAATAGCCATTTTTCTTAGTTTTTAGTCAGAGTTTTTCATTAAAAACTTGAAATTTTACCGCGACAAGAGAAATTTATATTCTTCATTTGGGAGATTTGCTTCAAAAATTGGATACGTTATCTATCTTTTGAAGCGAATTTCGCAGAGTAAAATAAATATTTCTATTCTTATGTCGGGCATCTGAGAGTTATGTGATTTTATATGTGAGGTAAATCATGAAATCCCCTAATTTGACACTTATGGATCTCCAAAATTTTAAGATCATTTATTTTTCGTTGCAGAAGCATATTTACTTTTTTTATAGACAGCATATCACATTTTTACTTCCGTTCTTGATTTTTGCACAATTTACTATCCGCCAATCAAAACATCTTATTTTGCCAAACACGTTTACTTAAGTGCTTCCCAAATTTAAACGTTTCGATTGGCGGAAAGTATATTATGCAAAAATCAAGATCGGAAGCAAAAATATGACACCCTGTAGATCGCATTTTCTGCCATTTCTCATCTCGTCAAATTTTTTTTTAGTATTTCCGAGGTTGCTCCTGTCCGTTTGGCGTCTCTACGAGCTGAACGTGCCCGAAATCATTACCAGGGATCAAAAGCCTTGATTCAAAATAGAGAAATCGAAAACTCGGGAATGAAAACTCATCTTGGTGACGACATTAACAAGATCACCACCAGAACCGCCTTTAAGAAAAATATTTTTTTCATTTGAAACTGCCTTTCAACTTCTACCTCTATTATTTCGCGTTTATGCCAATTAAGTAGGGACTTCTATCAATCTTGTATCATGCAAAGTCACCGTGAAAATGCAAGGTCAAGCGAACTAATTAACCCGCTTTTTTCTAATTACTCTTGCATTTTCGCGGTGATTTTTATTTGATAAAGTTAATTAACCCCTACTTTACCGTTAAAGTATGATTTTTTGAAGTGTTGCCTCATTTGCTGGTATGGAAATGGTGAAAGACCCTTTTTCAACATTTTTTAGTTATTATATCGATCATGGTTCCTAGCAAAATTTAAATTAGGGTAATTTTCTTGGCTTGAAAAGGATCATGATCGATATGGATAAGAGGCGCTATACATTTGTGCCTTATTTGAACTAAAAAATTTACCCTCTTATTTTGGGGTATCAACTTTTTTCTTCTGTAAAAGACCTCCGAATCCAAGAGATTTAATCGGTGAAATTTATTCTGATGCAAACCAAAAAAAATATATCTCTCAAACAAAAATTGACTTTTCAGTTTCATTACTAGGCATTTTAAAATATGAAAAATGGTTTCTTTGAGGATTATTACAGTAGAGTGTATTTAAACGGACAGGTTTAAAGAGTGGACTTGGGTCAAAAAGTCCTGCTGGCGTGTTTTTAAAGATGCAATTTTGGGATGCAAACTGTCCGCCACATTTTGTCGGATAATTTGAATGGTCCAAATGCCCGTTTAAACGCACGCTTGCAGGACTTTTTAACTCAAATCCACTCTTAAAACCTGTCCGTTTAAATACACTTTACTGTACTTCAAGAATCATTTTTAGTTAATATAATGATTCTAAAAAATTGGAATGGTCCGAAAAACATGATTTTCGAGCAAAAGCAGGGAAAAATCTCAGCAGTTTTTCATATGCATTTAATCCAGGAATTTGCAACACGAGCAAATGCAACAAACTTCACAAAACATGAATGCGTTATAGTGAGGTGGCCACGGTCAAAGCGGAAATAGACAGAAACTCCCAAAAATTTGTCAATCCCTTATTGCCCTGTAGACTACAGGCATGGGTCCGCACAAGATTTGAAAATTTCTGTCCTGTGCTGAGGCGGGCTAATTTCAAATTTTTCTGTCCTGTCCTAGAACAGGTATCTGTCCTGAGACCAAAAATTAAAAATCTGTCCGGTTCTAGGACAGCTATCTGTCCTGTTATGTCCGAATATGTTTTAATTAAGTCGATTTTTTTTCGGTTGGCCCATTGTGATTTCGACTGGGAGAACTTGACAAGATAGCGACAAATGGTTCTCTGCATGTGAAACCTTGGAAAAAAATATGCGGTAGATTTTTTTTTTGGCTTCCTAGGTTGATCACGTCACCGGAAATTAGTAATCGAAATTGCTGGAAATGACCGAAAAAAACGATTTTTGCGAATTACCGGTTATCACCAGACAAAAAGAAAAATTTCTACCACTACAAATTCGGTTAAGATTCAAATGCAAAAAACCGTTTGTCGCTATCTAGGACAGGTTTGATTATTTTCTGTCCTGTCCGGAGGGGACAAAAAGTATAAAATGTCTGTCCTGTCCGAGAGGTCGAAAATTCTTGTCCTGTCCTAAAAATCCAGGACAAGGACAGGTATTGCAGACCCCTGGTTACAGGTATTCCCTACAAAAAAAATTTGCTTAAATATTTTTTTTTCATTGTTGCCAATTTTACGTGATGAAAAAACATTTTACCTCCTCACACCCTTTGCTTATAAATAAGCAAAACAACTTTCAAGCGGCGCAGAAATAAAACCTTCCGAGACTTTCAATTTAAATACTCGTATGTCATAGAATTCGCAATTTTTTTTCTCGATTATACGGTCACGTGATTTTATTCGGGCTATACTGTAATGGAAAATAATTTTCAAAAATAAGTACTGTTACTGTACTGCATAAAGTAATAATTTTCGAGAAAAAACGCAGCAGCGTCAATTATCCTCAAAGTTGATTGTTAACTTTAAAAATGTTCCACCCATTAATAATTAAGAGCCGTAAAGTGCGATAGAACGCTTTCTAACGTTACGAATTGGCACCTTGTTCTCCCGGTCCGAACCGTAGTCATATTCTATGACCAAAGTTTTTCCAAGTGATTTTTGAGGTTACAGGCTGTAACTTACAGCACTTGTAAACAGCGTAATTTGTATTCGTAAACTTTTGCAGAATTTTTAATGGACTTCGTACTAGAAAAAAAAGCGTCCCTGGGTGGGCTCGAACCACCAACCTCTCGATTAACAGTCGAACGCGCTAACCAATTGCGCCACAGAGACAACTGTTAATTAAAGCTTTGCAGTTAATTAAAAAATTATGCATTTTGATTAACAATTATTTTCGAATAGTGGTTGAAGCCAAATTTATATTATTTGGGATCAATGGCTGAAGACTATAAAAATAAACTTAAGGGGGTAGCGGTCGCAAAATGATAATTTTTTACTCCACTTTACCAGAATTCTAAACTGCTTCGAAACTTTTGATAATAGCCATTTGGTACTACCAAATCTAAGATCTATCCTTAATCTTAAGGTAAAAAATTATCACGATTTTAAATAAGGAATTTCGAAAGTCAAAAATTTTCGAGATTTTACAGGGGGTCGTGGAGCCAGTTCTAGCGACAGTTCTAGGACAAAAACATATAACTCAACCTGTATGAAGAGCTAGAGCGCTAATTTTTTGGCAAGTGAAAAGTAAGCGTTTTTAGTAAACCTATTTTTTGGGTTAGGGCCAGCCACCATGTGGTCGACCTTAAATAACCGGTAAAGTTCAAGGTCAATTTCAAGTTCATCGTATAGACTTGGAAATACGATCAAAAGAATCGGAAAGGTCAACTTTCTGATGAACGTATAAGCAACTATGGGTCAATTATGTACTGAATGGTCAATATGAAGCAAAAACCGACCAAGGTCTTTACCGACCTTTCTGGTCCTTATTTAGCCATAATTTTTAATATATTGTTCAGCAAATTGACAGCGAAGATTATTTGCATGGTTTTCAAGTCATAGTAATTACCTGAGAATTAACTTAAAATTTCTGACATTTTTTGCTCTTTAGCGACTTCTCTGGTTATAATTTACCTAGGGTTTCTAATATGTTCATCAAAAAGTCGACCCTGACTGTAGTAAAAAAACGGTTCAATAAAAAACAATTAATTTTAATCTGACGAAAAATCAGCTATTAAGCTCGTCATACAGATTCGCTGAAACTGGCTTCAGCTAGCCCTGTAAAATCTCTAAAATTTGACCAGTTTTTGCTCTCTTGCTAATACGTTCAATAAACGTCGTTCATCAGAAATTCGATCCTTTCTTTTGAGGGTACTTTCTATACGATGAACCACATGGTCGCGGACCTCATCCAAAAAAATGGTTTACTAGAAAACGCTAAATTTTCACTTGCCAAAAAATTAGCGCTCTAGCTCTTCATACGAAATCGCTAGAACTGGCTTCGCGACCCCCTGTAAAATCTCGAAAATTTGACCAAAAAATCGATTTTTTTTGAAAAATTTTCCAAAAACAAAAAAAATCCTACGTCTTAAAATGACCAAAAAAAAATCCTACGTCTTAAAATTCTGAAAACCGAACTGTACCCCCTTAAAATGACCAAAATAAATCTCTACAAGATGGCTCAAAAACATTAATACCCATTTTTGACTTTTGAAATTCCTTATTTCAAATCGTCTATCTTATAAATTGAATTCGGTGCCTTCGACGAAGAGTAGGCCCAACTTGGGACGATTATGCACTTGGGTATGCTGGACCAGCATTGCTGGTCCCAAGTGCATATCCTTTATCCGACCGAAGTTCATGGTGAAAACGTTTCTGAGCTCAGGGCTGGAATTTGAATCCCAGTTCAAATCGTCTCGTCATATGAAGCGGGACAAGAGAGAACACAGGCGATGAGACAACACCCCTATTGGTATTTTCAAATTTCAAATTTTTTTGCAAAATCACTAAAACAAAATCAGTGGGGACCACTGGGATTCGAACTCTAGCTTCGAGGTCAGAAACGTTTTCAACATGGACTTCGGTTGGATAAAGTATATTTTCAAATTTTGATCCTTATTCCTTATGTCCGTTAAATATAAAATAATCATTTAAATGGCTTTCAGTTACTTGCAGGGTACCCATGCAACATTTTGTAGTTCTCCAGAGCTTACAATGGTAAAAATAGAGTTCGACGTCAGCAAGGCACACATTTCGAAATAATTAACGATATTTTTGGTCGCTGGTTTTATAAGATCTTAGGGGCATTAAAAATGCTTCTAATTGATTGGTGATGGTTAAAAAGTTAACTTCCGATTCAAATTTTTCGCGTTTTTTCAATTTTTTCTAAGCATTTTTTTCAAAACTAAGTTAAAAAATAACAATTGTTTGAATTTGACCACCAAAATATTCAAAATATCAACATAGCGTAAGCCGACTTTCTGATCAGTGTTTGTGTGGCTTTCTTTTGAGCCTACTTTCGAAAACATCGTCGATGTTACATCGATAGACATTTTTTTCGGAAATTTATTCACGTGTCCTTCAAAAATTTTTATTTTAAATCTGGGATCGAAATTTGACAAAAACGCTATCTAAGAAGTTTCTAGGAGGAGATAGTTTTTCCGTTTTGGTTTATGTCTTCTTGTGTTGCTTATGTGTCAGGGAGTGTATGCATAAAATAAAGTTTTGGCATATTTATCACGCAAGCTAAAGGCTTTTTCTACAAACTGGCTAATCTCAATGATATCCTCGAAGCCTTGATTGGCTAATATTTATCGAGAAAAATTAATTCCAGCGACCAGTACCCCGTTAAGAGATCGATTGAACACAAATCAGTACATAAAATTTTGACCTTCAAGAAATGCTTATACTGTATAATATATTATATTATATAAGTTATACAGTATATCAGCTGTATATGCTTATATCAGAGCTTGATTTTGCTGCTGCAGCAATGCTGCAAACAATTGTCATGTATTTTTCAGGAGGTGGTACGGTACCACTGGTACCGCAATTAACGCCAAGAATTTCGATAGCTCATATTTGAAACGGAGGTAACCTCCGGGAGGTTTTCCATTGTTGTAAAAAATACTATTTTTTAGCCGATTAAAGTCAGAAACAAAAAATCACCCACAACCCCCTCAACGCATGCGAGTAGTGAGTTAACTACAGGCTGCGCTTTCATTTTTATACAGGTTGTAGTTTAGATTTTGAGGCGCTTTGCCGACTAACTGAGTTTTACGTTGATTTTTACTTAAATATTAATAGGATTATTCAGTTAGACGGCAAAGCGCCTCAAAATCTAAAATACAACCTGTAGGCTTTGAGCGGCCCCCAAAAAAAGATAAGGCAATGTTCCCTTCTTCACTCTTTTACTTTGGCCCTGGAGCATGTCGAGCAAAAGCCATGAGAAATTGAAAACTGAACCAGTAACATAACCACTGAAACGAACTTTGGGATAAAAAGCATACCGAGAGTTCATTGATCCGGACTCAGCGGGTGAATTGTCATTTTATAATGAACTCGTAATTTTGTATGTGAATTACATAATGTAATAATTCTGTGATAATTCCCCGAACAACCACTGTCTATCAGACACTATACAATTTGGAGGTGGTCCCCACGTGAGCTCGCTCACATATTAAAAGCCTCAAACAACCACAGTCTATCAGACACTACAATTTGGGTGAAGCGGTTTGAAGGTCCTCCCCCCACGTGGGCATGTGAAAAAACTCTGGGAAAATAAGCATGCCGAGAGTTCATTGATCTGGAGTCACCGGGTAACCTGTCATTTTATAATGAACTCGTAATTTTGTATGTAAATTACATAATGTGATAATTCTGTGATAATTCAAATATTCGATTATGTTTTTCATGTATAATGTGTGATATTATTACGGAAAAAGCAGTGTTTATTTATGGTAGATAAGAAACTAGTGTGAAAAATAGTTCAAGTAGCGAAAACTTTTTAATAAAACAGATTTTTCTCGGAATTATGAAAAATTTGTCCTTTCTGGTCCTTATAGGGTCAGTTTGGGCGGCATCATGCCCAGATAAATGGACAGAATATAATGGTCATTGTTATATGATTGGCAATAGTTAGGGTGCGTACACTGAAAATTTTCAAATAATAACTTCAAAAAAAATCAAGGGATTTTATGAGACTTTATTAGATTCAGAGATTTTGGGTGTAAAATTTTTTGAAATTTGAGTGTTTCAAATCGCCGGATTTAAATTGCTCCAAAATTTTGATTCGGAAATTAAAGTTTAGTAATACGTATTTAAAAAGTGTCTCTAGAAGTAAATATTAAAAATTAATCATATATTATATCATACATGTTATATCAAAAATTCATATCATACCGTATGATAAAAACGACAAAATCAGTTGTTGAACCCACAATGTTTTTGATAAATTAAATATATACAAATTATATTATATAATTTTCATGTAATATAATTTATATAAATAATTTGTCAGAAAAATTGTTGCTTCAAAAAGAGATTTTTCCGTTTTTTCCCTGTGCGTACCCTGGTAAAAGATTAACTGAAGAAACAAAACCCAGAACATGGCATAATGCAAAAGCAGCTTGTGAATTATTTGGAGCTTATCTTGTAGTTATAAATGACCAGGCCGAAAATGACTTTTTATATAAAGAACTTGAGAAAAGACAATTTCCTTGGATTGGATTGTACGATCCTACAGAGAAGGATCAATGGACTTGGGTCAATGGAAAATCATTACACGATACTGAGTTTACATACTGGCAAGAAGGAGAACCAAATCACTGGGAACATGCACCAGGATTCTCTGAAGGAAAAAAGTTTATATTTTTTGCCCAATTTTAAAAGAGTAATATTTTCTAAAAAAAAGGTTTAATAATAATATATTTAACAAATACTTTTTTTCGTAATTTGTTTTGAACAAAAATTCCGTGTTTGAAACAAATATTAAAATAGCTCTTTCAGACCGAGTTCGTCTCGAATTTGAAATAGACTACAGTACACTCCGTGAACACCGTTTTTTTGATGCGAAAGGTGCGTCATCAAAGTGAGACGGAATATCCATTTATTGCCCTTTGGCTTTTATTTTGGCCCTCAAAAAGAGGGGTAGAGTTCGTAGATATCTCAAAACTGAGTCACAATTAATAATTGTCAATTATCTAATAAATATAAATATTAAAAATTTGTTTGAATCCGACCAATGTTACTTATTCTTTTCCGAGATTACTGAAATTTTTTAAATTATTTATTTTCAATATTAGTTTTTGTTAAAGATAGAAACAATGGTCTGATTCGGACTAATTTTTATATTGTTCACTAGACATTTGTGCTCAGTTTGAGCTATCTAAGAACCTAATCGAGTGAGTCGTTTTTTTGAAAGCCGCGTTGTTTTCTCGCCCCCCCGCTTTTTAAGGGCTCAATCAAAGCCCAAAAGGGCAATAAAGGGATATCCTGGTCATTTTTTACTAGTTTTTAAGCCAAATTTTGTATTTAATTCGGCTTTTAAAAACAACTTATCCGATAACATTCTTAGATAGCTCAAACTGAGCACAAATATCTTGTGAAAAATAAGATAAAAAAAATTGGTTCATCAAACCAATTTATTTATCTTATTTTCTGAGATTACTGAAATTGTTAAATTACTAGTTTTTCTTACAAAAATTGGTAACAATCGTCGGATTCGGACCAAAATTTTAAATTCGATGATTTACCAGATATTTGTGCTCTGTTTTAGCTATCTAAGAATTAAATCGGATGAGTTGTTTGCAAAAGCTGAATTAAATAAAATTTTTGGCTAAAAATCTTGTAAAAAATGACCAGGAGCCCCCGTAATCGATATAACGTGAAAAAGAGTAGCCAATTACAAGCAAGCAAGTTTTCTCGCAATTCCCCGCAAAATATTTTATCCAATTAATTTCCTTTTAAAAGCACGTGATAAATGAGAGGGAGAAACAATTTTCTGGGCTCGATCTTGCAAGTATGAAGTTGATTGTAGAAGATTAGATAACGCACTTATCAAATTCATGCACCGTGTTTCTCCTAAGATACTTTTTTAATCTATTCTCAAGATTTTCAATACAACGTTTAAAACTGGGAACTAAACTGGAAATGTTTGTACAGTAGATAAGCTCAATTTTGGTCACTTTGGGACCATTTCAAAGAAAACGTTTTAATCATATTTTTTGAAGTTGAGTTGACTATCCAATGTCTTTTTATCACCATAATTTACGGACGCCATTAATATAAGTTTATGATTGAAAAGTCTAGTTTAAAAATATTAGTTATGTTAAAAACGTTTTGTAAAAATATTTTTTGTTAATAATTTTGTTCGTTTAATATTTCTTATTGTCAGAGCTGAGGTCTGTCAAGACCTATCGTGAACCATACATTATAAAAGTACTTTTGTTTTACATCAGAATCTTTTAACATTTATTTAAAGAGTGCTTTTTTACTAGGGGCGCTCGTGAGCTCGAAGTAAAACAATAAAAATTTTTAATTTAATCTTTTCTAAAGTTGCACAAAATTTTGAACACGTCTGAGAAAGTTCCCTAGTCGTTTTTGTTGTAAAAATTACTACAAAAAAATATTTTTTTTTATAAATTGTTAGAAAAAATTACATCTAGCTTTAAATTACTAAGAAATTTCTTAAAATTCGGGATTTTTCTAAATTATCCATTAAATATTAATAAAAAATTAAAGTAAATACTCACAAACTCATTAAAATTATCAAAGCAATCTTAACAAGATATCAAATTTTAACTTTTGAAATTCCGTTTTCAAAAAAGGAAAAAAATTCAACTTTTGACAGCATGTGTTGAAATGTCCGGAGATAATTCTGGTAAATGGAATGATGCAATGTGTACAGAGTTAAAAGAATTTATTTGTGAGATCGATCGTGTAGGCGGACTTTCTCAGTGTGATATTTCGGCTGGTTGGGTTGAGCACAATATCAACGGAGAAATTACTTGTTATCATTTTCGCTCTGAAACAGGGGCAGAAATGCCTTGGTATGAAGCACAAAATGATTGCATTAAAAGAGGCGGTAATTTAGCAGTCATTTCAAGCTAGGCTGTTCGACCGAATTTTCAAATCCAAAGAGAGGTCTTTATTTGATTGACACAGTTTCGACGTTTAATTAAGAGGGTGGTGTCCGCTAAAAATGAAAATTTGAATTATCTGACGACCGATTTGTTGTTGGATTACCGCGAGACCACAATTAATCGTTTTTGGGCCAGTTTAGTATTATTTCAAATTTTCAGCAAAACTTTTTAGTCAACCTTCTGACCCCGCTTTTAATTGAAAAACTGAGAATCAAGATTAAATTCTTATTTATTGCTAATTAATTTTTTAACCTCTGAGCTTATTTTTTTGGTTTTCGAGTGTTTGCATGAGCTTTAACAGCCTAATTCAAGTCATTCCGAAAATGATGTTATTTATGGAATCGTCGGATCGGAGACGAGACAGACGTGGATCGGATTGTCAAATTATGCCCGGCTTGATAAGTCGATTCAATGGGTTACTTCAGAATCGGATTATAACAAAGTAACTTCCTATAAGAACTGGTTCGGAAAATCACCAGATAAACATCCAGAAGATTTACTTTGCGCATATATGATGGAAGGCAGTGTAGGAATTGATCAAGGTAGATACCACATAAATTTTTACCGTTTAAATGCAATTATAATTAATAATTGAATAGTTAATAATAAAATTTAGCGTTTTGGAGCCTTATTTCTGTTATTTAAAAACTTTTTAGAACAAAAATGGTATTATTTTATTCAAAAAACTATTGTTTTCAGTACGTTTAAGCTGCATTGAAGAAGAAATGCGAAAATTATGCAATAAAAAAATATTTTTTTTATATAAAAATAATTTTTTCTTATAAAGAAATTTATATCATATGGATCACCCGCCCTCAGAGTACAAATCCTAAATATTTGAAAAATGCGAAATCTGAGCATTTGATCGGTTGATCCTTTCTTAATCTGACCAATGAAATCGGCCTATTCCGCAATCAAGGGTTTTGATTGGATGCTAATATCTTGCGTTGTTTGTATCATTCAAATATTTAGGATTTGTACTCTGAGAGCGGGTAATCCATATAATATGAAATCGCAAAAGTCACATAATTAATAACATTTTAAAATTTAATTAAAAATTCGATATACCAAGACAAAAATATATATTTTACGACCATTTTTTTTCTTCATTTATGGATGAAATATTTATATATTCGATTAATATCGAGCAAATAAAGTCACAATACAATACAGTATCAAACTTTTAGAATCAATTTCTTCTTTACAATTTTGTTAGTGTTCACGCGGGGCGTAAGCGTGAAAATTATTCGGCGTATAGCGCCTCGCCTGTTCACAAACAACCAATGGTTGATCAGTGCCGTGATGAGAAAGTCGATTACGACGAATCTTTTTTCTAAATCACCAAAACCGAAAATAAAAAAAATTGGAGCCAAAAAAATATTCATAATTTTTTTAAAAGAAGCTCATGAATTTTCTAAAACAGTTTTTTCGACCTTTTCAGACTCCAGTTGCTATTTTTAAGTTATTATAATTTCAACCTTGAAATTAATCGATAAAAATACTGTACTGAAAGACTGTACTGAAAAAACCAACACAAAGTTTTCGAAGAAAAATTCAAAAATGTTACTTTTTTGCCGTCTTCAAGTTATTCATAAATATATGTGCGAGCCGTGAATTTGACTCAGAAAAAACTTGAAAATAATTAAATTTTTACGTATCGGTTATGTACAGATCGGGTATGTAAGATAATTCATGTTCCTTGGTTTATTTTAACAATTTTTGATTCCGGGTTAAAATATTATTTTTTGAAAATATTTGATTTGGATTTGTTAAATAACAGATTTGAAGGTCTTTATTGTTTAACATGTCAATGCAAATACTTTTAATACAATTCAGGTAAATGGAAAACAAGTGGGAAATGTGGAGAAATGCGTTCCTATATTTGTGGAGCTCGACCAATGGGAAGTTGTCCTATAGGCTGGACCCTTTTTGAAAGAAATTGTTATCTTATAAATACGGGAAGAAAAGCAACTTGGACCGTCGCAAAAGATGCGTGTGAATCTGTTGGAGCTCAGCTATGGTCGCACCATTGCCATTATTTACATTGTTTGACTCATAAAAAATTTGGAAAGTTTCAACATTTTCGAAAAAATTTAAAAAAAAATTCTAAAAATTTAAAAACATTTTCGAAAAAATATCAAATATTTTCGGACAAATTTAAATAAATTTCAAATTTTTTCGTTAAATAACTAAATAAAATTGAAACTTATTTTCGCTTGAAAACAATTGTACATAGTCTAGTGTAAAGAAGGTTCGACAAAATTATCTATGCAATTTTTTTTTAATTTCGTCAGTACGAAATAAATTCCAGAATATTTTCAAGCGAAATGATAGGCTTAATTTTTTTCGAAATGGTCAACCATGAATTCAGCTATTAAAACTTGAATATGCCGAAGAACAAATGTTTTTGAAACAAACTTTTTATCCATCTCCTCAAAATCAAGGTGAAGATATTGATATCTGGATCGGATTTTCTGATCAAGAAAGAGACGGAGTATTCCGATGGATCGATGGAGAAAAATTAACTGATTCTGCATATTTAAACTGGGCAGATAATCAACCAAAAAATCGTGCAGGATAGGCCTTCCGAGATATTTCGAAATATTCTAAGCAAACGAAATTCTATCAAAAATTTATAAATTCGAAGATTTTTCATAAATTTTCAAAAATGTCAAATAATTTTGTATTTTTTCAATATTTGAAATGTGCACTTCAACGGACAGCCTAGACCAGGGTGGGACTGCGGCTCAATTTATGCAGGAAATCCAAATTTGAATTGGGAATCGATGAGCTGTTTTAGAGAACAAGGATTTATTTGTAAAATTCCATCAGGAAGAGAACTCGACGATCAGATTCACGGGCACTATCAAGGATGCAAACCAGGCTGGATTCCTTTCAAGGTAAAATTTTTTAAAGAAGGGTATTTTAAATTATTTGAATCATTTAAATCATTTGAAAATGAGAGTGATCTCTATAGCGCGTGTTCAAATCCACTAGTGTTCGAATCGCCTAATTGTCTGGAGGTTTTATCAGCTGATATTACGACATTAACTTCACCGCCTTCAATATCGAGCACCCTTGCCTATTTTATACCTAAGACAACACTGGTGGGATTCGAACACTTGCTTTAGAGATCGCCCTCATTTTCATGATTTACTTTAGTTTGAGAAAGTATATCGATGAGATCAGAACTGACACATAAAATCTTTGTGAAATTTCTGGTCAGCATATAAATTTCAAAACAAAATTTGGCTGCAAATTTATTTATTTCCAATTACTGTTTTTGACCGATAAATATCAGTTGTCAGAAAACCCTTCGGTTTCGAGTGAGCTTATTTTATTTTTGGTACCGCATGAACTCCCATGAAACCCTCGGACGAAAAGGTCACTTCTCGCACCTTTAAACCGTTTTTTGAAAAAATTTCTAAACCAAAGAAAATCCTATGTCTTAACATGACCACAAAAAAAATCTCTACAAGATGGGACAATAAAATCGGTACTTATTTTTTACTTTAAAATTTTTTATTTCAAATCGTCACTCACCTAATTTTATCGGATCAAATCTTTAACAAAGGGCAATAAAGGGATATTTGTTTAATTGTGATAATTGCATATCCCTTCATCACACTTTGCTTAGAATGCGTAGCCACGTCGATTTTTCTTTGTAATTCTTCTATTGATTCTCCTATCTGGCTACGCATTCTAAGTAAAGTGTGATAAAGGGATATTTTAAAAGAATTTTTATTCTGATGATTTTCATGGACAGCAATTTCTACTTTGCTTTTCAGGATAGCTCAAATGGTCTCATTCACTGCTATTTAATCGAACAATCAAAATCAGTGAAGTGGGAATCTGCTGAAGATACTTGTGCTGGATATGGAGAGACATCTCATCTTGCATCTATACATTCGGGAGAAGAAATGTCTTATCTTATTTCAAGCGCAAATTCAAATATATGGATTGGAGGCAAAAGACCAAAAGGATAGTGTTAACATAGTCATATGTACTTTAAGGGGGTTGTTGGTGCTAAATATTGGAAATTGTAAGCAATTTATAATGGCTATTATTTGTTAAATGAGAAATTTTTGAACATGATGATTTTTTCATCAGTGCTAAAAATTTTCTACATAACAGTACATAACAAACAAAGATTTGAGCCACTTAGTGGTCAGAAAGTAGGTTTAAAAATAAGAGTTATCGGCCTTTATTCATATTTTTAGATGGATTATTTTAAACGACCAAATTTTTCCTGTTCTTGTCCAAAATGAAGTTATTTTTACGATTATATAATAAGTTTTAGGCGAGATTAGAGTTATTACAAATTGGCAATTAAAAAATAAAAAAAAACATAAAAATCCTCGCAAAATTCTCCCGATTTTTTATCGATTATGTTTTCAGGTAAATTTATTCGTTTAAAAATTCAAATTGTCCCCGTTACGAACCCTAGTTACCCGATGTTTTTTTCCAAAAAATTGTAATACATTTTTGTTGAAAACAACAAAATTATATATTTTTTTTTGAAAAAACGACGATATAATTTTTTTTGGAAGTAAAGAAGATCATAATTTTTTGAAAAAAAAATAATTTTTTTTTGACAATTTTGAAAAGTGAAAAATGCTAAAATAACACTTAACAGAAACTTCTGAATTTTCGTGGTCTGATGGTAGTAAAATCGATATGGAAATCCAATGGATGCCTAGTGAACCTAATACAGATATGTCAATTGATCGATGTACTATGATGGTTGCAGATTTTCAACATGCCATTTCAGCAGAGGATTGTACTAAATCTAATTCTTATGTTTGCAAAGATGTCCAACAGGCGTGTTTTCAGGCAATGGGGGTTGAGGACAGATCTATACCAGACAAACAACTCGAATGTACATCTCATTTAGTCAGGGAGAAAAAACCTTAAATAATCTTAGCAAAGTTGTTCTATGAGCACTTTTACAAAACATTTTAGAGATAAAATTACTTCGACATACTGTTTTTTGATGGTTATTGAGCATTTATTGTACATTTTAACTAGAGGCGCTCCTGAGCGCTCGTATAAAAAATTGAAAAAAAAATTTACCATTTTTTTGGAATTGAAATTCATTTACTGAATTCCGAAAATTTTCAAGTTATTTAAATCAGAAAATGTGATTTTGTTGAAGAAATTATAAAATTTAAAAAAATGTGATGACTGCAACAACCGCGGAGATACGAATTTTTTTAAAAACAATTTTACAATCATTTGAAAAGCAAATTTTAAATGTTTAATCAAGCTCAGGCGCGCCCCTAGTCGAAATTGCAGCTGTACTTTGAATACAATGAAAATAATTCAAACCAAATTCCAGTATTTTCAAAACGTTGTTTTCCGGGAACGGAACACTCAAAATATTCTGCTGATGAAGGGAATATTTAATAATTTTTTTTCTTAGTTCGATTTGCGTTTTTACCTTTTTATAGACCGAACTCATAATTGCGCTGATGCTCGATTAAATGGCGAAAACAGTTGGACTCCTGATCCAATGAAAATGACTGGTGAAGATGCGACGTTTTTACAAGTAGATTTCCTGGCAAAAAATGACCAGAGAAGTGCCGGTTACAGAATACACGGAATCGGAACTCAAGGAGATCCTAAATTTGGAGCATGGGTTACTAAGGTCTGGTTTTCAAATGCCAAAATTTAAACCTAAATTAGGTTACCTAATAGCTCAGAAATCGGCTATATCAGATTGAGTCATTTTTGATCTCGATGCCATGGCACTTTAAAGTCACGCGGAACATAACAGAGCAAGTTTTTTAATTTCAGTTTTTTGACCGTCAATTTTTTTTGTTTTTTTTTTCGTAAAATCGATTATTTTTTTTAATTGCTCTCGCTCAAAATGTGATGTTTTGAAATTGCCGGTTTTTCGATATCAAAAAAAAATAAGCACACGTTAAAATTGCCATCTAAAAGATAAAAACCTGATCCCAACGAATTTCCACTGTTTTCTGATACATTTTTTAGTTTTGTAATTCTACCATAGACTATGGTAGATGCCTACTATGGTCCATAGTAGAGGCATCGAAAAACCAGACTGAAGTTTAAAATTGCAACGTCTGTCAAATCGTACACTACAGATGAAAAAGATTGGTCATTTATTAAAGATTTGGAAGGAAATGAAAAAATTTTTATCGGAAATGATAGTCCTGATGATCTGGTTACAAATATTTTTTCCACAAGTACTCCCATAACTGCCAAAAAGATCAGAATATATCCTACGGAAAGTGCTTCAAATAATACAGATTTGGGTTTTCAAGCAAAAAAACACTTGTTCCTTGAAAAATATTTCCTGAAATTTCGGGAAAACCATTTTTTTATAAAAATTTTTAGCTAAAAATTATTGAAAATTTTTTTTAAGGGACCATTTTTTTTCAAAAAATTTTTTTCTACAAACAAACTTCTATACAAGAACACATTTATAAAAAAACATTTCATTATCCTTATTTAAAAATATTTTGTTAAAAAGTATTTTTAATTACAAATTATGTTTTGCTCACAATTTTTTAATCTGACACTTTTGTAAGATTTTGTACTGATCACGCTAAAAATTATGCACATTTATTATTTTCTTCATTTTTTTTAAATTTTTTTCAATGTATAATAAAATTTTATCAAAATAAGATTCAGATTTTGCTTTTATTTTTAATTTTTTGGTTTTATTCTTGTGAAAAACCGTTTCGGGACACAAATCGCGTGATTATTACGTAATTGTTGATAACATTGAATTCAATTACAATACAAGAGTTATCTTATCCTGTAGCACTGTAATCCGAGTATATAAACCTTCAATATTATAGACGGTGTGCTAGCTAAAAATAACGATGCTTATTTTACATTTCGGTCGTATTTATACAGACAGTAAAGACAGACAATGTCTATTCTTAAATGTATATTATATCAGGTATAATATACATGAGAATATATCATATATACAGTATGTGTTTTTTTTGAGAGGAAACAGAATCTCAAGTGTCCGGGAGAATCGTCTATAATTTGGGGAGAATTCTCCCGAATTGTTTACTTTTTGTTCCCACGAAAAAAAACACATACTGTATATTCTTAATCCTACGCACACAATCGGGCCAATGAAATACAAATAAACCAGGGTAGGCTATAATCTACATTTACTATGCTCAAAAATTACATAACATCACGCAAAATAGTTCGTCAGCAGAATAAAAAAAATATTTTATATGAACTCGAGCATCGTAATCTAAATCATTTTCTTACTTGGCTTTAAGACCCTTGTTCAGATTATAAACTATATAGTAGTTTAAGAGTGGAAGTTTATGGGTGTAAAGAAGACGGCTCTGATCTGCCATCTAGTGACGACGATGAAACATGTTATTCCGTACCAATTGGTCAAAGATTAGAAATGTGGATTCGAAGAAATTACTAAAGGAGAATGTATTTCACGAGGAATGGTAATTCAGGCAAAGACACGATAATTCAGAATGGCTCGATCAAACTTCGCATTTTCATTTTGAAAGCCAAAGTTTTTAGTGAGATATTTTCAAAAAATGTATAATTTAAAGAGAAAACTTGCGTATGGATAGTCACTCAGCGTCATAACTGTCACGCCAGAAAAGATTCTGACCAATCAAATCACACGATTGTGAACTTATTTTAAGAAAGTGAGATTTGATTGGTCACTATTTTTTATGACGCTGTGTCTTCGATATCACCAAAACAGTACTTTTTTGCCTTTTTTTATACATAATAAAACAAATTTCTCATTAATACGTGATATTTTTTGACTTTACCGTAATGAAAAAAAAGTCCTTATTTTAACACATATTGTCAAGTTAGTTTGATCGACGATGATATTTTTATATCTCCTTAACGAACTAATGTTAATCTAGGATGTGCGGGCTGATGGAGCCAATCCTAACGCTCCTAAGACCTCTCCTAGCCACTCATGGGCCCGCTTTCCAGCCAGCAAATCCTAGATTAACATTAGTTCGTTAAGGGGTAGTGTCCGCAAAAAAAAGTTGGCCTGAAAATCTGATATAGTACTAAACTACCCCCAAAAAAACGATTGGTGATGGTGTCGTCGATTTTCTTACATCGGTTTCCCACAACGAGGGCGGCAAAGTCGAAAACGGAGGTACCATTTTCTCCTTAATTACATATCCGATCAACTTCATTCATGTCTCAAATTGAGCGGATTCTTAATGAGCAAAAATATTGTGGAGGTTTTTTTTCCGATTTCATAATAATACAGTAGATAACCTTAAAAAGTGGTATTTTGGCCGGTTTGGTACCATTTATTCGAAAACCGTTCATCCAGAATTTGTTTTAACTATGCTCATTCGATTTCTCATACAATTGCGAACAATTATTGTGGACTACATTTTTAATTCATGTCATCAAAAAAATTATACATGTATTAAAATAATGCTTAAAATCTGATTTTCAAAATTTTGAAGGGTAATGTCTGCAAAAAAAGTTAAACTAAAAATATGATATACAACTAACCAGCCCAAAAAACCACTGGTGATAGTTTTGCTGCTTTTTTATGAATGAACTCTCTCACTAGAGGGCGGCAAAGTGAAAAAAAGGTACCATTTCTCCTTAATAATTATCCGATCAACTTATTTTGACGTTACACGTAGATTATCAATGCGCAATATAATTAGTTGGTTGTTATTCTGAAAAGTGAAAAATACAGTAGATAACCTTCAAAATATAATATTTTGGCCGATGAGGTACAATTTTTTTGAAAACTGGTCATCAGAATTGTTTTTAACTCGTAGACTCGATTTCCGCAAGTAGTGACCATTCACCATTAAATCGCATTTTACGACGCTTAAACATTAATGACAAGACCAGTTATAAAGTTACGATAAACTTTAAGATGAAAATGACGTTTGTGCGTTTTTATTGAAAATTTTTTACTGTATTACAGTACTTATTTTTGCAAAAATTTTTAAATCACAAAATTAAACCTTTCCATCGTGATCAGAAAAAAAATTCTAAGACTTTTTTCCCAATACACTATAGCCCCAAAATGATCACGTGACCGTATATTTTAAGGAATAAGGTGGTAAAGTAGTACTGTTTTTTTCCAAAAATTGCTTAATCAATTTTTGAAAGAAAGTGAAGTGGTTCTTAGAAGTTTTTAAGACTTTTTACATACACTCAAGTCCGAAAACGATCACGTGACCTTCAAATTAAGAAATGAGTTTTGGCCCAAGTACCCAAATAGTCTCAAATTACGCCGAAAAGTTTTGAGGACTAATACACACCTAATTAAGAGTTTTGAACATAATAATATTTTCGCAAACACGTCACGTGATCTTATTTTTCAAGAATAAGGATTTAGTTTATACATATTTTAAACTTTATTTTGGATTATTTGTCACGTGATTTTATTCAGACTTTTTCCTGTAATGAGAAAAAGTCTTAAAAACGTTTGAAGTTGACCCTGGAATTTTTTGACGTAATTTGGAGTACTTTTTCAAATTACTGTACATTGGTACCATATATTTTTTTTCAAAAGTACTCAAATCATGCGAAAGACCCCTCAAAAGAATCGTAACGAATTTCTAAGACTCTAAATGCATTACAGTATGGCCTCCAGTTTAAATAGTGCCAGATCTCCAGAAGTCATAGCTTTCGAAATGCTGATGACATAAGAATGCGTAGGCGAGAGAGAAGTGGAGAAAATGAATAATTACCGATTGGTTTTTTTTAATTCAAGATTTCTGTTTTGTATTATTGTGAAAATTGGCCTCCGGTTAGAATAGGCACCTCAGAAGCCAAAACTTCCGAAAAATTAATTAATTAGAATCAAAACGGTTTGCGAGTACGCGTAGGCGTGACTTCGTCTCTGGTTGTAGAACAACAAATGATATTAAACAATAATTTCAGAGTCAATTTACGAGAGAATTTTGATGAAAACATATATAATTGTTAAATGGAACTAGAGAAAACCCTTTGACGTTAACTAAACAGTAGTTCAAAATATAAATAAACGTTTGAATTCGTATGATTATTGCACTGCTGCCGTGCACTGGGGTACATTTTGCGAATTTTTTTTTTCTCATCCCCATTAAATGCCTTTTGTTCATCGGAATTTTTTTATTTTTTATTTAATTTTATTGCAAATTGGCTGAAATATTATTTTAAGCTATTGAAAAATGTATGTTGATAATGAAACTTTGCTTATATGGCTCGATCTATAGAATGGTCACTAGTTGCGGAAATCGAGGTCTGGGTACAGATCATGTCTAAAGTCTACGAGTTAATCTAAACTTATTTGATTCCTCACAAAATTGTGAACAAAGTTTTTTCTAGCGAAGAAAGTTGCTTTTATATTATACAAAATACTCTTGCTTATTTGCTCAAACAAAATTATATTGAATAAAATTACAGTATAATTCATAATTGAAAATGGAATGAATCCGAAACGTTTTTATTGTAGATAATGTATAATTGAAATTTTGTTGGTCAAAATAAAATACCATTTATTATAGCAAGACAAGAAAGTGAAATCAGATAGATAACAAAATGAAAATCCCACGGCTCAAACTAACTGAAATAAATATTTTGCCATGTGATGAAAAAAGACCAAAATATTTTTTTAATGACCAGTTTTCAAAAAAATATTCAATAAAATTTCCGCAAAATATTATATTTTGAAGGTTTATCTACGTATTTTTTTTACTTTTCAGAATAACAACCAATAATTATATTTTGCGCATTGATAGATCTACCTTTTTTTAACGTCAAATAAAGTTGATCGATAATTTTAGTTAATGGAGAAAAATGGTACCCTTTGTTTTTTCCACACTTTGCCCCGCCCTCTTAGTGAGAGAATTCATCATAAAAAAAGCAGCAAAACCTATCACCAATGGTTTTTTTGGGGCTGGTTTAGTTGTATATCAAATTTTTTTGTTCACTTTTTTTGCAGACATTTACCCTTCCAAATTGGTGAAAATCGAATTTTTACGGCATTATTTTTAATACATGTATATTTTTTTGATGACCATTGAATAAAAAATGTAAGTCCACATAATTTCCAATTGTATGCAGAAAATCGAATTAGCATATTAAAACAAATTCTGATGAGCGGTTTTTCGAATAAATGGTACCAAACCGGCCAAAATACCACTTTTTATAAGGTTATCTACTGTATTATAATAGAAATCGGAAAAAAAACCTTCCACAATATTTTTGCTCATTAAGAAATCCCTTCATTTTGAGAGCATGAATGAGTTGATCGATAGTAATTAAGGAGAAAATGGTACCTCCGTTTTCGACTTTGCCACCCTCTTTGTGGAGAGAACCGATGATGAAAGCGACGAGAACCATGCACCATCGTTTTTTGGGATGGTTTAGTACTATATCAGATTTTCAGGCCAACTTTTTTTGCGGACAACTACACCCCTTAACCCACATACTCCAGCGCTGGCCATATCTGGCCAAATGACTTGCGATCTCTATTTTTTAATAAGTTAACTGTTTTCCGGAAAACATTATATTTAAATGATCGTGTTTTTTAAATTCTCTATCTTGGCTTATTTATCTTTTCTCTATCTTTGTAGTTCTTGAGATAAAGGCAATGTTGTCGACCCGAGGAATCGGGGCCCTGAAAAAATTTCAAATGAGATTTGAACTTGAAAAAATATAAAAAAAATTGATTTTATGACAGCTTTGGCCACCGTGATTTTAGGATTTATTTATGTGTCAAAGAATGAAAATAAAATATTCATAAAATCAAAAATTTTTTTCTTTTTGATTTACACACATTCAATTTTTTCGATTTTCCTCTCGAAAAAAGGTAATTTCTTGCAAAAATATATATGATATTAAGTTTATTTTTTGTGCAAAACAACAACTCATGTGTCCTCCAACGCAATATATTGAAAATTTGATAACTGTTTTACTTGCTGCAAACACCTGGTAAAAATCGGACAACCATGCGGCGCGAACTAAATTTCTTTGTTTTTTTAGGTCGCACCAAACTTGATAAAAGTACTTATTGACGTTGTTATTAGAAGCAAACAAATATCGCGAAAGATCTGTTACGGTGACAAATTATTCGTGCGGTTTTTTTTATATTTATTGACAAAACTGATATCCCTTACCGTTTTTCTACATTGAAGGTTTTAGTCAAATATTTTCTTTTTACGCTATTGGTCTCAAAGAAAAAATTATCGTAAAAACCGGAAAATTATAATTTTAATTTGTCTCTATCAAATAATTGCTTGAAAGCCTATCGAATAAATAGTTTATATTATCGTTAACGTTAACTGGATAAAAATATGAATTTTTAAGTCAGGTGCCAGATTTGGGCCACCGCTGAGTACGTACTGTTCATAACTTCTTGAGTATGTGGGTTAAAGCGGATATTAAGATTACAAATATGCTAAAAGTAATTTGGCTTGCCGCAGGCCGTACCGAGAGTTTCGTATTTAAAAATGCCATTTTTTATTATTTTATTGAATTCACATTTGTAGGTTGTTGCTATGATAACAACAAATATTGCTCCCACTGTTTTTACCACGAAGCGTGATCATGATCAGCGATGTACCCCAGGAATGGTTAATATCAAGACGTAGGTGGTGAAGGACATGTTAGCTTTATCTCAACAGATATCTTGAGACCTTATCAGGAAATAAAGAATTTTGTGGAGCAGAAGGCCGAACTCTACCATTTTCCTCGCTAATAAACCACAGCAGCAGAAAGGAGGTGATAAGATAGGGTGGACCACACTTTACACATTGAAGCTATCCCCTATTCAAGCACTTTTGTTGCATATTTTTTATGTAGAAACTTAATGTGTTTTAATAATAGGCGCGAGATATTCACAAAAGTGTGAATAGAGATATAATGCATTAAAATTGCTTTTGATTCAGAGCAAAATTTTGAATTTTCGTTATTTTGCTCATGTGACATGTTTTTTTCGAATTCGTAAGAATGAAAACATTTTCGTGAATTTTTTTACAAAAACACCGGTGACGAAAAATGGCATCAAAATAATAAAGACATATATTCTAACTAAAGAATTTTCAAATTAAAAAAGCTTGTCGCAACCATTCGAATTCGATTCGTGTGAAATTTAGTCCATGGAATTAATTCAAGGTGCTAAAATTACAGTTTTTTAATTCTTGTGTAAAATTGCTATAAAATTAAATTAAAGAAAGATTCCGGTGGTTTACAAGGCACCTAAAAAAATAAACTGAGATAAAAAGCTTGCCACCACCCTCTTAAAGACGAAACAAAAAATTTGATGGTGCTGATTCTATTCTGGACAGGTGGAAATAAGCGAGACTGGAAACAGTGCGTTGGATCTGGTACGGTACGTTTACGTTTTCCATATGTGAATTGGAGCACATCCGAACCACAGAGTATTAATACGGAGATGTTATTTCACTTCATTACACAGATTCAGGAAAATGGAAAGTTCAAATCAGAGAACAAATGCTGATGGTATGCAAACAGGGACCTGTTCATAATGTATCATTTATTTTTATAACATTATTTTTGGCTAATCAGAGCAGGGTCGGCATAAATTGGATCGTATCGTGATTTTCGATTGTATCCGGTTTTTACGAATACGATCTCATTTTTCATTTTACTCTCTCGATACGATACGATCCAGTTATAATTTTGACCCCCTTGAATACGATACGATACGATCTAGTCTTTAAATCAACTCCTCTGAATTTACGATAGGATCCATTTAATTTGACCCCCTAAACGATACGCATCTAGTTTTAAATTTTCAATGCGATCCCTGAAATCAGAGTAACAATAAAAACATATAATTTTGCCGTCTTAAAACTTGTTACAGGTCTTCTAACGATAGCTCAAAATAACAAATTATATTCAAAGAATATCA
>SCLH01000833.1:148867-163106 GCA_004367855.1 Oikopleura vanhoeffeni
TATCTAAGAATGTTATCGGATGAGTTGTTTTTAAAAGCCGAATAAAGTATATAATTTGGCTTGAAAACTTGTGAAAAATGACCAGGAGCCCTCGTTATTGATATACTTTGATAATTCTGACAGCGAGCATTCTGGGTTCTCTTCGCTGTTAGTGATTATTTTCACCTTTAAAGGTAATGTCGGCCTTTTCAATTTCTTTGACATTTTTATCTGATTATTTTTAAACGAAAGTTAAAGAAATCAAAATTCCCATATCTGGAATTTCGTTATTCAAAAATTAAAGCCTATATATTCACGAAAATATTTAAAAAAATCTTTCTTTGCTCTTTTTTTCACTCGACCCCGAAAAAGTACCCTTATCCGTACGATGTACCCTTATCCGTACGATTTTTGGCCGAGCTGAGGCGTACGGATAAGGGTGCACCCAGTGTACTCTATTTGTTAGTTATAATTCATTATACTCTGTCACATAAACCGAATACTGTTTTGAAGTGACTACCAAAAGAATAGGCTAAGCCTATACTTTTGATAATTACTTGAAAAAAGTACTTGGTGTACATTTCGAAAAAGTTTGAATTTGAGTAAGTAATTTGAATTTTCTTCTGATTAAAATGTGTTCACTTCTGAACTCAACAAATGGTGTCATCTTACAACACTAGACTCCTGATGACTCATATCAAAATCGGGAGTAGGTGAAAAATTATAACACTCGGGATTGAAAAAAAAAATATGAGTCGGGATCGGGATTGAAAACTCATCCCGTTTTAGAACACTGTTAGCGAGAATCTTTGATTTTTATTCAAATTTTTTCTCAACTATTTTTTAAAAACAGAAAATAATCTCAATTTTTTTTTGTGAACATTTCAGGCAATTTAAAATAATGAAAAAATTTTCGAAAATTTTCAAATTGCTTGAAACGTTTGCAAAATTTTTTTTGTTAAATTTTTTTCCCATTGTAGAAAATCCGTCGAAACTAGTTTTGTTGATCTTCGGGTCATATTACATGACAATTTTTTTTGTCTTTATTTTTGGAATCGTTATGAAATTTCCTTTCATATGCAGTGTAATATGACCCCATGGGAGTCATTTTCAAAATTTGAACTTTTGGGGTCATATTACAAAATTTGACCCCGAAAAAAAATGCTTTTAAAATTTGAAGCCGAATGGTAAAAAAATCATACTCATCATAATCAGGGACCGAGAAACCGACAATTTAAAATTTGACTGGTTTTTTCCGGTATACCGGAAGTGACCCACAGGATCACATACAATTCGATGAAAATAGACAAAAAAAATTAGGTTTCTACGATATGATGCCGAATGTCCGATGTAACATCGGTTATGTTCCTTTTAAAAGAAACCTACCGCATTTAATTATTTTCCACATTCAGGTCACCGATATCGAGATACCAAACATGAAGAACCATGATTTCAAATTATTCTCTGGAGTCGTCTCAGCGGGTGATTTTATTATGGAAGATGCCGATGGAAAATTGTTCCGAAACAAAATCAAAGAAACTGAACATGGGCTTGAGCTTGAAAAAATCGATCTGAATATTGCCGTCGAATTATTTGCTGATAATGAAGCTCTTCGGTTGGCCTATCCAAAAGTTTTCGAGGCAGAAAATTTGTTCGAGACTATTTTTCTTCTTTCAATAACCAAAAACGAGACGGATTACGATATTTCCAAAAATTCAGAAATTGACGAATGTTTACCGTTTGTGATCTTGAATGTGAACTATTTCAAAGTCTTGGCGAGCGATGAGCTAATTGTTGATAGAGATGATATAGAAAGACATACAGAAATTTGGTGTAATGCTGTCACCCCATTTTTTCCAGACTCCGACAATCGATGCGATACAGGCGGGATATGAATTTAGCGGCAAAATAATATCATCAAAACTTTTTTCTCACAAAGTTACTACAATAAGTTAGCTGGGAGTTGCATATTAAATAAATTTTATATTTCCGGAATCGCAATAAAATTATATTTCAACTGATGCAATAAGACCCCATCGATGTCTTATTACAAAATTTGACCCTACAGGATGTTCGACAAAAAATTTGGTCAAAAATCGAAGACATAACTTGCCCAGTTTTCTAAAAACCCCATTTTTAACTTTGACCGCATATTACCGGTCTACTGGACATCTACCAGTGAAATAGTATATTTGGCGAGATCCAAAAATTAGATTCGAAAATTTTCGAATCGGATGAGCCGTTTTCTAGAACATTCGACCCGATGAAATTCGCGGCTAAGTTTATATCCCGTCACAGATTTAGCCACTGCGTTAAAAGCTGACGATATTTTTGGAAACATAACTGCAGGTTGGGAAAAAATTGGTAATGAATTTGGCATACCGATGCATGCCGTGAATTTCTGGCCGACTGAAGCTGTTTTAACGAGAGAAGAATGTAAAGAGAGTGTTAATACTGGCAAACTATGCAGTCCAATGAATGTGAATTGTTTCGGAATTAGGATCGATGATTTGAAATTCGATTTTCATAAAAATTACAGGATTGGTTTTTATTTTGAGATGAAAATTACCATAAAAACATCAGCAGATGATGTTCCGTTACCCACCTTCGCATCTGTGTTTTGAAACACAGAATCAATTTTATAATATTGATATCAATATATTCGATCTTGGAGATGAGTCATAATGATGTTTACTATCACTTTTATGAATACAAAACTCAAAAAACATTAATGTGGTGTGCGTGGACAAAATATGGCCAAAAATTTTTTTTTAAGTTATTTCGTGCCCCTTTATAATGCCAATTGGGTCTGCTTTTAGGAATACATCCATTATAATTCATAATTTATGATCCTTGGGTCCATAAAATTATGTTTTTTTATTATTTTTAAAACAAAAAATATTTTATTTGGATCCGGGCATCATCTATCCCATAATGGATATGACTAGAGATCAAAATAAAGGTCCTCATAATTTTTTTGAAAAATAAGTACAATATGGCGGTATGTCAGCTGTCCTGATAGTCGCAAACCACAAGTGTACTTAAAAGTTTTTGAAAATTTCTTGTTGAATTATAATCATTCTCATCAAAACTAAAGGAAATAAAGTGGGTTGGTAAAAAACGACGTCTTTTGTTTTGGAAGATCTTACTATAATAGTATCAAGTACAATTTTTGCGTCTAGGTCATGTTGCGCAAACTGGTTAGAATCATACAAATTTGTCATTTTATTAGCAAAACCAAGCTCGTACTTACAAATCAAACCAACACATCACATAAAATATGAAGTAAAAACCTGATTCAGTGGAAAATTTACAAAAGAAGAATTTGTCCATAGTGGTAAATTTGTATTATGCGAGGTTGACGGTCAGATGAGACGATGTTACATTGAAACAATCCGAGACACAATTGAATTAGTTGATATTGATAGTGGAAACATAAGAAGCGCCAAACCTGATGATATCGGGGTTTATCCTAGTGACGCACCAAAAAATACGACTTCTATTATTTGCTCGCTCCCAATTCAACTTAAAAATGAAAATATTAAGAATTATGGACAGTTGCTCAATCCAGGAATGGTCAAATTATTTCAGTTATTTTGGACGAAAACCTTCATTTTTCCATGATTTCCTAAAGGAAAATTATTTTTTTTTGCGTTTTTAGCATCTTGAATTTTCAAAAAGTGGTTGCCTATTTATGGACAAAACGGCACGGCACCGGCACCCTCAAAAATGTTTGAATGAAAACCACAATAGTGAGTTTTACCATTTCTAGTTTTTTCTTCATTATTAAACTGTTTTGAATAGCCTATTGCACCTGAAACTCAGGGCCGCAGATGTTCGAAACACCTATGTTTCGAAAAATTTGGCTCGCATTATAAGCGAATTTTTATCAAATGAAGAAAACGACATATTGTCACATGGTCAAAACAACAAAAAATAGCTTGTCCGTATAGACACATTTTACAGTGGTATTTTTTGGTTTGTCTGTCATCCGAAACCAATATTAATTATTTTTGACCATGACTAAAGATGGATTAGATTTCATAGATGTTAAATTCAAAATAATCGGTTTTGACGAGAGTTACCTCCGTTACTTTGTTGATATCGCGTTTTACGATATGAAGGACCATGTCTATAAATCGTATACAAAGCATTTGATCGCCACCGATGTAGCGACAATGCTTGCAGGCCAATACAACGAGATTGATTTCGACGAATATAACAATTATGAATCAAACGACTGTCTTGATGAACCAACAATAACGCCAGAAAGTAACATGGATACTGAAAATGATTCGGTAGGATATTTATAATGATTCATCTATTTTTCAATTTTCCAATAGACCTTAAACCATATATTGGCATATAGTCTATATCATATATAGACTATATGATATAGAGAATTAAATTCCGGATCGATTCCTAGATTTTTAATTTCAGAGCGGTAATGGCCGATTTCCGGTAGATCCGTTTTTCAAAGTTGTTGCAATCAGGCCAAAATTCGGTCTGTAGACTAATACGGGCACCAGGAGTTCGAATCTGATATCAGATTACATCGATGACGTCATGATCACTCCCAAAGTTCAATTTGTTCTTATCATGGTTTTGTCTATCTTCTTCCTACGAATTCTCCAAATTGACCCTAAGTGACTCTCAATGTTGGTGTGCGTGAATTATGGTATGAGATTAAAATTCTCCATGGCGAATTAACAATAAGTCCGCGTATTTATAAAGTTAACATGTTTGTATAAGTTGTAAAGGGTTTCTATGACTTCATCAAAAATGAGTCACAATGACGTCATCGATGAAATCTGATATCAGATTCGAACTCCGGGTGCCCATTTTAGTCTACTGACCGTATTTTAGCCCAATTGAAACAACTTTGAAAAACGGATATACCGGAAATTGGCTATTACCGGTCAGAAGTTCAAAATTTTAAATCTAGGAATCCATCCAGAATTTCATTCTCTATCTGCCAATATATGGGGTCTCCAAATACGACGAAGTCGTAGTCAGCAAATATATCCTAAAAAAACCACCTTATCTCTTTAGTAAACTGGAACACTTTCCAACCCCAAAAAATGTTCCAGTTTTATTTTTATAATTGTAATTTTCAGGAAAATTAGCATCAACTCGGTCGAAGGCTTAATAAAATAAGCTATAAATAGATGGGAATTTATAATTCTAATTTTTAATTAATACACTCGAAATCGGCCGAAGGCCAATAGATTGGGATTTATAATCTATTTTTTTAAAGCTCCTTTTCGGCTGATTTGATCTAAATAACTTAAAAACCATATATAAACCATTACAAACCAAAATGAATCGTAAAAAATTCTAATCAATCTCAATGGGCGAGTTTCGCACTTTTTGCGATTTTGACCTTATATTCGAAATATGATTTTTTTAAGGACCCACGAGAAAATTTTCGAAAAAAAAAATGCTTTGATTTTTTTGTAAGTAGGCTCAAAAGAAAGCTACTGAAACACTGNTCAGAAAGGTGGCTTACGTCAAGGTGATATTTTGTAGATTTAGTGGTTAAATTAAAGAAACGTTATTTTTGAACTTCATTTTGATAAAAAAAGAGAAAATGTCGAAAAAAAAATTTCATGATTTGGTCGGTTGTTCACTTGGTTATCAGTGATAACTTATCACCCCGGGTCATTTTGGAGCATTTGTATTGCCCGTAAGGCCTTATAAAACCAGCGACCAGTACCCCCTTAAATTAACGATTCACAAAAAATAAAAAAAATTTGAAGATCAAAAGTTTTCGGAATTATAATTTGGAACCATCTCTAACTTATCTTATTAAGATTACTAATGAAAATATCGATTTCAAATTGGATAAATTCGAGCTCATTCCAGAAAAGGTACCTCATTCAAGAATAACCATCTATCTGTTATTTATTTCCGTACTTTTTCTTTTCTAACTTTATTTTCAGGGCGTGACGATTAATCTGAAAAGTTTCAATTTGATTACGTCCGAGCCGTCTTCACCCGCTTGTATAATCTCATCAGTTTGGTTACCTCGAACTCCGAAAAAAGGCTCAGAGTTATCAACATTGTCGCAAAAGCAAATGGATCACGTTAAATTGTACAATAATATTTTGACGGTAAGATTTATATTTTGAAACGTATTATAAAAAAAAACATTATTCTTAACTTATGTTATATGAGACCATTAGAAATAAACTCCGAACGCTGGCAAATTTATAACGTTTAAACTTTAAACAATCCAATTTAACAAAAATTGTTGACGAAATTGCACAAGCAAAATTTCAGTCGACAATATTGTTTCTTTTCTACTCAGAAAAATGGTTTTCAAAAATTTAGCGTGTTATTTGCAATTCATGTCATATGATAAATTTTGATAAATAAAAAAAAGTTCGACATGGCCTATTTTTGAGATAAGACGTGATAATACGACTCCACCAGAGTGAAGTTAGAAAATAAATCAATTAAAGTCATATTTCAAAAAATAATATTGGTTATTTGACCCTAATGGAGCTGTTTTATCAATTAGGTCGTTTTTTTCGGTTGGCCCACCTAAGGGGTATCTGTTCTGAGAGAACTAGACTAGATAGCGACAAACGTTTTTTTGCATCTGAATTTTAACCGAATTTGTAGTGGTAGAAATTTTTCTTTTTTTCCGGTGATTACCGTTAAATCGCAAAAAGTTTTTTTAGGTCATTTTGAGCAATTTCAATGAATGATTTCCGGTCACGTGATCAACCTAGGAAGCCAAAAAAATTTTATACCGCATATTTTTTCCAAGGTTTCACATGCAGAAAACCATTTGTCGCTATCTTGTCTATTTCTCCCAGTCGAAATCACAATGGGCCAACCGAAAAAAAAATCGACCTTAATTATCTTGCAAAATATTCAAAGTTAAAAAAAATAAATTTTCTGAGCGGAATCATAATTAAAAACTGATTTTTAAACTATATGCTGACTAAAATTATGGTTATTAAAATTTGAAAATATGAGCTCTCTAACGACACGTGCTGTAATTTTCGTTTTCAGTGGGTGCCATTTCAAATTTTCTGTTAGGACAATTGAGAATACGTTTGAAAATCCAAATTCTCAGTGGCCTCCCTTTAGGTGTACCGAAACATCAATAATATAATTTATAGGGTAAAGCTATTGGAAATTCAATCGAGAAGCCAATTCCTGGTAAAGAATACGGAATTCAGCGTGAAGATTTATTTCACCGTGTGAAAGTAGACCAAATCGGTAACGGATGGGAGATGACTGGCTTTGAACGCAAAGACTGGAAAAAAATAATGGTTGACATTAAAGAACTTTACGAAATTAATCAAGAAACCCAAGGCTTTTCATCTGTTTCCGTGGCTATTACAGATTCAAAGGTCAATCAAAGTTTAGGGACTAACTCGTTGACAACCAAAGACATACAATTAGCTTTTGATTTTTTGTCGCCGAAAATGTACAAGACCGAGCTGAAAATATTTTTCAAGCGGAGAAAAAGTGATGATGACAAGTATCCCCTAAATGGGACAATAACCCTCAAAGGAGACGGACAATGGCTCAGCAAATATTGCCCAGAAATAAAAGAAGGTAAAACTTAAGTTTTATTAAAATAAAGTTTTCTAGAATTTTGACGACCACATTTTTTGTAATTCGAACTTATGGTCTGGTTTTAAGATGTCTCAGATTTCTGGGTAAATTAGCTCCGAGCTCGTTACTGCGATCTTTCTGAAATTTCGGGTCATTATATAATTTTTCTTTCTTCTAAAGAAAAGATGTACTGTGATTTCTGTCTATAAGACAACCCTGCTATAAAGCACAATTGGGAAATATGGCCAAAACCTTCGCAATTTTTATTTTGGTCCCTCCTCTATAAGGAGCAATTTGGGAAAATAATCAAAGGGGTACATTCTATAAAATTGTATTTGGGTTGCGAGCACAATATATATAATTATTGCTATTTAAAAATGAATTTTTTACAACATGTTTCGAATTTTATTCATCTTCAGGTAATGAGCGAGAACAGAAAATAATTTAGTCGAAAAAGTTGACACAAAAACAGTAATTGGCAAAACGGGCTCTCAGAAAATTTCCGCCAATTAACAGACCTCAACAAACAGGTTAAACATGAAAAAATGAACCTCATTTGTAAGTGTCTGGTTACTGAATCTATTACTTGAAAAACGGGCTATTAATTGCAAATTTTCTGAGAGCCCGTTTTGCCTAATTACTGTTTTTGTGTCAACTTTTCGACTAAAATTATTTTCTGTTCTCCGCTCATTACCTGAAGATGAATACAAATTCGAAACATGTTGTAAAAAAATTCTATTTTTAAATAGCAAATAATTATATATTTCTATAAAACACCTCTTTTTCGTTAAATTTTTGGGTGAAGAGATAATTTGGGAAAATCATATATGTCCTTATAGACAAAAAACACAGTAATATTTTTTTTAATTACCTGCAAGTTAGGTCATTTTTTTATCCAATTGTGATTTCGACTAGTCCTAGAGGAGAACTAGACAAGATAGCGACAAATATTTTTTTGCATGTGAAACCTTGGAAACAAATATACAGTAAAATTTTTTTTTGACCTCCTAGGTGGATCACGTGACCGGAAATCATTCATCGAAGTTGCTCAAAATTACCGATTTTTTTTTGCGAATTACCGGCGAATCGGTAATCACCGGAAAAACGTTTCTCTTCGAACAGGTACCCCTTAAAGTGGCCTACCTAAAAAAATCGACCTTAGCCAGATAATTGAAGCTACTATTGATAAAAATTATTTAAGAAACATTGATGATGGTTCCTCTCCTCGATTTCATTACTGGCTTCAAAAAGTTCAATAACAAAAATGATACCGCCTAAAAATTTGTTCAAACCTTCACTGCTCACTTGCGTGATTTTGCTGCTATTTGTTCCTAAAATAACCCACCTCACCTCCTGCCAAAATGATAAAACGAAATAAATACATAATAATTTTTGAAATTACAAGTTTTTTTTAAGATGGGACGTCGTAGTTCTAGCAGTAGTTCCGGGGGTTCCCGCTCCGGGTCTCCGGTAGATGCTATTCAAATAAAAGCTGAACGATCGTCTATATCTCCGATTCGAGAATCAAAAAAATCGTCTCGATCCCGATCTAACTCCCCTAAACGAGGTCGAAAATCGCCTGCCGCTGTTAGATCTCGATCTAAATCACCGGGAGACAAGGAGGGACCTTCTACTGCCGTGGTAAAGATAGCAGAGGACCCGAGACAACCTAAAAACCCAAGGCAGAGATCAGCAATAAGTTAAGTTGATCACACAGTTATGACTCTAGGTTCTCTCAAAAAAAATATCGGGTAAAACCCGCCGTTCTGTTATTTGGTTTAATTTTTATACGAATGAGGTTCTCAATAAAACCCAAAATACTGTTTGTATTTGTATGAGCTAGCTTAGGTAGTTTTATTTAAAAAAGGGTGAAAACAACCCTTCTCATGACGATTACGGGAAAACCGTAAATGCAATCGAATATCGGTTTTTTGCAATTCAACTGCCAACTAAAAAAAGCTCAATGGGAAAATTGTTTTATTTATCGGACAAACCGGTTCACCGGTAACCGGAGATTATTATAGGCATTTCGGTATAATTTTTGAGAAAAAAAATCGATACTCGTTTTTTCTTCCGGAATTCATCAAAATTATAGTTCAAGGCAGTTAATGTGTAGATAATCGTGATATAAGAACGAAAAAGATAGAAATTCAACTTTCCGGCTGATTTAAGAAAAAAAAAACCTGGGCCCACGAGATTCGAACCTACCAAAAAATTACTTTCCGGTTGTATATCTGGTGAACCGGATGTCAAATCAACTTCATAAAATTTCTACATTGAGCTTTTTAGTTGGCAGTTGAATGCAAAAAACCGTTTCTCGATTGCATTTACGGTTCCCGTAATCGTCATGAGAAGGGTGTATTCAAGACTGCCAACTAAAAAGCTCAAAAGAGAAATTTATCAAGTTGATTTGACATCCGGTTCACCGGATATAAACCGGAAGTAATTTTCTGGTAGGTTCGAATCTCGTGGGCCCAATTTTTTTTTCCTTCAAATCAGCCGGAAAGCTTAATTTTACATATGTTCGTTCTTATATCACGATTATCGTCACATTAACTGCTTGAACTATAATTTTGATGAATTCCCAGAAAAAAAAAAAGAGATTCGATTTTTTTCTCAAAATTTATACCGAAAAATGCTTATATAATAGATCTCTGGTTACCGTTGTCCGATAAAAAACGAAAATTTCTCCGTTGAGCTTTTTTAGTTGGCATGTTGAATGCAAAAAACCGTTCTCGATATCACTATGGTCTATCCCGTCCATCGTCATGACTAGGGTGGGTTAACCTAAAAAAAAATTACCTTAAAAAAAATGTAAATTTTCCTAGGAGGAGATAGTTTTTCCGACGGATAATGGCCAAAAAACGGTGGTTTTTTCCACATTCTAGAGAAAATATAGCGAAATTCAAAAATTTGTCTGAAAATAAGTTTGGCCTACCACTTTTACAAGTTATGTCAAAACTTAAGTCAATTTCAACATAAAACCTAAGGTCGCTTTTTATATAGAAGCGACAGATTTGATTTTTTACCATTTTGTCATTATGAAAAATCGTAAGAAAACNAAAAAAATTTTTGGGCCATCTAGTGGTCAGAAAGTGAGTTTCAAAAACCCTCATTTTCAGCACTAATTTAGTTTTTGAGCATAATCAGCTCAATTTTCTAGTTTTATTGTGGCAAGGATTGTACTCACATAAAAATTTGCTATTTTCTGAAAAACAAAATTTTGGTCATTTTGACAAAAAAAATGCGTAGGCGGAACACTTTGTAACATGAAAATCATTTTAATTTCAAACTAAGTATTTTGACCGCTGCGCACCCTATCTATGTCACATAGTCTATGTGTGTGTTCTGAAACACTCTCGTGCAGGTGGGGGGTAGGACATCTCGTGCAGGTGGGGCTTAAGGTCCTCTTGTGTCGCTTATGTGTGACGGAATGTATGCATACAAAACAAAATTGGGATTTGTTTTTCACAAGATGAAGGATAGTTCTACAAGATGGCTAATCTGACTATTATCCAGTTAATATACTTTAAGGGGTATCTGTTCTGAGAGAACCAGACTAGATAGCCACAAACAGTTTTTTGCATCTGGATCTTGACCTAATTTTAATGGTGAAAATTTTTCTTTTTTTCGGTAATTTTGAGCAATTTCGATGACTGGTTTTCGGTCAAGTGATCAACCTAGGAAGCCAAAAAAATTCTCTACCGTTTATTTTTTTCCAAGGTTTCACATGCAAAAACCCATTTGTCGCTATCTTGTCTAGTTATTCCCGTCGAAATCATAGTTGGACCGTCTTAAAAAAAATTACCTTATTATGAGCCGTTCTCAATAGTTTTTTTCAAATTTTGGCGGCGAATTAATGTTTGCAATATCCGTTTTTAACAATTTCTTTTTGCATGTAGTCATCGTCTCATAAGTCTGAGAGCTTTCATCGGGTGGTAAAAGCTATAAGAATTATAAAAATCATAAGAAGGTTGGAAAAAGTCTATTTCAAATAGATCAATCTTTCGAAAATTTCCAATAAATTATTGCCAATAATCATGATTTTTGCCGATCTCTAATTCAAGAAATAAAAAAGATGACGTTCTAACGAATAGAACTGGTGGTGCATATATCCCACCAGCTAGACTTCGAGCCATGCAAGAGGCAATAACCGATAAGAGTTCGATAGCTTATCAGAGAATTTCGTGGGAAGCTCTGAAGAAATCTATCCATGGTATTGTTAATAAAGTCAATGTTTCAAATATCACGCTTATTTGTAGAGAATTATTCTCGGAAAATATCATCAGAGGAAGAGGATTGCTTTCCCGGTCTATATTACAAGCGCAAGGAAAAGTTCAATATTTCACAAAAAATATTATGACCTTTTCGGATATCATTTTCTATTCTCAAATTTTTGGCAAAAAATTTAAAAAATAATTTTTCTGAAAACTCAAAATAAAAGACTCTATAAAAGACAATTTTGACGAAATATGGGTCAAACCTACGCTTTTCATTTTTAGGTGTCCATATGATAGATATAAAGCCAATAAGACGAGAAGGAATAATATGCCATTTTCGAAAAATTGGTCTTCATTTTTTTCAGTTTATAAAACACCTATTTTTCAGAAAATTTTCCATAAAACAACTGGTTTTGAGAAAATTTTGACCAAAGAGCAAAAAACGGTCTTCATTTTTTCAGTTTATAAAGATTAAAAAATTAAAACAAAATTGAACTTTGAAAAGGTGCATCACCAACTTTTACAAACGTTTATGCTTCTCTTGTCGCTATTATAAATACAAAATTTCCTACAATCGGTGAGTTAATTCTTTCCCGTCTCGTCCTAGTTTTCCGACGATCATTTCGCCGAAATCAAAAAGATCTATGCCTAAATGCGTGTCGTTTTGTGGCACATTTAGTAAATCAGCAAGTTGTCCATGAAATTATGGCGCTTGAAATTTTAACCCTCTTGCTTGAAAACCCAACAGATGATTCTGTGGAAGTGGCTGTTGGGTTCATTAAAGAAGTTGGACTTAAATTATCAGAAGTTTCTCCGAGGGCACTTTCGGCCATTTTTGAACGAATGAGAAATATTTTACATGAAGCATCAATTGATAAAAGAACACAATATATGATTGAAGTATTATTCGCCATCCGAAAAGATGGATTTACGGTATGCACACTATAAGTTTATGTGACACTAAAAGTTTTATTGGGCACAAAACAGGTTTTTTTTGTCAGAAAGCAGAAGTAAAAGTTTAAGAAAAGAAAGTGTTTTTCAAATCTGTCTTACTGTGCACTGTGTGTTTTAAAATACAATCAACAGAAAAAACTGAGAGATTTGAAAAGATTTTTAATAATTATAAAGGCGAGATTTATGTTTAGCGAAGTTAAAAAGTAATACACGGGGGGGCAATATCGTCGAATTTTTTTGCCGAAAACCTACGCAATTTGGCAAAAACGTCGAATGTGCCAATATCGTCGAAATTTTTTGGCAAAAAACTTTCGGCGATATTGCCCCCCTGTAATCAAAGTCTTTTGTATGTTTTCGAGAAGGGGGCAGCTTACAACGGCTTATATCAGACAACGGCCTATATCGGACAACGGCCCCCGTAAGGGAGTTGTATGCTGCCCCTTTCGAGAATGGTACATCTGAAAATTTGCTATATTATGAATTGTTGAAAAATAAATAAGCTCTAAAACATTTTTCCAGCCTTTCCCAGGTCCAATTTTTTATCTACGACTCTCATGAGAAAATATGCTTTAGCTTAAGTTTACTATCGTTCTTTCTTCAGATCAGTTTTTCTCTCTTCCTATTGGGTCAGAACCAGTGTTACAAACCGCCCCAAAACGCGTAGGATAGAAAAAAGTATTAACCGATTGTTTTACATTGAGGGGGCCGTATACGGTGTCAAATTTTCGGGAGAACACGAAAAACTAATTTTACCCAGCTTACTGTCCCCAATTCAAATCTATAACCGGTATTTTTACCGGGAAAAATCCGATTTTTCAACTTTTAATTTTCCCCTTTAATTCTGGTCAAAATTAACGTCGCCTAAATGTTTTCCCCGCACCACGGTTTTGAACCCGCGCCGGTGATTGGCTGGTCATAAATAAACAATGTAACGGTAAAATTAGCCCGTCTGCGGAAGAGCCACATTGGTAAAACGGCCCTTACAGTGCCCTATGTGTACAATGCCCCCGAGAGGCACAAATTTCATTAATGCCCGAGATAAATAATGTTGACCCACCAGCGCGCAGCTGCGTGATGTGTTTTCAACATGGTAATAAGGAATCGGTTGGTCCGACCATACTCGTTTCAAGGTCAGTTTTAGATTTTACGTATCGATATGGTTTGTCTCACACTTAGTGGTCCACGAATAACTGAAAGTATCGCTTGGTTAGTAGAAAGTGTAACTAATACTTTATGGTCGTGCAGTTCGAGTCACCGAAATTTACGGGCTAGATTTGGTATACGGCCAACTGTTGCTAAATTGAGGGTCCATTTTATATATAAAATTTATTTAACCCTTATTTTTATGGTTTTTAGTTAAAACATTTTTTTCCACTTAAAGGGGGTGGTTGAAGCAAATTAGATATTTTTGAATCGGCTCTCCTGAACAAACTAAGAATGCGAAAATTTTCATTTTACGATAGATCGCGAGAAAAGAGTTCAATTGGTCACTCTGAGAAAACAAAAAAAAA
>SCLH01000834.1:5539-18449 GCA_004367855.1 Oikopleura vanhoeffeni
CCCTTAAGGCTTTGTATTGACCAAGAGAACGTGGGCAGAGCCCCTAGTCGAGTTTACTCCAAAAAAACTTCATTCCGGCGCTTAAATGAGCCAAAGAAATTATTTTTTTTTTGTCATTTTTTGCCTCATTTAAGCGCCGGATGAAATTTTTTTGAGTAAAACTCGACTGGGCCCTGCCCACGTTCTCTGTGGTCAATAAAAGCTAAAAAAGTATTCTCTACTTCAAACTCAGGAGGAGTAGGCTTTTGAAGTGAAAATAGTGCCACTTTTGAAAGGTCGTCCTGATCGGTCGGCAAATCAGAGGCCTCCGATGTGTTTGTGGAAGCAAGATTAATGTCAATTATCCCTAAACTGAAATCCATATGTTCGTGCTGTTCTAGTTATTTCATTTGAGGCGACCGCTGAAACCTGTTTTTGGCCTTAAAATGCGACCAGTACTCCCTTAAAGCGTCTTTAATCCCCTATGAGTCCCTTAAAGCGACAGATTTTGAAATATGAAAATGAGTTTTAAGAGGTCAGGGACTGTATACTGCACATACTACAATATGTATGTGTAGGTGTGACCACACTTAATACAATATATTATGTTTCAGCCAATAAGATACGAGTTGATCAATCAACTCTTTTTACTCGGCCCTTAACATTATTCTAGTCACTTAGATATTTAAAGATTAACTGTAGTTTATTGAATATTTCGGGATGTTAATCTCAACCATAAAGAAAGTCTTCTTGTTGATACTTGCATGAGCAGGCATGCTGCATGCGACGGCGAGTTAGATTGGAAGGTATGACACAAATATGCTCAATTCCATATACTGCTACGTTATGAGTAAGATAGTAAATCGGCTATTTAGTAAATCGACTATATTTACTAGATATTGAGTATATTGTTAAGTTGTATTCATTTTTGGAGAACAAGGTTAGCGGGAATCGCTCAGAAATACTATTTTACGTATATGTTTCTTAAAATTTTTTTGAAAAAATAATCAATTTTTTTACAATCAGTAAAACACCTGAAAAGTTGCAAAATTGCAAATGTGATATTTAATAATTTAATTTATGGTCAAAAAAAGGATGCCTGAAAATATTTTTTTGATGAGCTTATTAGAAATTTTATGATTTTTATTGAACCCGGAGCTCAATCTCAGAAAAATTCTAGAATTCCAGAAATGTCCAAAATTTTTCAATTTTTCTGAAATATAGCCGATTTACTAAATAGCCGATTTAATAAATAGCCTACGTTATGACCTTTTCGAAAACAGTTAAATTGCGACCTACAGTATGTGTTTTTTTACTTGGGAAATGAGAATTGCATTGGAGGAAATTCCCGCCAATGAAAAATGGCGGATTATATTTTGTAAGCCAAGCTTTTGTCCATGCCGAAGGGTTAAAAATATAAAAGTTTCAAATATATTTTTATTTGGCGGGAAATTCTTCCGATGCAATTTTCATGTCGCAAGTACAACACACATACTGTACAAGTGACCAAATTATTTCGATTTTTAGCATTTTATGTTCCTTCTAACCGTACTCAGGCCAGATCTCTTGTGTAATAATTTATCACACTATCACGATATAAAAGGCGTCAGGGTGTTGTGTTCTAAATTACTAAACAAAAGATCTGTCGTTACTTCGGCTTAAATTATGATTTTGGCCATATTATTATATTACTGGCTTACATGGCCATGTATATCCCTTTATCACACTTTTGTAAATATCCCGTTCCTACTACTTAAAAACACACTACGTTTGCTAATCAGGGACGAGATGTTTACAAAAGTGTGATTAAGGGATATCAATGATATATATGATATGATATCATATAATTAATAAATATGGTCGATATATCCAGGCTGTCCCTTGGCCTGCATTTTCGTCATGATACATTTTGACTTCCTCAATATTGTTTTCAGCTACGGTTAGAAATAAATGATATTTTGACAAATTTACTTCTGCTTCAATAAGTTTCGTAAAAGATCTAACTTTCTTTTCTTTTTCAAATCTTCCAAATTGAAATTTTTGACATAATTTGTGAACGATGATTTTGAGATCCATAGTTGCCGAAATTAACAAGACTGCGAATTTGCATGGCGAAATAAGTAATACTCGTGAATCATTCTAATTCTAGGTTCAAAAATTTATAACAAATAAATTTTTACTGGTAATTTTTCAATCGGGAGAAAGGAAGAGTCAAGCACTTTCAAGAAATTTTTCACGTATTTATACGTTAAAGGGGGTCGGTGCATTTTGACAGATACAGATATGGGGCCTCTTGATGAAAAACTTTTTACTGGGGTTTATATATCCCCTCAATATAGCCATCAAAGTAAAGTTTCATAATCCAGCACCTTTTGTAACTACAGAATTTTCGAATTATTGCTTTGTTAGAAAATTTAGTCGGACAAACTTTTCGAATTCGACAAATTAGAGAAGTTTGAAAAAAGTCCGAACATTATAAAAAAAATGCTTATTTTGTTCAATTTTTTTTATTTACTTCCAATCAACGAAAAACACTTTCAAAATGGCACTTTAACTTTTCGTTAGATGACCAGCATATTTTTCTATATTATTTTTCTATTCAAAGATTAGTTTTATTTACGTTTCGGCTAAACAGCCATTATCAGCGTATGAGAAAGGACTGCAAGAATCTCGAAAGTTGATTTATTTTACGGCGCGAGATAGTATTACACATATTTTGCGAAATTGACATTTTTGAATTATGAAAAGGAGAACTAAATACTCCTTCTGAGAGCTCGATTTATAGGTTTGCGAAAAAATGCACTTTTCAAATTCAAAAATGTTAATTTCGCAAAAAATATTGTAAAGCTATCTCGCGCGTAAAATAAATCAAACTTCGAATTCTTGTGCTACTCCTTCTCATACCTGATAAGGCGTTTTAGCGAAAGCAAATAAAAAACTATCTTGATAGAAAAAATATAATAATTTTATGTCTCAAAACCACTGAATACATATTTTTTATATGCTATTTGAAAAACCATATGTTATGTTTTTGGGATTTTCGGTCGAAACTATTTAGAAATATTTTGAAAATTTTACTCATTTTTTGTCCAAAATTTTTTAAACTTATTTTTTTGAAATCACCGGCTAAAAATATTGCGAACGCGACCTTTTATTTTTTTCAAATATGTCCTCGTTTTGATTCTTCGCTCTTGTTTATACTCTGAATCATAATTTTTGAAACGAAACTACGGTTTGGAAGAAATAGGTTGAGTCCCTCGTTAATCAAAAATAAACAAAAAAAATATTACACTCAAACTTGCCAAATTCTTAAGCCGTTCCGACCACCAAATTCAATTTATTTCATTCATCTCATGAAAAAAATTTCTTACTATGTGCCAGAATTTTGGTTTTTTGCGAATTTTTTTGAAATTTTTAATTTTCGATTTTGACGTAGAAATAGTATGAAACCGAATAAAATAAATTAAATTCGGTGGTCGGGACCGTTTTTTCCGGTTACTCATTAATAAAAAAAATATTTTACATCAATTTTAACGCCTTTAACTTAAATCTCCCGTTTTTTGAGAAAAGAAACATATTATACGAAGTAAGCTCGAAAGTGGCAAGTTTCGTTCGAAAAAGTTTTTATCCAAAAATTTTGAAGTGGCAAAAAGTTTCCGATCAAGAGAAAACAAATTGAAAAAGTGCAAATCTGTCAAAATGCACCGACCCCCTTAAGATAAGATAAATATTGAACGAGGTTTACTCTTATGTCAGAAAAAAATATAACGAAAAAGTTATGTACAGCCTGAGTCAAAATTTATTATCTTTTGGCTTAGATTTTGTCTGTCTAGCCACCGGAAGATGAAAAATTGACAATTCAAAAAAACTCAGGCTGTACATATTTTTTTGGGTTAACAAACTAAACTTCCAGAAATTTCAAGACAAGATAATTAATTTTTTAGCCGACTAAATTATTTGTAACATGCATTTTTCTAGACTCTCAATTTCTGAAGTCTGATTTATTTTGTAAGGAGTGTTCGAAAAATTATATCATAAATCGGAAATTAAAATACGCGAAAACGTAATGTTTTTAGACTGATTTTCGCTGACAGTCAATGAAATCCCGACAGATCATTATCAGAAGTACCCGTACGTCTCTCCAAGAACATATCCTTTTAACGACAAAAGTGCCTCTCAGAATAAATAGGATCATTCACCGTTACAAGTTGGGATTTGGGAACGACTTATCCGAATTTAATTTCTCAGATAGGTCAAAATAAAACAGCGACTTTGAGTACGCGTGGTATCTATCATCTATATTTCCAATTCTTACCGCAAATATAAATTTTCTTTATTATTTCAGCTAATATTGAAACTGAAAAAATATTTACTGTGAAAGTTTCGTAACTGAGATTGAGCATTGAAGCAATCAACTTGAAACATAAATTACTTGGTCGGATCTAAAAGCAAATCGTCTTCTGACCCCAAAACTTGTGCAAAAATCAAAGAAAAATTTGTTTTTTTTCACTAGAAAAATGGACCCGACCCTTAAGGGGGTGGTCCGGGCAATTACATATTTGTTGAATCGGCTCTCCCTGAACAAAACTGAGAAAATGGTAAAAGGTTCAATTTTGCGATGGATTTCGAGAAAAGAGATTCAGTGGTCATCTTAATAGAAACAGAAAAAATTCGTCGCCACAATCAGCTATACTAGGCATAGAAAAGTGCCTAAAATCAAATTCTAAAAGAGTTATGTTGGCTTCGTCTATAACTGATCTTCTCATGATTTGTTCAATACTCTTATTTCATTACTAAAAAAGAGCTCTCAAAAAGCGATTTGAAAAAATAAAAAAAAAAGAGAAAAAAAGATTTTTTTTTAAATAAAAAAATATTCCAGCTACAAACTCGAATATGCTTTTTTTTTTGGTCATTTCGATAAAACTTTCCTAAAAAAAATGCTTCAATTTTTTTCGAAATGAGGCCAAAGAAAGCCAATAAACCACCGACGAGAAGTATTGGCTTACGTCAAGACGATAGATAATTTTGTTAAAGCACTTTTTTTCAGAAATTTTTCCCTCAGAATAATGACCAGAAATTCATATCGAGTTTAAGCTGGAAATTTTAAATTCGCCCTTGAAGTCTGCAGCTGATATGAAAAAAAATCACGAGGATCGGTTAAAATAGACAAGCCAAACTTTTTATTAAGAATTTATTTGGGCACCTGCTTTTCCTAAGTGCCCCGTAGAGTCGTTTGTGCGCCGTAATTTTTTTTGTTTTCCAGATGACCAATTGACTTTTTTCGCCGATCTATCGAAAATGAACATTTTCGGAATACTAGTTTGTCAGGAAAGCCCGATTCAAACCCTATCTAATTTGCTTCAACCACCTCCTGAAGGGAGTACTGGTCGCATTATGAGTCGGCCATAACTTTCTAGATACTTTAAAATATTTTTTCTGAAAATGGACAAATATAAGTGATAGGAAGTCTTTGTTTTCAATTCCTGAAAAAAGATTTATCGCGATTGAGAAAATATCCATTTCATTTATTCTTTGAAATTACGAGAATGAATCGCGGTTCGAACGGTCAAAAATGCAAATTGGTCGAACTGGGTTTGCGTGTACCTTAACCTTGTGAGCATATAAAATAAAGTTTCGCCAAGGCACCCAGAGCCACAAGTGCCTACTTTGAATGTTCTACAGAAAGCTTACGCAGTTGGAAGTCATTTTTTCTGCATAAGGAAGTTGAGAGTAATATTTTCGGAACGCACATTTTATATTCCCCCCCGAATTTCAATTTTAGTTCTGGAAAATATAGTAAAAAGCAATCCCGGCACGTCCAGTTGTCCTTCACAAGTGACGTTTCGTTGAAAACGAGTGCACGAGTATCTGGCCTACGTCATCGTTTATGTCCCGCTGCATTACTCATATATCAAAAGTTATTAAAATAAGTCCCATAATTTTTGATGAAAAATCATAATTTTCGATTAACAAAGTTAATTTTTTCCTATAAACCAGATGCATACATTTTTAATTATTTTCAAGTAAATAATGGAATGAGTACATACTGTTGACAGCTTTTGATTGCTAAATTCACTATTAATAATAATAATTTCAAATGAGATACTTGAAGTGAAATTAGAAATTGGATTCCGAAAAAAAATGATCTGCCCCTAAGTAGTACCAATAAATTTTTATTAAACTGTTACAGCACAAAACCTTTCCTAAAAACTGGCTATCTCAGGATTTGTATTATTTCTAGTCTGGAAATAATTTTTCAACGGAAGTGAAACCATAGCGCGAAAAATCCTTACAAAATCACACCCGTAATCCGGAACCAAAAAGTTTCGAAAAAAACTTTCAATTATTTTTCGGACCAAATCAAAATTCTTTAAAATGTGTGGAAAGAAAAAGATCTACGATCCGTTTTGCCATTTTCCAATGATTTAGGTATCTACCACAATGTGCCTGTCTCACAGGTTGAAGGATGTATACAGCCAGTTTAGGTTCTGTCGTCAAAATCCAGGAGAGTAGTATTTCCCCAGGCAACTCAAAATAAGGCCAAAAAACAGTTCTTTGCCCAATTTAAGCGCCGGATGAAATTTTTTGAGTAAAACTGAACTCAGGGTCCTGCCACGTTCTCTGGGTCAATAAAAAGCTAAAAAAGTATCTCTATCTTCAAACTCAGAGAGAGTAGGCTTTTGAAAGTGAAATATATGCCACTTTGAAAGGTAGTTCCGATGGTCGGCCTAATCAGAGGCCTCCGATGTGTTGTGGAAGGCAAGATTAATGTCAATTATCCCTAAACGAAAATCCCATTCGTTCGGCTGTTTAGCTATATTCATTGAGGCGACAGCTGAAACCTGTTTTTTGGCCTTAAAAATGCGACCAGTACTCCTAAAAGAGCTTTAAATCCCTATGAAGTTCCATTAAAGGCGACCAAGATTTTGAAATATGAAAAATGAGTTATAAGAGGTCAGGACTGTAATACTGCACATACTACAATATGTATGGTAGGTTGGATCCACACTTAATACAATAAGTATTATGTTCAGCCAATAAGGATACGGAGTTGATCAATCAACTCTTTTTACTCGGCCCTTACATTATTCTACACTTAGATATTTAGATAACTGTATTTAGTGATATTCGGGATTTAATCTCAAACCATAAAAGAAGTCCTTCTTGCTTGAACTTGCATGAGCAGGCATGGCTGCAGTCGACGGCGACGTTAGATTGAGAAGGTATGACACAAATATGCTCAATTCCATATACTGCTGACGTATGAAGTAAGATAGTAAATCGGCTATTTAGAAATGCGAACGTATATTACTAGATATTGAAGTTAATTGTTAATTGTATCAGTTTGTGAGAAACAAGGGTTAGCGGAATCGCTCAGAAATACTATTTACGTATATGTTTCTTAAAATTTTTTTTGAAAAGAATAATAACTTTGTTACAATCAGTAAAACACCTGAAAATGTTGCAAAATTGCAAATGTGATATTTTATAAATTTAATTTTATGTTCAAAAAAAGATGCCTGAAAATATTTTTTTGAATGGAGCTATTAGAAATTTATGATTTTATGACCCGGGAGGCTCAAATGCTCAGAAAATTCTAGAATTCAGAAATTCCAAAATTTTCTCAATTTTCTGAAATATGCCGATTACTACGATAATAGCCGATTAATAAATTAGCCTACGTTTATGACCTTTTTCGAAAAACAGTTAAATTGCGCCCTACAGAATGTGTTTTTACTTGAGAATATGAGAATTGCATGGAGGAAAATTCTCCTGCCCAATGAAAAATGGCGGATTATATTTTAACCAAGCTTTTGTCCATGCCGAAGGTTAAAAATATAAAAGTTCAAATATATTTTTTTGGCGGGAATTTCCGATGCAATTTCATGTCGCAAGTACAAACACCATAACTGTACCAATGACCAAATATTTCGATTTTAGCATTTATATGTCCTTCTAACCGTACTCCAGGCCAAGAATCCTTGTGTATAATTATCACACATCACGAAAAAGAGCGCAGGGTGTTGTTCTAAATTACAAACAAAAGATCTTGTCGTTACTTCGCTTAAATTAGCATCTGGCCATATTATATATTACTGGCTTAACATGGCCAATGTTATCCCTTATACAACACTTTTTGTAAATATCCGTTCTCTACTTAAAAACACACTACGTTTTGCCTAACAGGGACGAGATTTTAACAAAAGGTGTGATTAAGGATATCAATGATAATAGTGATAATGATATCATGATAATATGAATAAATATGGTCGATGATATCTCGGCGTCCCTTGCTGCATTTTCGGTCAGATACATTTTGACTCCTCCAATAGTTTTTCACTACGGTAGAAATAAAGTGCATATTTGAACAAATTTACTTCTGCTTCAATAATTTCGTAAACAGATCTAACTCTTTCTTTTTCCAAAATCTTCCAAATTGAAATTTGACAATAATTTGTGAACGATGATTTGGAGACCATAGTTCCGAAAATTAAACAAGACTGCGAATTGCAGGCCGAAATAAGTAATAACGCGTGAACTCACAATTCTAGGTTCAAAAATTGTATTAACAATAATTTTTTAACTGTAATTTTCAATCGGGAAGAAAGGAAGAGTCAAGCACTTTCAAAGTAAATTTTCACGTATTTTATACGTTAAAGGGGGTCGGTGCATTTTGACAGATACAGATATGGGCTCTTGATGAAAAACTTTTTACGGGGTATATATGTCCCCTCAATATAGCCATCAAAGTTAAAGTTTCATTAATCCAGCACCTTTTGTAACTAAGAATTTTCGAATTATGCTTTTAAGAAAATTTTAAGTTCGGACAAACTTTTCGAATTCGATCAAATTATGAGAAGTTTGAAAAAAGTTCCGACATTATAAAAAAATGCCTTATTTTTGTTCAATTTTTTTGTAATTTACTTCCAACAACGAAAAACACTTTCAAAATGGCCACTGTTAAACTTTCGCTTAGATGACCAGCATATTTTTCTTATATTTTTTCTATCAAGATAGTTTTATTACGTTTGCGGCTAAACAGCCATATCACGGTAGTGAAAAGGACTGCACAGAATCTTGAAAGTTGATTTATTTTACGCGCGAGATAGTTTACAATATTTTGCGAATTGACATTTTGAATTATGAAAAGGAAACTAAATACTCCTTCTGAGAGCTCGATTTCTAGTCTTGCGAAAAATGCAGCTTTTCAAATTCAAAAATGTTAATTTCGCAAAATAATATTGTAAAGCTGATCTCGCGCGTAAAAATAAATCAACTTTTCGATATTCCTTGTGCTAGCTCCTTCTCATACCTGATAAGGCGTTTTAGCGAAACGCTAAATAAAAACTATCTTTGATAGAAAAAATATAATAATTTTATGTCTCAAAGACCACTGAATACATATTTTATATGCATTTGAAAAACATATGTAAGTTTGGGATTTTCGTCGAAACTATGTAGAAATAATTTGAAATTTACTCCATTTTGTCAGAAATTTTTAAAACTTATTTTTTGAATCCGCCTAAAAATATTTGCGGAACGCGACCTTTATTTTTCAAATATGTCCTCGTTTGATTCTTCGCTTCTTGTTTTATAACTCTGAACTCATAATTTTTGAAACGAAACTTACGGCTTTGTGGAAGAATATAGGTTGAGTCCTCGTTAATCAAAATAAACAAAAAAAATATTAACCCAACTTGCCAAATTCTTAAGCACGTTCCACCACCAAATTCAATTTATTTCATTCATCTCAGAAAAAAAATTTTTACTATGTGCCAGAACTTTTGGTTTTTTGCGATTTTTTTGAAATTTTTAATTTTCGATATTTGAGGTAGAATAGTAATGAAACCGAATTAAAATAATTAAATGTCGGTGGTCGGGACCGTTTTTTCTGTCGGTTACTCATTAATAAAAAATATTTTACATCAATTTTAACGCCTTTAACCTAAATCTCCCGTTTTTTGGAAAAGAAACATTATACGAAGTAAGCTGAAATGTGCAAGTTTCGTTCGAAAAAGTTTTTATCCAAATTTGAAGTGGCAAAAAGTTTCCGATCAGAGAAAAACAAATGAAAAAGTGCAAATCTGCAAAATGCACGCGACCCTCTTAAATAAGATAAATATTGAACGAAGGTTTACTCTTAGTCAGAAAAAAATATAACGAAAAAAGTTATGTACAGCCTGAGTCAAAATTAATTTCTTTTGGCTTAGATTTTGTCTGTCAGCCACCGGAAGATGAAAAATTGACAATCAAATTAAAACTCAGGCTGTACATATTTTTTTGGTTAACAAACTAAACTTCCAGAAATTTCAGACAAGATATAATTTTTAGCCCGACTAAATTATTGTAACATGCATTTTCTAGACTCTCAATTCTGAAGTCTGATTTATTTTGTAAAACTCAATTATTCTGAAAAACTTGAAAATGAATTAGTGAAATTCGAAACTAGTAGATACCAATAAAAATATTAAAGATAATTAACTATTAAAATTTATTTTTTAATTTATTAAACAACGTTTCGCGTGAGCATCTTCAGGTTTTTGAAATTAAAGTTTTGTAATTTTCAAGACTTAAAGATTGAAAATCTAGAAATTTCAAAAAATGTGTGTGGGCAGAGAAAAGTTTTAATTTTTTGGCCCACAATTAAAATAGTGCAAAAGTTTTATGATCTTTTTGATCATTCAAAGAAGGTCGTATGTTTTAAAATTCTTTTGCAGTATTTTAAAATGGTCCATAAAGAATTTGTCNCTGAAAAATTGAAATGATTAGTGAATTCGATAACTAGTCGATACAATAAAAATATTAAAGATAATTAACTTTAATTAAAATTTATTTTTTAAAATTTATTAAACAACGTTTCGCGTGTAGCATCTTCAGGTTTTTGAAATTAAAGTTTTGTAATTTTCAAGACTTAAAGATTGAAAATCTAGAAATTTCAAAAAATGTGTGTGGGCAGAGAAAAGGTTTTAATTTTTTGGCCCACAATTAAAATAGTGCAGAAGATTTTATGTTTTTTGATCATTCAAAGAAGGTGTATGGTTTTAATTTCTGATAGTGCAAAAGTTTTATGATCTTTTTGATCATTCAAAGAAGGTCGTATGTTTTAAAATTCTTTTGCAGTATTTTAAAATGGTCCATAAAGAATTTGTCCCTAACTTTCAATTTGAAATTATAACCAAATTTAGGAGGAATGTGAGTTTCTTCATACTCAAGTAGTTTTTTAACATAAATGGGGCACCTATGAATGTGGCACCTTATTAAAAATTTCTTGAATTATTAGTCTTTGTTAAATCTTATACTTGAAAAAATAGCAGATCTTTGAAATTGCTTACTTTAATGTAACAAATTTAAAATAAATGTGCAAATCACAAATTTTATACTTACAATTTGTGATTCACAACCCCCTTGAAAATATATTGAACCTTTATAGCTTTGAAAATAAAAATGGAATCGAAATTTGATCGTAAAGTTTCCGATATTCATCATTTTTTATATTCATCTGATCCAGATTCCAGAGAATCTTCTTGGAAATATCTCCCTTGAAAACAGAATCAGTTGACAAAATATCAATTCCACCATTTGCTAGTAATGCGGCGAAACGGGTAAACGAAATATTGTCGAATCGGACACTAGAGTAGTCAATTATTCAATATCCCTTTAAGGGGGTAACAGTGATGTGGCGGACTGGCGTCAATTTAACTTACGAAAATAATTAGTTGGTTTATTTTTCTGTGCTTATCATCGTAAGCTGAACCAGAATAAACGTGTACCAGCNAATGCCTGTTTTTTTCTGAAAAAGACTTTCACACCTTAAAATGCATAATTTATTTTTGCACAGTACGCAATCTACTTTTTTCCTACAACAATTTTCTTTGATTATCTCTACCGATCATCACCTGGCAAGATGGTATTCCCGATCGTTTTTTTGGCGCGCAAAAAGGTTTATTTGTTTTTTTTTTCGATATTTTTAGAACTTTATTGAAAATATTTTGAACAAAATAATTGGTTTTTACTATGTAAATGGTTTTTCAGAAGTTTTGCTGGTATTGCCAAAAAATTCAGAGTTATTTATTACATTATTGTAAAGGTTAAGCAACTTACAAAGGATATTTTTGATACAAAAATCTAGTTGGGGCATTTTGATTGATTTCAGGGTCAGACCCTTCCATTTCGCAAAAAGGTTCCCCGGGGAACCGTGTGACCACAGACCATATCGATTTTGAGAAAGTGGCTTTGAGTTCCCCATCCAGTGTACGAGATGCTCTCTGAGCTTAGTGTTTAATTGTCAGTATGAGACTCAAAAATACTGCATATATAAGGTCTGCTTTTGTAAAAAAAATTATAAACAAAAATGACGAGAAAATACTCAAAGCGTAATAGTGACATAAGCACAAAAAAAAGAAATATATGATTTGTAAAAACGCAGTCTTATTTGGCTACTTATTTTTCGGAAAAATTCGTATTATTAAATTTTAAAATTTCTAGAAAATTTTAATTTTTTAAGTTTTTGAAACTAGAAATTCAGCAAACCAAAATTCGTATTTTGTGAAGAATTGTTCAAAAAATCGAAAAAACATAAAAATATCATGAAAAAAACAATTTTTCTCTAGAAAAAATGCATGCCCCCTTGAAATGCGCATAATTCCCTTTGCCCCTTGAAATGCCTTCTTTTTTGGATTTTTTTTTCATTTCGAGGGGGTTTGGACTGTAATGTATTGACAGTCGCGAAAACGGGATGAACAAACCTAAAAAATTAACGTTTCCGGCTAATTTCAAGCAAAAAAAAATTGGGGATCACCGAGATTAGAACCTACCAAAAAAATACATTCCGGTTTATATGCGGTGAATCGGAAGTCAAATCAGATTATCAAAATTTGACTATTGGGCTTTTTTTAATCGTAGTTGAATGCTTTGAACCTTTTCTCGATCT
>SCLH01000834.1:18470-38959 GCA_004367855.1 Oikopleura vanhoeffeni
CCCTTAAGGGCTTTGTAATTGACCACAGAGAACGTGGGCAGAGCCCTAGTCGAGTTTTACTCTCGAAAAGAAATTCATTCCGGCGCTTAAATGAGCCAAAGAAATTATTTTTTTTTTTGGCCAATGTTTTTGCTCATTTAAGCGCCGATGAAATTTTTTGAGTAAAACTGACTCGGGCCTGCCCAACGTTCTCGGGTCAATAAAAAGCAATAAAAGTATCTCTATTCACAACTCAGAAGAGTAGGCTTTTGAAGTGAAATAGTTGCCACTTGAAAGGTGTTCCGATGGTCGGCGAATCAGAGGCCTCCGATTGTTTGTGGAAGCAAGATTAATGTAATTATCCCTAAACGAAATCCCATTGTTCGGCTGTTTAGCTATTCATTGAGGCGAGCCGCTGAAAACCTGTTTTTGGCCTTAAAAATGCGACCAGTACTCCCTAAAGAGCTTTTAAATCCCCTATGAAGTTCCCTATAAAGCGACAAGATTTTGAAATATGAAAAATGAGTTTAAGAGGTCAGGACTGTAATACTGCACATACTACAATATGTAGTGGTAGGTGGTGGATCCACACTTAATACAATAATATTATTTCAGACCAATAAGGATACGAGTTGATCAATTCAACTCTTTTTACTCGGCCTTACATTATTTCTAGCACTATAGATATTTAGATAACTGTAGTTTAGTGAATATTCGGAATTTATCTCAACCATAAAAGAAAGTCTTCTTGTGAAACTTTGCATGAGCAGGCATGCTGCAATGCGACGGCGAGTTAGATTGAAGGTATGACACAAATATGCTCATTTCCATATACTGCTACGTATGAAGTAAGATAGTAAATCGGCTATTTAGTAAATCGAACTATATTTACTAGATATGAAGTTAATATGTTAATTGTATCAGTTTGAGAACAAGGGTTAGCGGAATCGCTCAGAAATACTATTTACGTATAGTTCTTAAAATTTTTTTGAAAAGAATAAATAACTTTGTTAACAATCAGTAAAACACCTGAAAGAAGTTGCAAAATTGCAAATGTGACTATTTTAAGTAAATTTAATTTATGGTTCAAAAAAAGGATGCCTGAAAATATTTTTTGATGAGCTATTACAAATTTATATTTTATTGAACCCGGAGGCTCAAATCTCAGAAAACTTCTAGAATTCAAAATGTCCAAAATGTTTCTCATTTTCTGAAATATGCCTGATTACACTAAAATAGCCGATTAACATAAATTAGCCTACGTTATGACCTTTTCGAAAACAGTTTTAAGAATTGCGCCCTACAGTAATGTGTTTTTACTTGAGATATGAGAATTGCATGGGAGGAAAATTTCCGCTCCAATGAAAAATGTGCGATGATTATATTTTAAGCCAAGCTTTGTCCATGCCGAAGGTTAAAAATATAAAAGTTCAAATATATTTTTTTGGCGGGGAAATCTCCGAATGCAATTTCAATGTCGCAAGTACAACACACCCATAACTGTACAATGACAAATTATTTCGATTTTAGCATTTTAATGTTCCTCTAACCGTACTCCAGGGCCAGATCCTTGTGTATAATTTATCACACTAATCACGATAAAAAGGCGCAGGTGTTGTTCAAATTACAAACAAAAGGATTTGTCGTACTTCGGCTAAAATTAGACATTGGCCATATATTATATTACTGGCTAACATGCCATGTATACCTTATACAACACTTTTGTAAATATCCCGTTCTCTACCTTAAAAACACACTACGTTGTGCCTAACAGGGACGAGATTTTAACATAAAGTGTGATTAAGGATATGCAATGAATAATGATAAGATAGATATCATATAATTAATAAATATGGTCGATATATCTCGGGCGTCCCTGCCTGCATTTTCGGTCATGATACATTTTGACTCCTCCAATAGTGTTTTTCAGCTACAGGTTAGAAATAAAGTGATATTGAACAAATTTACTTCTGCTCAAAATTTCGTAAAGCAGATCTAACTTCTTTCTTTTCCAAAATTTCCAAATTGAAATTTGACATAATTGTGAACGATGATTTGGAGTATCCATAGTTGCCGAAATTAACAAGACTGCGAATATTGCAGGCCGAAATAATCATACGCGTGAACTCATTCTAATCTAGGTTCAAAAAATTGTATTAACAAATAAATTTTATACTGGTAATTTTCAATCGGGAGAAAGGATAGAGTCAAGCACTTTCAAAGTAAATTTTCACGTAATTTATACGTTAAAGGGGTCGGTGCATTTTGACAGATACAGATATGGGGCTCTTGATGAAAAACTTTTTACTGGGGTTATATATGCCCCTCAATATAGCCATCAAAGTTAAAAGTTTCATTAATCCAGCACCTTTGTAACCTAAGAATTTTCGAATTATGCTTTTAGAAAATTTAAGTTCGGACAAACTTTTCGAATTCGACAAATTAGAGAAGGTTTGAAAAAAGTTCCGAACATTATAAAAACAATGCTTATTTTTGTTCAATTTTTTTGTAGATTTACTCCAATCAACGAAAAACACTTTTCAAAATGGCCACTGTTAACTTTTCGCTTAGATTGACCACATATTTTATCTTATTTTTTTCTATCGAAAGATAAGTTTTTTTGACGTTTGCGGCTAAACCAGCCATTATCAGCGTATGAGAAAGGACTGCACAGAATCTCGAAAAGTTGATTTATTTTACGGCGCGAAGATAATCATTACAATATTTTGCGAAATTACATTTTTGAATTGATGAAAAGGAAACTAAATACTCCTTCTGAGGCTCGATTCTCTAGGTTTGCGAAAAAATGCAGACCTTTTCATAATTCAAAAATGTAATTTCGCAAAAAAGATTGTAAACTGAATCTCGCGCGTAAAATAAATCAAACTTTCGATATTCTGTGCTAGCTCCTTCTCATACCTGATAAGGCTGTTTTAGCCGAAAGCTAAAAAAAACTATCTTTGATAAAAAAATATAATAATTTTATGTCTTCAAAGACCACTGAATACAGTATTTTATACTGCATTTGAAAAACATATGTAAGTTTGGGATTTTCGTCGAAACTATTGAAATATTTGAAAATTTTAACTCCATTTTGTCCAGAAATTTTTAAAACTTATTTTTTGAATCCGCTAAAAATATTGCGAACGCGACCTTTATTTTTCAAATATGTCCCTCGTTGATTCTTCGCTCTTTGTTTTAACTCTGAATCATAATGTTTGAAACGAAACTACGGTTGTTGGAAGAAATAGTTGAGTCCCTCGTTAATCTAAAATAAAACAAAAAAAATATTAACCCAAACTTGCCAAATTCTAAGCCACGTCCACCGACCAAATTCAATTTATTTCATTCATCTCAGAAAAAAAATTTATTAACTATGTGCCAAATTTTGGTTTTTGCGATTTTTTTGAATTTTTAATTTCGATTTTGACGGAAATAGAATGAAACCGAATAAAATAAATTAAATGTCGGTGTGTCGGGACCGTTTTTTTTCCGGTTACTCATTAATAAAAAAAATGATTTTACATGCAATTTTAACGGCCTTTAAGCCTAAATCTCCCGTTTTTTGGAAAAAGAATACAATTAGACGAAGTAGCTGCGAAAGTGTGCAAAGTGTTTCGTTTCGAAAGAAGTTTTTATCCACAAATTTTGAAAGTTGGCAAAAAGTTTCCGATCAACCGAGAAAAACAAATGAAAAAGTGCAAATCTGCAAAAAGCACGCGACCCCTTAAATAAGATATAATATTGAACGAAGTTTTACTTCTTAGCAGAAAAAAAATATAACGAAAAAGTTAGTACAGCCTGAGTCAAAAATTAATCGTTTGGCTTAGATTTTGTCTGTCAGCCACCGGAAGATGAAAAATGACAAGTCAAATAAATACTCAGATGCTGTACATACTTTTTTTGGTTAACAAACTAAACTCCCAGAAATTTCAAGACTAAGAATAATATTTTAGCCCGACTAAATTTTGTAACATGCATTTTCTATGAACTCTCAATTTGAAGTCGATTATTTTTGTAAAACTCAAATTATTCTGAAAAAACTTGAAAATGAAATTAGTTGAGTATCGAAACTAGTCGATTACCAATAAAGAATATTAAAGATAATTAACTATTAAAATTTATTTTTAAATTTATTAAACAACGTTTCGCGTGAGCATTCTTCAGGTTTTTGAAAATAAAGTTTTGTAATTTTCAAGACTTTAAAGATTAAAATCTCTAGAAATTTCAAAAAAATGTGTGTGGGCAGAGAAATAGGTTAATTATTTTGGCCCACAATTAAAATAGTGCAGAAGTTTTATGACGTTTTTGAATCATTCAAAGAAGTTCGTATGTTTAAAAATTCTTTGCAGTATTTTATAAAATGGTCCAGTAAAGATTTGGTCGCCTAACTTCAATTTGAATATTATAACAAATTTACGGAGGAATGTGAGTTTCATCCTCAAGTTAGGTTTTTACCACGAAGGGGCACCTATGAATTGGCACCTTATAAAAATTTCTTGAATTAATGTCTTTGTTAAATTCTATACTTGAAAAAAATGTAGGCAGACTTTGAACATTGCTTACTTTAAACTTAAAAATTTAAACAAAAAATGTGCAAAAATCACAAATTTATATACAATTCGTGATTCACCAACCCACTTGAAAATAAGATTGAACTATAGCTTTGAAAATAAAAATGGAATCGAAATTGATTCGTAAAGTTTCCGAATATCCGATGCATTTTTATATCATCTGATCCAGATCCAGAGAATCTCTTGGAAATATCTCCCTTGAAAACAGAATCAGTTGACAAAATACAATTCGCAACACATTTTGCTCAGTAATGCGGCGAAACGGGTAAAACGAATGATGTCGAATCGGACACTAGAGTAGTCGTTATTACAAAATCTCTTTAAGGGGGTAACAGTGTGTGGCGAACTGGCGTCCATTTAACCTTACGAAAATAATATAGTTGGTTATTTTGTCTGTGCTATCAATCGTAAGCCGAACCAGAATAAACGTGTACCAGCTCATTTAATTCATTTTATCCTATTCAGGTAAGGATTTGAGTTCGAACTTTTATTTTGGAATTCGTAAAATTTTCAAAAAATTCAAAACATTATAAAATACCACGCATTTTCTACCCAAGAAGTTTTTTTTGTTTTTTTCTGGAAATCTTGTAAATAAGAACGAAAAAAATAGCCACCTTTAACTTTCATGCATGTTACATATTTTCTGAAGCGTTTAAAAAAATCATAACATGGTTCATTGTCATGTGTTCGACTTTTTCAAAAGAAAGATTATGAAAAATTTCGCATCAATCCAAAAAATTTTTATTGTTAATAATTAATGCTTTTTGAAATTTTTTGAAAATAAGGCCGAATCAAGTTGTTATTTTCTAGGTACTATTAGATTTCCGTATTTTCAACCGATGGAGGGTCAATCGAATATCTGGTTTCTGAACAACTGGATGAAAATTTAAACAACACTTGCTTGTGACAACGGTTTGTGCCATTTGGCACGCAATTATTAAAATTTATATTTGCAAAAAATTGCAATTAAATTTCGGGTGTTATAGACAGTCCATGACTCGCAATGCTATTACTTCACCTAATTTGAAACTACCTAATGATAATTTTCCAAGTACGATCTCTTTCGTATTGCTTTGACTTATCTCTACCGATCATCACCTGGCAAGATGAATTTCCGATCGTTTTTTTGACGCCAAAAGGGTTGATTGTTTAATGTCAGATGAGACTAAAATAACTGCATAAAAGGGCTGCTTTGTATAAAAATTTAGTAAACAAAAATGACGAGAAAATACTCAAAGCGTAAGATAGTCTTGACAAAGTCACAAAAAAAATATATGATTGTATAATAGACGCGGTCGCTAAAAAACGCAGTTTCATTTGGCTACTTATTTTCTGAAAAATTCGTAAATACGAATTCTTCAGAAAAAATAAGGTAGCAAATAAAACTGCGTTTTTTTTAATAATATTAAATTTCAAATGTATAATGAAATGTTTAATTTAATTTAAGTCTTGATAACTAGAAATTCAGCAAACCACAATTGATTTGTGTAGAATTGTTCAAAAAATCAAAAAACATAAAAAAATAGTCAAGAAAAAACAATTTTCCTGCTAGAAAAAAGCAATGCCCCGGGGGGCATTGCCCCCTTGAAATGCGCATAATCCCTGCCCCCTTGGAAAATGCCTACTTTTTGATGGATCTTTTTCATTTCAGGGCTAGGGATCTGGTACTTTTTTTTTCAAAGTCAGGAGATTTTTAACATATTTAAACGCAATTGAAGGTCACATTTTTTTCCTAAAGCTGTTTTCTCTTTTTTCAATGGAAAAAATTCATTTGAGGAAATTTTCATATATTGATATGATCTCCCACTAATTAGCGCATAGACACCCGAAAAGCCTGAAGTTTATAAATATCGCCTTCAAAAAATATCAATCGGTCCAAGTTGGAATAGATTTATAATGAAAATGTGGTTTTTGAATTTTTTACAGATACTTCAGTATTAAGAAATTAAAAATTAAAAGTTTGCAAAGAATGAACACTTTTATGAAGAATAAAATAAAAATAAAAAAATAAATTTTCACATTTTTTTTCTTTCATAAATCACTCCAAAAAAATGAACCAATCCGCCACATCGCTGCTACCCCCTTTAGGGGGTTGGTCCTTAGAGACAGATCCGGATATGGGCTCTTGATGAAAATTTTTTACTTAGTATATATATTCGCCTCAATATACCGTCAAAGTAATGTTTCGTAATTCAGGCAACTCTTGTAACTTTTGAATTTCCGTATTATCGCGTTTTTGGAAAATTTTGAGTTAGAATTTAACTTTTCGAATTCGTCAAATTTTGAGTAATTTTTGACAAAAGTTCTAAAAATTATGAAAATTTTCCTTATTTTTTGTTCAAATTTTCTTTTTAATTATTTGTTTCGAATAAACGAGAAAAATTCTCGATTTTTGGTTAATATGGAAATATTTCGAAAATTTTCCTCATTTCTTGTTCAAAAATTTTCAAACTGATTTTTCTGAAATCACCGGCTCAAAATATTAAGAATGCTACCTTTTATGTTTTTCAAAGATGTCCTCGTTTTGTTACGACACTTGCTAATACTCTGAATCATAATTTTCGCAACGAAACTACGGTTCGGTAGAAATCTATCGAAGCCCTCTTTAATCAACCTCCTGACCACCGAATTCAAATTTGTTTCATTCATCTCATGAAAAAAAATATTTCTTTCGATGTGCTAAAATTTTGTTTTTTTCGAATTTTTCGAAAATTTTAAATTTTCGATTTTGACGTAGAAATTGTATAACAAAAAATTGAATTTGGTGGTCGGGACCGTTTTCTGCGGTTTCTAATTAATAAAAAAAAAAAAAATGGTTTACCTCAATTTAGACACCTTCGATAGCAATCTCCTGTTTTTTGAGTGTTTTTTCAAAAGGCGATTTATAAAGTTAAATAAAAAATTATGGATATGAACAGAATCAGATTATACAAAGTAAGCTCAAAGATGACACCTTTCATTCGAAAATTTCAAAGTGGCAAAAAGTTTACCATCAAAAAAAAAGAAAATTGAAAAAAGTGGAAATATGTCTCTAAGCACCGACCCCCTTAAGGGAGTCTAGTTTATTCTCGCTCACCCTCGCTAAAAACCCCGTTCTATACCCACTCATATCAAACCTCCCTGATTAGTGGGTAACTCTACTTGAAAAAGATATATTGAAGATGATCCAGAATCATTGATCCTCGAACCGATATTTTTTTTCTTTCGTGAGATTTTCTTCAAAAAGTGAATGAGTCATATCATAAATGAGTCATAATTGAAGTAGGTTACAAATCGACAAAACAAATAAGTAATCTGTAACTTCCCTGAAGATTACTCATGTAGTGTTTAAGGGCCTCGGTGCATTTTGACAGATACGGATATGTGATCTTGATGAAAAACTTTTTACAGGGTTTATATATTCTTCTCAATATACCATCAAAGTAATTTTTCATAATCCAGGCAACTTTTGTAGCTACAGAATTTTCGAATTATTGCTTTTTTAGAAAATTTTGAGTTCGAATTAAACTTTTCGNATTATAGAAAAAATGCCTTATTTTTTGTTCAATTTTTTTTTTATTATTTGTTTCATCTCAACTAAAAGCACTCTTCAAAATGGCTACTTTAACTTTTCGCTTAGATGACCACATATTTTTATATGCTATTTGAAAAACCATATGACATGTTTTTGGGATTTTCGGTCAAAACTATTTGGAAATATTAATACGGTTTGGGAGAAATCCTTCTAAGCCCTCTTAAATCCAGAATTAAAAATAATTTATTACACCGAAACTTGCCAAATTAGTAAGCCAACTCATTCACCGTTTACAATTTATTTCGTTCAATTCATAAAAAATAATATTTTTTTTGATGTGCCAAAATTTTGGGTTTTTCGTCTTTTTTCAAATTTTTAAATTTTCAATTTTGACGTAGAAATCGTATAAAAACATATTTAATAAATTTTCAACGCTGGATGGGTCGGTGTTAACGGTTCATAATCAATAAAAAAAAAAAAAAATTTTACCGTAATTTGACACCTAAAAAAGCAAACGCGCGTTTTTAGAGTGGTTTTTTAAAAGAAGATTTATAACGTGAAAAGAATCGAACTGAAAGAAACAGATTATACGAAGTAAGCTCAAACGTAGCAACCTTTGTTAAAAAAAGTTTTTATTCAAAAATTTTGAAGTGGCAAAAAGTTTTTTTCATCAAGAGAAAAAAAAATGAAAAAGTGCAAATCTGTCAAATAGCACCGAGGCCCTTAACTTGAAATCGAAATAATTTGGTAACCCGAATGTCTGTACTACAGACTCTGTAGGTTGTAATTTAACTATTTTTTAAAAAATTAATGGGATCGGGCATCATCTTTGATATATCGAAGATTATGCCTATGCCTGGAGTTTTTGCAAATGGTAATGCTACAACAAGGCACTTGCAATAATTCCAGGCATAGGCATAATCTTCGATATGGATCACCAACCCGAATATGATCGGGAAACCCAATTCAAATGGTGCTAAATTTGAAGAGAATAATGCAGCCGGCGGATTTGTTGAAACTTATATGCTAAAGCAAGAGGGTTTATGTCAGCCAATTGTCTTCACGTATTGAGCATCAATGATTTGAATAAAGCTTACCGACCGCATTCGGGGTGAAAATCTACATGTATATCGATGATCAAATCGGAAATAAAAACATTTCGAGTTTTTTAGATACAATCAAAATTATCGATTCAAAATCTTTAGGTTTTTTAAATGATTCATTATAATTCTGATGGATAAGTTGCTCTGAGAATAAGGTATGAACGGCAAAAAAAATTTTGCTTAACATTTTTTAAATAATGTTAAAATTGTAGCTGTCGAAAAAATATTATGTCGAGTACAAAAAAAAATTAAAGTTGTCAGCTACTGCTCAAAAATTAAAAACCATAATTGTCTAAGCTTGAGATTTTTCATTTTTTCGAAAACAATTTCAGGAAAATGTGTAAGCTTAGGCAATTTAAAAAAGGTTTTCCATTTTTAAGCAGTAGCCAAGAAAAATGATTTTGTACTGAACGTAATATTTTTTCAAGGACTATACCTTTTTGTCTGCCATAGAACATCTAATGCATGTTTCATCGCTGATTCCGATTGAAATATTTTCTTTTCTTTTAATAAATAACCATTGCATATATCCAAATCGCCATGTTCCCGCAGTTTAATATAAGTTTTGAAATCAATTTTCCCACTGCACCCAAAAGTTGTGAATTTGTTATAACTATTTAAAAGGAAATTTACCGCCGCGGATGTATCGCGATTTTTCGTCAAAACAGAAATCATTTTTAGTTCTTCGATAGGACTTTTCAAGGGTTTCCAGTACATAATTTGAACTTACAACTTTTTTGTGAATGAAATAACCCAAAATTTAATGTCGGTCGTTTTTTATTAAGCTAACGACAAATTCTACTTTTTATAGGCTTTAAAATTTAAACGCTTTAAAGATATCACCAGCTGTTCAAAAGGTTTTTCTTAAAACTGACCAACTATAAGACAAATTCGAGGAAGTCAGTTTTGCCGAAAGCCTTCTGGCTACTTATCCATATGAACAATTTTTTTCTGCTATTCTTAGAATTCATAGTATTTTTTTCCAAGTGGGTATTTCTCTTTCGGCGAAATCTCACGTTTTGACAAATGAAGCGCGCCGATCAAATTTTGCCGTTAAAGTACCGCTAATTGAGTAAATACGTTAAACAAAAATATTTTTTTTCGTAGATTTAAGTATCACACGATTTTTGAACGATAGCAATTAGTAAACATGAAGAAATATGACCAGGTAAAATGATATTATTACACTTTAAAAGACAATATTTTTTTTGATTTAAAATTGTAGATATTTTAACACAACTTTTAAATGAGAAAATATTTTGCAATTCTAAAATAAAATTATTGAACCTTAGGTAATTTTTAGAAATATGTTCGAATATTTTTTTTCGTAAAACGTCAAGTTCAATCAGTAGCCTATGGTATCAAAACGGTGGTTTTCGACAGGCATTTTCTACCAATAAATTTCGATATTTTAAAATGTTTTGAATTATTTCAAAATTTTGGGTCTTCTGCCTTCACAAGAATCTAATAAGAGATTAATCGTATGTGCAGTTATCACAGTATAAGCTCTCAAAGTTGTGCCTCAAATGAGGCAATGAAGCCTCCACATAAGTTTTTTTGGAGCCTCCAAGGGTTAAACGTCATGGCGCGCCATTTTCTAAAGACTAACTAACTACTTAGGGGGTGCCATAAGTCCGGAAGATTGGTACATTTTTTAGAGCGATATTTGAAAGAAAAATGTGTAAATTTATTTTTTTATCTTCAATAAAAGTGTTCATTCTTGCAAACGTTCATATTTTTATTTTCTTTACATAACTGAGTATCTGTAAAAATATAAAGAACCACTTTTCATTGTACATCCATTTCCAACTAAACCCGACTTTAGAATTTTGTTAAGACGATATTAATAAACTTCAGCCATTTTCGGGTGTTATGCGCTAAAAAGTGAGTGAATCAACTTGCACATTAAATAATTTTCTAAATCTCAAATTTTTTTTTCCATAAAAAATGGCGAAAAATAGAGAAAAACACCCTTTTTAAAGATAAAAATTGACCTTCTATTGCGTTTTGATATTAGAAAATGTACTGACTATCAAAAAATTTACGCCTATAACACCCGACATTATATTGGGAATCTTTTGCAAGAATAAAATTTGTAAAAATTGAGTGTTGCAAATTTCATTAGTAGTTCAGAAACGATATTTGCTTGGCCTTTCCATCGGTTGACATACGGAAACCAAATAGATACCAGAAAGTTAGGCCGTCAGAAAATATTCGATATGGCACCCCCTTAAGATTACTTTGACGAAGTCAGTTTTAACAGAAGTCTTATAGTTATTTATAAATATGAACAAAGTTCCTCTGCTATACGTATAACTTATTTTTTTGAGTGTATCATCGAAATCCCTCTTTTTGACAAATAAAGCGTTCTGATCATAAATTCCGGTAAAATACGGTTAATTTAGTTAATACGGCGAACAAAAAAATACTCTGCAAAAATCGCCTGTTTGCTGTAAAAAAACTGAAAACAGTATCATGGGGTGATTTTACCATCATACGAAATGTTCGCGTTTCGTGAACTTTTTCAACTCGCAAAAATTAATCAACCACTAAAACCGAATTAGTTTAGTAAACCGTTCTTAGAATCTTTTCAGAGTTTAGCGAACTTTCATCATTTTCGTTCAAATAAACTACAGCGTTCATCAATGAGGACCATTCTGATAACAACATCCCGTCAGAATTACTGCTGTATTCTTGGCCATCTACAGAGCAAAACGAAAAAGTGATGTCGTCACCGTGGGAGTTTAAAAATAATTCAGTTTCTCGAATAAACTTAGTAAATTCTTGAACTGCCAGATTATCCAATAAAATTCGACGAATAATTTCTTTCGAGTCGCCAAGCATTCCACAAAATGTTGCTTTATCAATAATGTAATCTTTAATTTTGTTTTGCCTATTTTCATCTAAAGATATTTTATTAAGAGGGTGATTGTCGCTAAATATGGTTCACGACATAAATTTTGACGATTTGAAATAAGGAATTTCAAAAGTCAAAAATGGGCATCGATTTTATTGGCTCATCTTGTAAAGAATTCTTATCTGGTCATTTTAACACTTAGGATTTTTTTCGTTTTTGAAATTAACAAAAAAATAATTTTAAGGTCAAATTTTCATGCCTTCAGTTTTGTAGCTCCAAGACGCGCCTAATTAAGAGCTAACCTTATTTTGTCTGCAAACAGGAGTTAATAATTTTCGGTTAAGGGCTTTTTGATTTATAGCAAACCGACCACCTGGTCAACCACAATGACCCGTCAAAGTTAAAGGTCAAGTTCAAGGTCATCGAATTCATTTGCAAATACCATCAAAATAATCCTCGAGGTCGACTTTCAATCTAAAGCTCGTCATTATGACTTAAAACACTACAGTCCCTACCCCCTCGAAATGCAAAAAAAAATCCAAAAAAAGTAGGCATTTATAAGGGGGCAAAGGAGATTATGCGCATTTCAAGGGGGCAATGCCCCCTGGGCATGCCTTTTTTCTAGAGTTTTTTTTTTCTTGATATTTTATGTTTTTAATTTTTTGAACAATTCTACACAACAAAATACGAATTGTCGTTTGCTGAGATTTCTAGTTTCAAGAACTTAAAAATTAAATTTCTATATAATTTAAAATTTAATTATTTAAAAAAACGCAGTCTTATTTGGCTACCTTATTTTTCTGAAAAAATTCGTATTTACGAATTTTTCAGAAAATAAGTAGCCAAATAAGACTGCGTTTTTTTTCGATCGCTGTCTATAATAAAAATCATATATTTTTTTTGTGCTTTTGTCAAACTATTACGCTTGAGTATTTTCTCGTCATTTTTGTTAGTAAATTTTTATACAAAAAAGCAGACCTTATATATGCAGTATTTTTGAGTCTCATACTGACAATTAAACAAAATAAACCTTTTGCGCGTCAAAAAAACGATCGAATATCATCTTGCCAGGTGATGAATCATCACTGATGAGATCGGTAGAGATATCAAAGAAATTTTTTGTACGTAAAAAGTAGATTGCGTACTGTGCAAAAATAAATTATGCATTTAAGGGGTGAAAGTTCTTTTTTCAGAAAAAACAGGCATTTCGCGAGGGGTTGAAGGGGATTATTTTGCATTTCGAGGGGTGTTTTGGTGTGTTTCGAGGGGGTGAGCACTTGGATAGTCAGTTTAATTGCTATGAGGACCCTAGAGATATGGCTGAGAGATGTAATAGGACTGTACGCCGAGTCCCGAGCAAGCCTCGGAAGACCAGCTACAAGATCCCAACAGTAGGGACTGTATCAGAAAATCCCTGGGGTCGACTTTCTAGTGAACGTATTAGCGACTATGACTCAATTATAAACTGAAATGTTGCTAAAGAGCAATTTGGAAAAAGCGATTCGTTTTTGCTGATCTATATGAAAATCATAGGTTTTTTAGTGAAATTTATTTTAATTTGGTACAAACCTTTAATAAGCTCTAAATTCAGTCTGAAATGATTGAGTCTCGGATCAAGATAAGATAAACCTGCTTGTTGAACAAGTTCGTCAAACAATTTAGACGAAAAGTATCCATTTTTATCCTTTAAAACTTCAAATAGCTTAACAAGATTTAAATATAACAATAAAATTGACAAGAAATGATATACATGTATACTATAATATAGTATACATATAATATGTATACTTTGGCACTAAAAAAAATCGTAGGCCATATTGTGGGGGAATTTTTTTCCGCTACAAAAAATATTTTCGAAACTAAATTGAAGCAAGTTTTTTGAAATTTCCGGCCAAAGATACAAACAAAAATGCAATGAATAGCATACTTTCTGCAATAATAAGTTGTACAATGAGATGTTTCCGTGATGAATATTTATTTTGTTTTTGGCTGAGGGCAAACTAAATTTTGAAGTCGAATTGAGCATGAAATCATTTTATAAAACATATCAGCTCTCAGGACAATTTTTTCTTTGTTGAAAAAGAAAAAATTTAACTTTTTATTTTGTACTTTATTTTAAATGTTTTTGTTATTATATTTTCAACCTTTTTCCTTTGCTGCATCTGATTCCATATTTACCATCATCTCTCCCATATTACGAAGCAAAGTTGAAGCTTGTCTTGTTGAGGGAATTTCATTCTCTGACATACTTTTTGAAGAATGAAATTTAAGACTAAATTTTAGAAAATTTGTTTTTATTCAATGAATCATGGTGAAATTACTTTGCATGCAATTACCAATTTTCACGGAGAAACGAATAATTGTTGTTTTTTTCAATTTTTAAAGCCTGAAGGGGGGTATTGGTGATGGTTATAAAGTGCACTTTCTATCAAATCATCAAAAAAATCCAATTTTTGCCTTTTTTCGATTTTTTCGTTTAGGTATTTTCTCCTAAATTAACTTAAAAAATAAAGTTTGTTTGAATTTGATCACCAAAACTTCTAAAGTCACCTTGAAGTAAGCCAACTTTCTGATCAGTGTTTTTATGTCTTTCTTTTGAGCCTACTTTCGAAAAAATCGTATTTCAAAGTTGAGATAAAATTTCCAAAAAATATTGCTACAGAAGTTTATATTTGTTCGGTGCCAGCTTTTGCCAAAATTTGGGCGGGTTGTAAAATATAACCTAGAAGTAGATAGATTTTCCGACGACAACTGTTCAAAAACGGTGGTTTATTGCATATCCTAAAAAAAATGACATTTAATGAAAAAAGTTTATTTGGTAATAAAACCAATAGAAGGAGATAGTTTTCCGTTTTGGTTTATGTATTATTGTATCGCTTATGTGTCAAAGAGTGTATGCATACAAAAAATATATTTTTCTGTCAATAAAAATCATTTTTATTTCATTATTTTGCAAGGAACGATACATGACGTCGTCAATTATACAACCATAATTTGGAAAAATTGTCGCATCAAATGAGAAATCGTTAATTCAAATGATAGTTTGGGATAATTCAAATGTTTTCAATTTCAAAAGTAATGCACAATTTTGGGAAGTTGTGAATTAAAATGCAAATGTAACTGTGCGCACCTGAGGCCCGATTTGTTAGAACCGCTAGAAAAAAAAAGTTTTATTTCGCAATTTTTCGCTTAATTGCTCTGACACAAAATATTTTCTATGTATTTGTATATCTATTTTTTCTCACTTCTGACGATGAAATAAACCTGAAACGTTAAAAAAAATACAATTTTTAAATTGATTCATTATTTAAAATTAAATCCTCGATTCCGTCATCAAAAAAGAAAAACCTTATTTGAGTCAAAGTATATGGATTAGGAGCCCTAAACCGACAGATCGTGATTATTTGAAAAATGCAGAATCCGAGCATTTGATTGGTTGATCAGCCCAAATTTGACTTAAATTGGCTTATTCTGCTGTTTGGCTGAAAAAAATTTATATAACGAAATCGACCAAAAAAAAAAGATGGTCGGGTCTCGCAGCGCTAATCTGGTGTCTAGCGCCCTTTAGCGGCAATATTGTAAATAGCCTCGATATCGCTCTGGATAAAATAACAAAGAGACAACTTGGAATTTTAACTAAAATAAATGCAAATAATGAATACTAGGATTACGTTCTTGTAATTTGCTCTAACAAAAATCAGATCCATTGATTTTAACATAATCAACCATAAAAAATATATTTATTTTTAGATTTTTTGACAAAACAATGCATTTTTATTACAAAATATCCCTTTAACCCTTTTGCTTATCTGAGAGATGTGGTTGAGGGAGCCCAATCCTAACACTCCTAAGACCCCTCCTAGCCACTCATGAGCCGCTTTTTAGCCCACATCTCCCAGATTAAGCAAAAGCTGTTAAAGGGAATATACAAGAAATTCAAAATTTAGACAATTTTAAAACCAAACAGATTTTTTTGAGCAAATTATCACGTTGAGCAGTGAATGCGAGTTTAAATGAAGTGTCGCAAAATAGTGAAATGTACAAAACTGAAAAAATGAAGGGATCAAAATCACTATAAAGTTCTGATTATCTGAGTTTTAGAATAGAAGGTGTATTTTACTCAGAAATAGAATATTAGTTCAAAATTTCATCTTCAGCACTGACATACAAATTCTCATTTAAAATATCTCTGGATGTACCTGCACCGGAATTTACCTCTTGTTTACGAGTGTTACAATTAATCTTTTTTTTTATCAGCTTGTTTTTGTTCTGATTGAGTTGTTGTGTTTCTTGAAAATTTTCTCATATCCAGATATCAGATTCAAAAAACGCTTATTAAACTTCTTGATTTAAATTTTGGCATTTTTCCAAAATATGATTTCATTATGCATAATAATTTTTAACCTTATATATATAGTATTCAAGATCCCTACTACACCTAAATAAATTGTTGCAGAAATTGTGATTTTATCAAGTGAGTATTAATTAACGGAAATGCCAGGAGTTTCATCACACAAAATTATTGATGTCTAATATTGTCAACCTTTTGATAAAATGTGTTTCTTGGATGCGCCGCATAATTATTTGCTACCATTATAGCATACCTACTGTGTCCGAATGTGTTGATCTTAATTAATATTTTCGCGATAAAAACCTTATTTTTATATTCTTAGCAATTGTCCACTCAAAACTTTAATTTATGACTTCAATATATTATTCAAAATAAGCATACTATATGTTTTGAGCTTCAAACTGCAGAAGAAATTCCGCAACGCCAAGAGTTTTGCGCATAACTTTTGTTCTAGGCCTTAAGAAAAATTTTGTCGATAATATAAGAGGAGATTTCAAGGATAAAACGACTCCGATTAAAAAAAATTCTATGTCAAACAAAAAAGCCTTGTTCAAACGACTGAATAAAAAAACACGTTTTGGGCATAACTTTCGTTTAAAAATCAAAACAAAAAAATTTCGCCGGAGGAATATTTAAGATTATTATTCTGCAGTCACTCTCGTTCAAAATTAATGAAATCGGATGTCAGATTAAACATCCTTGTGCATTTGAAAGTTCGACTTTGGCGCCCTTTTGTGGCTTTAAGGGGGGGGGCCTTTTTAAGGGGGTGGCATAAGTCCGGAAGATTGGTACATTTTTTTAGAGCGATATATTCCGGGGGTCAAAAGTGACTTTGAGCATTTTTATTTTTCAACTAATCAGCGATTCGGCAAAATTTTTAAAATTTTCTGAAAAATAAATTTAAATGTATCCCATGAAATTTCTTTCTAATGGTTACTTTCATTTATTCTTAATGATGAGCTTTCCTGTAAATCCTAAATACGTGGTGTTGGTTTTACACCAACCAAATCATGGAATCGCGTTTAACACCACCTGTGGTCATCTGAGACCCATAACGGTTTCCACAAAGTTGATGCTTGCGCATCTTTTGAGAACACCTAAATCATTGATTTGAAATATTTCGAGTTTTCGGGCACCCGTCCATTTCCGGTGTTACACCACGTGATCGTTTGGGTATATAAAATTTGAGATGTCAATCTGGAGCAGAATTTTACGTTCTACCCGAAAAATGAGTAAGCATTGCGAAAAAAGATGAAACATTTTGCTTTTGTGTTAAAATTTTTAACTTGAAAATACGAAAAAAACGATTTTTCGACCACCTTTAACAGCGCCACCGAGTGGTCGAGCCAAAAATTTTTTTGACTAAATTTCAAGCGTCAAAAATTTTCCTAGTCCGAAATTTCAAATTCCTAGGACCTTTTTATTGGGTGCTCAATTTTGGCTCGGAGGGCCTACTATAAATGAAATCTCCTTTAGATATTTCAAAATCTCAGAAATTCGCTTTAATTCAAATTATTAAATAAACTTGTGTTGGTCATAATGTGATCTTTCTAATAAATTAGTATAAGTTATAACTCTGTGCATCAGAAATGTCATATCACATACAATATGACAGAAATGTCGATGAAACCGCCTAAAATTATCAATCTGGCAAAATGTTGATGAAACCGCCCTAAATTCAAATGTTGCCTCTTCCAAGCCTTCATTTTGGGCAGAATGTTGATGAGCCGCCCTAAAATATCAATGGGACAGAAATGTTGATGAACCCGCCCTAAATTATCAATCTGGCAGAAATGTTGATGAAAACCGCCCTAAATTCAAAATGTTTGCCTCTTTCAAGCCTTCTTTTTGGGCAGAAATGTCGAGAAGCCGCCCTTAAATATCAATGTGACAGAAATGTTGATGAAGCCGCCCTAAATTGGAATGTTGCCTCTTCTAAGCCTTCAATATTCTGGGGGAAAATATCGTGGCAGAAATGTCGACCAAGCCGCCTTTATCGATATGAAAGAAAAAAATGTAAAATTTATTTTTTTATTTTCTATCTTCAATAAAAGTGTTCATTCCTGCAAACGTTTATATTTTTAATTTCTTAACATAACTGAGTATCTGTGAAAATACAAAAAATACTTTTCATTAGAACTTCATTTCCCACTAAACCCGATGTTAGAGTAGTAGCTTAAAAATTCGACACATTAAAAAATTTCCTTCATATCAAAGTTTTTTTTCCATGAAAAATGGCCAAAAGTAAAGAAAAACAACTTTTTTGAGGTAAAAATTGACCTTCAATTGCGTTTTGATATTAAAAAAGTCCTGACTATCATAAAAAAATGACGCCTATCACACCCGACAATATATTGGGAATTTTTGCAAGAATAAAATTTTAAAAAATTTAGTCCCAAATGGCACTTAGCTGTTGTAGAGCCAAGTGTTGTAAATTTCATCAATAGTTTAAAAATGATAATCGCTTGACCATCGCATTAGTTGACATACAAAGAATCTTTGTCAAAGATTTAATAGATACCAGAAAATTTAATAAGTGATTCTGGCAGAATCACTTATTAAATTTTCTGGTATCTATTAAATCTTCGTATGTCAACTAATGCGATGGTTGCGCGATTATCATTCTGCCGGATTTTTATGGATAATTCAAAAAACCACTTATAAAAAATTTTGGACTTGATTTGCGGAAAATTTTCATAATATTTCTAAAAACGTCGATAAAAAATGAAAAATAAAAATTTTATGATTTTTCAAACAGCGGTCAGAAAATATTTAGGCATCTTTGAAAAAAGTTGAAGTGTCTAATTTTACCCAGATTTGAATAAAAAAAACAGAAAAAATTTCGGACAAAAATGCGGAAAAATTTTCATAATGTTTTTATTTTTTTCAAATTTTTACGATTTCAAAAATGAAATTTCGAACTCAAATCTTTCCTTAAATAGATACAAAATGATTTTAATGAACTTAAACACATTTATCCTGGTTAAGCTAACGATAATAAGCACAAAAAACTAGCTAATTATTTTCGTAAGTTATATAAAAAGAACGTGACCGGTTGATAAATCAGGTGGATTACCGAAAGATACTGAAGTTGGTTGATAACCTAACCACTAAAAACAATTTTCTCAAAAATAAATCAATGTTTAGACATATCGTATTTGTTTTGGTTGTTTGAGACGTAATAATTATATATTTATTTCAATTTAAAAATTGTATTTTATTTAAGGGGGTGGCATAAACCCGGCATCCTGGAGTCAATATAACTTACGAAAATAGTAAGTCAGTATATTTTTTCATGCTTATTATAGTTAGCTGAACCGATTTAAATATGTTTCAGCTTCATCAAATTATTTTTATCCATTTTAGGAAAGATTTGAGTTCAGGTTTTCATCTTTAAAATCGTAAAAATTTGAAAAAAAATCGAAGCATTATGAAAATTTTCCGCATTTTTTGTCCAAAATTTTTTTTGTTTTAATAACTGAAATCTGTGCCACAGATTCTGTGGGTAAAAACCAAAAAAATAGCCACTCTTATTTTTTTCATGGATTCCTACATATTTTCTGACCGCTGTTTGAAAAATCATAAAATTTTTATATTATATTTTTTATCTACTTTTTAAGAAAAATTATGAAAATTTTCCCCAAATCAAGTCCAAAATTTTTTATTCGTGGTTTTTCAAACTCTCCATAAAAAATCATGCAGAATCACATATTTAATGTTTTGGTATATATTAAATCGCCGACGGGAAAACATTTTTTAACAAAAAACATTTATTAACAAAACATTTTTCAACAAAACATTTTTTAACAAAAACATTTTTTAACAAAAAAAATCATTTTTTAACAAANGTTCTTAGATAGCTCAAACTAAGCAAATATCTAGTGCATAATAAAATAAAAAAATTTGTCCGAATCGGACCAGTTTTTGATTATTTTCTGAGATTACTGAAATTGTTTAATTATTAGTTTTTGTTAAAAAATGGACTTATTCGGACTATTTTTTTCAATTTATTTTTCACTAAATATTTTTGCTCCGTTTGAGCTATCTAAGACCTCAATCGTTTTCAAAAGCCGAATTATATAAAAATGTTGGCTAAAAAGTGGCAAAAAAT
>SCLH01000834.1:94903-105617 GCA_004367855.1 Oikopleura vanhoeffeni
AAATCGTCTGCAATGGGGTTTAAACGGACAGCCCCACAGGAAATTTTTTGACGAACGGTACTTAAAACGCAGGGTTGGGAAAAAATTCCGCAGGAATTTTTGGTAAGAGAAAATTTTTACAATCTGAAATCCTGACTTAGTCCCTGAAAGGTATGTTTATAATGAGACGTGAACGGGCCTTATGTACATAAAATATAATCATTGTGCGTTTCTGGATGGATCTCACTGCTTTGAAACCTCAAAATGTCGTTTGGGGGTGTATTTCTCTGAATGGCATCTGTGAAACTTCTTAAAATCTAAATATTGTCGTTCCAAGTGGTTTCTTGAACGGCATTATTAAGACTTTAGAAATATTAAAAATGGTGTTTTGCTTGTGGTTTTCTGCAGAGCAGCATTTTTTATAGTTCAAAATGTCGTTGGGGTTGATTTCTCTGACATGCATTTTGAAACCCTTAAAAATCTAAATATTTGTCGTTCCAAGTGGATTTCTTTGAACGGGCATTATTTAGACCTTTTTAAAATGTTTTTTGCGTGGATTTCTCAGAGCAGCACATTTTTTATATTTTTAAAACCTCTAAAAATGTCGTTTGAGTTCGGATTTCTCTGAATGCATTTGACCCTTAAAATTAATATTGTGCGTTCCAGTGATTTCTTGAAAACGACATTATTATAGACATTAAAATGTTTAAAAATTGTGGTTGTGTGTATTTCTCAGAGCGCATTTTTATATTTTAAAACCTTCAAAAGTTGTTGGGGTTGATCTCTCGTACGGCATATAATCGAAAAGTTCATTGCGCGCTCAGATTCCGTTGATACATAATTCATCCTATACCTGCTTTAACCTTACACTCAAACATCATTCACCGTCGCCCAAGGTGTCACACAACATTTCATTAACCATAAACCTTCTCCACTGCATCCATTTCTTCGAAACATAATTCACCACGCATAAAGATCACTCGAAACTTCAACCAACTCTCAAACAACACATAAATAACATCGTCTGACCAATCTTACCAACACGTATCATTAACCACCAAACACCGCTCAACAACTTTCGCCATCTTTCAACAAGAACATTTACGTCTGACCACACATAAAAATGATCATAATCACAAAACACTTCTCAACAGCTTCGGCACCACTCCGAAAATAACAAACGAAATTACCCACGTTCAAACTACCACGCGTTCAAATAATGAGTTAATAAGATCTGTTTGGTGTTAAGATTGATTGTTTTTAATAATAAAAATCTTTAAGTTTTCATCTGTTCACGATTTCTTTATGCATGGTGTGATATATAAGAGAAATGATTTTTAGATTGTTGACACATAGTCTAACAACAACTTAGAAATGTTTACATGATGAGCTGTTCATTTCCGATTGAAGTTATTAAGGCACAGAACACTTTTGTGCTTGAAGTTACGGCATTGCCTAAATCTTGAGGAAACAAATGGCTTAATAGTCTAATTTCAAAAACAAATAGCTCAAAATTGTTTTTATATTTAAATTAAAAGGAAGTTTGAGGGAAATTACATGGAATAAATCTCAAAAAATACCGGATCATTTTGGAAAACCTACCTGAAATAAAAAAACAACCTTCGTATCTTCAGGAAATAGAAGGGTACAAATTTAGGAGAAGCTATCCGCTGTTCTCTCATAGTCCAGAAAGGTTGATAATCAAACTCCTAAAAAGAGTTGAAGATATAATTGACCGTGAAGATTCACACCTCACCAAAAAAAAAAAAATGGCAAGAAGATATATTAATTAATAAGCAAAATTGAATAAACAGTTCTTCATGTGGCACCCCCCACTAACATAAACAAAGCTTTTAGGTTCTGTATAAAGGTTTACGCCAGTCATATATAAAGATTCAAAAAATGTGCTGGCAAAGTTTGTCATTTTTCATAGATGGTCAATGTGCTATGCATGCCGCGCTCGACATCAAAGAAAAAAAAAAGATTTTCATAAATCTATTATGACTGCTAATTTTAATTCAAATGAAATTTGAAAACTCTTCATTTCGATTTCGAGAGTCATTCGATGTCGAGGTGTAATAATTTTGGGTGGTGTCACCAAATTATATTTTGGTGGTGGCGAACAAATGCTTTTTTATTACAGCTTGATCCACTGCCCGCTTATCTGCATTCACAAAATTTTACAAAGTAAATTGTTGTCTTTATTTAGAGAATAATAAAAAACCTTAGCACCAGTAAGAATGACAGGTTTTTGGTCTTCCATTTCAGTTTTCAAAGCTTCGGCTGAGAAATTATGGACTACACCCTCGATAATATGCCCTGGAACTTTTGAACAAAAAACTCTAAGATTTTCATTAAAATAAAATCGTCCCGATATGTTGATGACCAAGAAGATCAAAATTTTAAAAAAAACAATTGGACAAAAACACTGCTGCAAGAATTTCGAATTCAATTCAATGAACCATGATAAACGACATAAAATTATCTTTAAATAATGTATCATACTGCCATTTTCAAGACTATTATTTGTAGCTGTGTGCATTAACATATTAAGTTCGTGTGGAATCTCGGAACGAATTTAACCTCGTTAAAATTTAAATTGTCTCCAGACCTAGTATTTCATGTTCATGATCGAGATTGTCTTCAATAAAGCTCGTTTAATAAAAATTGCCCTCGAAAATCGTTTTTTATTCAGTTTTTCACAAAAATTTGTAATTTACTATGGGAAAAAGGTGTTTTTTTAAACGGACGGGTTCGGTGTTAAGAAATTTCTGCCAAACTGTACTTAAACGGACGTCACCGCAGGGAAATTCTCGCCAATTTGCTTAAACGGACGGGTTGTGAGTTTCAAGTTGTCCGTTTTAAAATACAGTTCACTGTAACAATTTGCAGTCGATTTTTAATTTTGTAGTCAAATAATATCTGAAATTATACTTGCTGGCCTTTGAGAACTTTGACGTCAGAGACACGTCTAGACCTGTTTTGATTGGTCAATACAGTTTATTCTTGTGTTTATTTACCAATGAAATCACGCGATCTTAGGTCTATGACGTCAAAGTTTTCAAATGAAGGTTTCAAAACGGTCACTTTTGCATTTGTGATGAAAATTTGATCAAAAATCAGCCTTAAGGGTATCCCGGTCCCTAATCGAGACATATTCTCGATAAAATATAGCCCAAACACGGCGTCAAGGATATTTTCAGATTAGCCAGTTTGTAAAACTAGCCTTCATCTGCGTAAAACATGTGTTCAATTATTTTTGCACGCATTTACACTCCTATACACATAAGCGAGGACAGGGAAACCTAAGTCAAAACGGAAAATCTATCTTCTCCCAGGCTTTATTTGAAATAAACCTAAAGTGTATACAACCTGTATAATTAGAATTTAAAACTTCTGAGGAGCGCTCTTTGGTCGATAAGTGCCTAAATTGTTTCTAGAATATGCGATAAAACAGTTTTTTGGACTTTGTTCATCGGAAAAATCTATCTCCTCCTAGGTTACATTTCAAAATCACTCAAAATTTTCGCAGGCATGCGGGCAAGACTTTTAAGTACCAGACTCTATGGCAGAAGGTATGTTATATAGAGTAAGGATAGCCTACTACTCATATACATCCGTTCTCGAAAAAAAAAAAAACAAAATAGAAAAATAAGAAAACGCACACTGAAGAAGAAAGACCGGTTTTTTTCCTACTATACATTTTTTTTTTTTCTGTGTTCTTTCCGAATATCGGAAACCCGTCCTCGCCCCCCCCAAAGATCAAAATTTAAAAAAAAATGAAAAAATATTGAATAAATCTATAATAAAAATGAGAAAAAATAAAAGAAAAGGTAACAAAACCATAAGTGTTAAAAATAAAAAAAAAAAAAAAACAACACATAATTTTTCCATAAGCTCGAGTTCTCACGGAAAAAAAAATAAAAATAATATGAGTGTATAGAATTTTTGTATATAATTTTATCAAATTTTTTTGGTGAAAAAAATAAAGAGAAAATAAAAAGTAGGAAAGAAAAAAAAAAAAAAATGCATAAGAAGAAGAAAAAGAAAGAAGAAAAAAAGAAAAAAAAAGAAGAAAAGGAAAAAAAAAGCTGAAGTAGAAAAAAAGAGAAAAAAACAAAAAATAATGAACGTGAGGAAATGAAAAATATAAACTCGGATTTCTTACGAGAGTCTCAATGACCTACATTTGGAAGCTCTGAAGGCATGGTGTCCCACCCAAAATTTGACACCAAAAACCTGTGACAATTAGTTTCTTTAATTTTAAACTAGCTTTAATTTGAAGCAATAATTTGTTCTGATCTCAGAGGGGCAGGAAAATACTTAAAAAAATAATCGAGAAGAAAAAAAAACACTACATAATTGGGCGAAAAATTTTTTTTTTGTTTTTTTTTTATTGTGGTTGTCATGATTGGGTTGCTGGTATGCGTTCCCAGAAACATAAACCAATTTCGTGAGTTGTGCGGACACCTTGCTCTGTATGAAACCCAAGAACCTGCAGGAAAGTAGGAACCGGGAGGATTTTACCCTGGAGTCTTACGCGGACTACCGAAGCGACCTAAAGGGATCCAATATAAGACGATCTGGGGATGCGAACGGAGACCCTGTGAGGTGACAAATATCTCAAGGAGGGTCTGGAGACAATTTAAATTTAACCCGGGAATCTGTCTCAGCATTAAATTGTCTGTTCACACCGTAGATATCCACTATAGGTTGAAGACGCGTTATGGTGAAGGTGTGGAACCAAAAACTTTCAAACAATACGCCGCACACGACTGTTCTTTGTACATTATGTATTATAATATTTCATCACTCTCTCCCAGAAGTGATTAACTTCCAGCATACGGATTCTTAATCGTACTTATTTTGTTGATAATTGTGTGGGCACGAAAAAGCGATGACACTTTATATTTACACAACACACTCAAATAGTCTTGGAAAAGTTCTTTGGGAAGGGTGGATGGCCTACATTATTAAAAGATACATTTTATGTCGTTTTATCATGGCTTCATTGAACTGGGAATTTCGAATTCTGGCACCCAGGGTTGAGTGTCAGTGCTTGACCAGATCGAGAAATTAACCTTCGTTTTTGCAGTCTCCAATACATTAGTGAGTAATTTTTTAGGAATTTTTTATTAGGTCTTTCTAGTCAGTCTGATTTTGTTATCAACACCATATTCGAGTTGGCTTTAAGCTTCACTTCGATTGTTAATTCGTGCTCTCTCGTTATACCAAATCTCCCATCCATGTACTGTGAAAGTGTTTTAGTGGTGGTGAATTTTTCAAAGTTTCCAGGCGCATAAGCTAATTTATTCGACAACATGGATCTACACCCCACTCCCCCTCTTAATTTTCGGAAATTAGAAGAGCGGTGGAAAAATATTCATGATAAAATGTATTGTTTCTCCGTAGCCACCTATTATAGGGTTTAATGTCAGAATGCCGTACCACGCCGAGTTTATTGGAGTTTTTAAAACTTGAAGATCGCGCACAGAGAGCCAAAAAAAAGCGCCTCGTACATTACTATATACTAGAGTCGAACTACGAACAGAGGATTATATTCTTGATATCTCGTAAATAAAGGACAATAACAATTGTACTTGTAAATTAATTTTCGGGAATGCAGAATAAGCGGGATACTTACAGCGTGAGTCGTTATGGTGCGATACATATTCTTTCTCTGTAATAAAAAAAGCATTTGTTCGCCACCACCAATTTAGTATATATATTATTTGTCCGCAAGGACAAACCTCCCGCTCTAAAGAACTATGACCGATATGCCAACACGCTCGACACTGATATGTATGTATATATATAATATATTCGAATTTTGTGAATAAAGTACATATATTTACCGGTTCTTTTTAGTGCGGCACCAGTGAGTCACCCTTGACCAGAATCGAGAAATTTAACTTGCAGTTACAAGAGAAGGTTTTAGTCTACAGTATTTTTTTTCTCATTTATTCTTATCTACTCGTTATCGACCCTTCCAGTCCAGCTGGAGAAGTGGGTAATTTTCCCCAGCAATTCCAACATTCTACACCCACAACCCCCTTAATTAGTTCAGGAAATAGAAGGAGCGGAAAATATCAAAAATGTATTCAGCACCTATAGAATTTAAATTCCGATAAGAGTTGCGAGCAAAAAACAAACGACTGAAAGAGAATTGAGATACTTACAGCGTGAGTCTTTTCGATTTCTCCTCTTTTTTACCCAGACGGTTAGACAGCCAACAAATAGGTGAAAAAGCGGAAGATGTAAACAAAAATAATTTCAAAAAAAAGAGGAGACAAAATTCACGTGACATAATAAGACATCAATTTGACTGAAATTTAAATTGATTGGTATAAAACTTCTTGAGAGCAAATTGAATAGAAAATTGATAAAAATTAAATTCAAAAATGGTTTCGAAGAGAGATGATTTCAAGTGAGATTCTATGTATTTTCGTTTGATACTCATACGCAGGGTTGTAAAAGGGATGGCTTTTGCAAAAAATGGGGATTGGGATAGAAAATCTGGTCGGGGATGATCCCTTTTACAACCCTGCTCATACGGTCCTTTCCAGGAAAATGAAATTTTGAAAATTTTCGTGAGGGCCTTACAATTATTTAAAATCATTCAGATTGATTTACTAGGATTTTTCATACCCGTCTAAGCCTCAATTATGTTCGTGATTGCGAGAAAGCTTTAAAAAATTCAGTTTGAACTCTAGGTAGTTTTTTTTTAAAGGAGGCCACCCTTCTCATCTTCATGACGGTATTACGCGGAGAACCATAGAATATCTGAGAAATGTTTTTTGCATTCAACTGCAACTAAATAAAGAGCTCAATGGTAAAATTTTTTCGTTTTTTATCGGACAACAGGTTCACCGGTACCGGAGATCTATTATAGCCATTTTCGGCTATAAATTTTAGAAAGAAAAAATCGTAATCTCGTTTTTTTCTTGCCGGAATGTGCATGCTCAAAATTATAGTTCACAGGCAGTTAATGTGTAGAGTAATCGTGATCAAGACGAAAAGAAGTCATAGAAATGTTCAACTTTCCGCGTAGATTGTTAAGAAAAAAAATTTGGCTGGGCCCACCGAGATTCGAACCTACCCAAAAATTTTTTTCCGGTTTTATATCCGTGTGAACCCGGATGTCAATCAGACTTCATAAAAATTCTACATTGAGCTTTTAGTTCGGCGAGTTTTAATTGCAAAAAACCATTTCTGCGATATCAGCGTATATTTTCCCCCCGTCATAGTCAAGAAGATGACCCTCCTTTAAAAAAAAATACCTAAGCAATTAATTATACCGTGGACGATTTTTTATAACCAATAAGAAATATTTTTGCTAATTAGATGTACTGAAGTAATATAAACTATTCTAGCGAATTTTCGAAAAAAAAAGTTTTCCTACTGTTTTTTCTCGCCAATGACAGCCTTATACGTATTAAAGTTATACATCTAAAAACTAAAGTTAATTATGTGAAGATCGAAATGAATCGAAAACGTGTCCATTTCGCCAGAATACGGGATTGATTCAAAATGTTCAGAAAGATTCGGATCACAGCAATCTAGAATTTGACGTTTTAGATATTTAAAAATTGATTATCCCCTCGACGGCCGTGATTGGTCTAATTCAGACTGAAACTAGTGAGGAAAAGATCACCAAGAACCATGACGATGGTCAATAAGTGGCTCAGATATATTCCAAATTGACTAATCCACAAATTGAAAATCACGACAAAAGGTTTTTATAGCGCCATTTGGCAGTTTTTTAACAAAAAATCCGGGAAAATTTTTGAAAATTCTAGAAACGAATGTTTTATTTTGATATTCATTAAATTCCATTATAAGGAAAGTAAATTCCCAAAATAGGTGGTGTTTGATCAATCAATGCAATATCTTAGGGTGCGCAGCGGTCAAATCTAATTTTGTAAATTGAAATAATGAGACCAAAAACGGAAATCAATATCTGGAACAGAAAACTACGACGAAAATAAAATGAAAATATTTTTAGTTTTTGGTCACTTTGGCCAGAGAAAATGACGGTCAAAAATATTAAATCGGCATTTGCAATTTTTCCGCAGTCTTCCCGCCATGTTCTCACTAATGCCGGCACTTGAAAGCTTGTGCATTCCTGCAATAAAATGAAAAAATAAAATTAAGTGATTCATAAGTATTGGCCCAAAATATTTTCAAGCTTATAGGTTCCCGCCTACGCATTTTTTTTTTTGTCAAAATGACCAAAATATTCTTCGAAAATTTTCGAACAATTTTAATTTTTCAAGAAAATTTTTTTCAAGAAATAGCAAAAATTTTATGTGAGTAACGCACCTTCGCAAGAAGAAAACTAAAAAAATGAGCTGATTATGGCTCAAAAACGAAATTAGTGCTGAAAATGAGGGTTTTTGAAACTCACTTTCTGACCCCACTAGATGGCCCAACAAAAAATTCTTTGCTCCGGAATCGTCTTTTCGTGGCGAATAACGCCCCCAGAGCAAATAATGGTCTATCAGGCAGTTTTAGTTCAGTCTGTAGGTTCCCCGCTGCGCACCCTATTCCATATCCATCCATGAAGCCCGAGTAAACTTAAATCTCTCATTTGCCTTCTAAAAGACTAGGGAAATAGCCTTTTGGTCCCGGTGCTTTAAATTTCGAAATCGGGCTTCGAAATAAATTCAACAATGAGATCAATATCTCGATTTATCCTCAAGTTATAAAATCCCACGAAGATCGAATCCCGATTTATATTAAATTGCCAACAAAGATCTATAATGTGAAGGACATTTGTCGCTTACATATTAAAAGTTATAAAACCCTACAGTTTTTGGTACATTTTCGAGGCCAAGGGTGATGACCCTGAACTTTGACCCCCCCCCAGGTACTTTTCCCCGACCTCACCCCCAACATAATTCCCCCAGAATCTATTCCTAAATCACGCGCGCTGGTTGATATAGTAACACCCAGCACCAAATACCTCACACCATTACACAGAAATTCAATGAATAAAAAACGTTTTGGACCCCTAGGAGTAAATAGTAGGTATTGTGTTTAAAAATTATAGGAACTTCTGTTAATTTTTTTGAAAAANGTGAGCCATCCTTCACCAGAATCATAAAAAGTTACTTGCAGGTGATAGAGAAGGTTTTAGTCTCCCTTATTTTTTTCTCATTTATTCTTATCTGCCCGTTGTCAACCCTTCCAGTCCAGCTGGAGGAGAGGGCTATTTTCCCCAGCAATTCCAACATTCTACACCCACAACCCCCTTAAAGCTGTGCGCTTTATCGTCATTTTTTAATTTCAGATAATTTAAAGTTCAGTACTTTACAGCCTGATGTTCAAGTGACTTCGAGACCGAAAGGGATTCGTTAACCATAGCACTAGCCTACAATATAATATTTAACCTGCGTTTTTGAAGAATAGCATTATTGAATGTTGTTCGAAATTCTCTATATTTTCCAATTTGCAAGATAAAGCTTAATAGGGTGCCGAAAGCAGCTTCATCGGACTTAGTAAAACGAATCACTGTTGGTTTGACGCCACTTGAAACTCAAGCGCTTATTTTTTCTGGCTTATGAGCGCTTTATCGCCTGAGTTTCAAGTGATGTCAAACCAAAAGTAATTCATTAAGAAACACTAGGCTAGAAATGTGGCATGCTGTATTTTCCCCTTCATCTTTATATCAAGGATTTAGGGAGTTCGAATAAAGCTTTAATTAGTTCTAATTCAGTTATTATCCTTAATCTTGTGATAACAAATAGATAATTTCGGACAGATCAAATGATGCGACTCTGTAAAAATTGGACGTGAAATTATATTCTAGCCTAGTGTTCCTTAATGAATCACTTTTGGTTTGACACCACTTGAAACTCAAGCGGTATCTTTGGTTTTGCTTCACCGCCTGAGTTTCTGGTGGCGTCGAGACCAAATGTGATTCGTTAAAAAGACACTACGCTACAGGGTGTAAGGTTTTTACCTTCTTTTTTCCAAACTGGTTACACTTGATTTCCGCCGTTTTGATTGGTTGTCAGAAGAGTTTTCTCAGATTCAACCAATCAAAACGGCGGAAATCAAGTGTAACCAGTTTGGAAAAAAGAAGGGAAAAGCCTTACTCCCTGTAGAATATCGAAAATCCGGCTTAGTCGTCGATTTTCACAGTGACATCACAAGTTTAATTAGCACACTTTTTGTAAAAAATTAAAAATTTTGGAAATTATGATTTTTTGGCTCCCAAACCTCGATTTTTCGAGAAAAAAAATTTTGGCCTAAAATCGATTGGTTGACACGCTACTTATAGGGCGTAATTGCTCCTCTTCTTCGAATGGTTCTAAAATGTTATTGACAAAGTTTTTTCGAAAATTTTGATAAAAAATTACAGTCGTTTTTCAATTGTGTTCCTGATTAGCATTTTCAGTTGTAATTTGTGCAACCAACGACACGGGATTTCCAAAAAACGATCTCTGATGATGCAATTCTTGAATCATTCAAGTATCATTTGCCGGCTCTTATCCAGGAACTACGATTGTTGTATCCAGATTGCAAAAAGATCGCAATCCAACAAATCCCGGCCAATCATCGCGCTTCGACTGAATTGGTTCGCCAAGTCAATACTTGGTTATTCGATTTTTGCAAAAAGCAAAAATTCGAATTTATAAAATATAATACTGCTCTAGGCAGGGATGGCCTTCATCTATCAGATGAAGGCAAAATAAGCTTAATGGCTGAAATTGAGCGATTCAGAACCGCC
>SCLH01000834.1:109589-121870 GCA_004367855.1 Oikopleura vanhoeffeni
TATGAACTTGTCAGGGTTCAAAAAAAATTGATTTTTTTTTGAAAAAATTGATTTTTTTAAACTCACATTAGACCGAAACTACCGCTGCGTTGCACCGACTGTCTCTACAGTTAACAACGTTGAAGAAATCGAACAAACAAAACCTTTATCAATTAAACCTACAAAGATTAAAATTAATTGTTATATTTATTATATTGTCATTTCAAATTTAATTAAAAATATAAAATGCGCATATTAAATTTATACTAAAATTTCAAAACCTTATCAGTTCAAATCCTCCGATATTTCATTGAATTTCTTCACCGATACGATGCTAGAAAAATGGTTGAATTTTCAAAAAACTTGATTCGAATTTTTTGTTTAATTTCGAAAAATATAGAAAATGAGGTTGAAGTTGATATAGATGTGCAACCCGAAAACTGGATCTTTGTCAAAAACCGACAAGAGGAGGGAGAATCTTTTGAAACCAGTTATGTTATTTCTGAAGAATCGGATTTTGAGTTATCAGAATCAATTTATGAAATGAATGATTCACAATCTCCGCCATTAGGTGAGCAAGAAAAATTTTTTTCAAAACAATCAGAAAATAAGAGTATAAATATGGTGCGCAGCGGTTATCTTATAGACAAAACTTAAACCGTTGATAACACTTTATTTTTGCACTACTGGGGATATCAAATATTGGTTTCACTAGGCCCTCAGGTTCGCGTTTGACCCGCTTTTTACCAATGAGAGCACCGGATTTCACTTTTTTGACCAATAACAGCTTCGAAAAGAAGTTCAACCACGAACGCGATACCAATCTTAGAAATAACATAAGTAGGTTTTTTTTAATAGGTTAACAAACGGCTTTTTGCTATGTGGAGCCAATTGAATTTGCCAAAAATTTTCTCCACAGGTAAATGACGTTTTAAACTAGAAGTTCATAGGTTCGAATCTCAGTCAGCTCATTTTTTTTGTATTTTTTAGTCGAAATGGTTGTATTCTTGATAATAATCGGTTGATAAGTGGTAATTGATTATCATAACCGTGTAAAGAACAACATTTGAAATTAATTTATTTATGAAAAAAATATATTTTCCGAAAATTCTCGTAATTTGCCTCAGAAAAACCGGTTATGTCAAAGATTAATTACCGGCCAACCGGTTAAAGGAGAGAAAAACAAAAAAAAATTGGGTGCCACAAATTTAATTGGCTACAAAAATCAAAAACTATTTGTTGATATCTAGCATGGTCTTCGAGAAAAATGACTTCAGTAGGGTGACTCAAGTAGAGTGGGACCTACTAAAAAACACATATAGAATATAAAACAGAGTCAGAGTTTTTATCGAAAAACTCCGCTAAATTTGTTTTTATAAAGTTCAAATTTAACCAGTAGATGCGGCTGTTCATGCTGAAAATTTGGCTTATAATTACAGCTCTCTTACAGCTCCATTATTCGATTTTTGAGACCAAAATTTGTCTATGTAAGCGGACGTTTTTTGTGCGTCTAAGCGGACGTTTTGAAAATTTTCAAAAACGTCCGCTTAGGTAGTTTTTTTTAAAGGGGCCACCCCTTCTCGTGACGATTACGGGAAAACCATAGTCGATATCAAGAAACGGTTTTTTGAATTCAACCGCCAACTAAAAAAGCTCAATGGATATAAACCGGAAAGTAATTTTTTGGTAGGTTCGAATCTCGGTGGCCCAGAAATTTATTTTTCTTAAAATCAGCAGAAAGTTGATTTCTATATGCTTTTCGTTTCTATTATCACGAATTTGTCTACAATTGAACTGCTGAACTCATAATGCTTGATATGATATTCCCGGGAGAAGAAAAAACGAGATTTGATTTTTTTTCTCCAAAACTTTATAGCCGAAAATGCTATATAATACGATCTCCGCGTTACCGGTTGTAACGGCTGTCCCGTTAAAAAAAAAATCCAATTGAGCTTTTTTAGTTGGCAGCTGAATGCAAAAAAACATTTCTCGATATCTTCTATGGTTTTCCCGTAATCGTCATGAGAAGGGTGGCCTCCTTTAGAAAAAAACTACCTTTAGGCGAACGTTTTTTGAACGCAATATATCTATAAGATTATACTTTGACGTTCGTTTAAAACGTGATGTCATAAATTCAGTTTCTTCGTCAAATTTTGGCCATCTAGACTGAAGTTTCATAAACATTACGATGCTGTTAAAATGAATCAGCTTATTCTTTTGAAGACCTAAAGATATCAAAACTGTCGGAGGTTTATTTCGAGACACTATTTCCACAAAATCAGAGAAATTATGACATCACGTATGAAACGAACATCAAAGTATAAACTTCTATATGGATAATTTTTATTGTTTTCCGGTCATGTCGGGTTTACCAGTAATTGGCAAAAAAGGATATTCTCTTAAAAAAATTTGATAAAGTTTTTTGCCATAATACTTTGGCGATATTGGCCGTTTCGGCGATTTTGGATTAAAAATGAAATTTTATTTACTAAAATGAAAAGTTCGTGGGCGTTCGAAATGACGTCATAATTTGACCATTTTTTTTCAATTTTATAAGGAGTTTTACCATCGCGTTTAATTAAGTACCAATCTGGTCTAATTAAGTACTCCACCAAACGCAATCAATAAAAAAAAAGTAGATTTGGGAAATTCAATCTCAAAATATAACCTCATTAATGACGTACTAAGAGTAATTTTGAATAAAAACCTCAGACACCCACGCAATTTCAGCTATATCGGGCGGGCTATGTGAGACTCCCCCTGTATAAATGTCCATGATTATTTTTACTGTTAGTCGGTATCTTGTCTAGTTCTCCGAGACCAAATACCAGTGAGTGGCTTTTCAAAGGGGACCCTAACGTTTGTTTTTTAATTTTGAATTCATTAAGATTCGTCGGATTCATCCTTCGCCGAAAGCATGATTATGGATTCCAATTTGTTTGCTGAAAAAAGTATCGAAGAAGATTTTAGTGGTTCCTTATGGATAACCTCTTTCAGTAAAAAGTGCGATATGGCTGGTTTGCTTAGCCAAGTACTCGCCGAAACCTTTCCGTATTGGCGATCAAACTTAAGGAAATATTTGTTACCTATCGCGAACGGGGCAACAAATGTCATTATGTTCGGGAGAAATTTTGATCTTGTTTTTGCTGCAGATCTGATGGCTACGGTTTACGCTAAAATTCAATTATGATGCATATTGTAGGCGTGATTTTTTAGCGAAACCGGCAATCTGAGCGAATGATCTCGAAAACGGTTTTTCCGATTCAAAAAATTCCAAGTGTATCTCAGAGTAAATAATTTGATACCCGTAACGCAATTTATCTCACACCGATCCGATGACTTCCTAACGGGTTATAACCGGTTTTATAACTATAATGAGATTTTTTTCATTTGAGCGCCTATATCTTGCTATGATAATGCGTGGGGTGTTATATTTTTTAGGAGCTGTTTGAGGATGACGGCTTTCTCGATTTTGGAAACCCCATGAAAACATATATTGGCAGATAGAGAATTTAATTCCGTGTGTGCTGCTAGATTTTGTTTTATGAATTTCAGACCGGTAATGGCGGATTTCCGGTAGGTCCCTTTTTCAAAGTTGTTTCAATTAGGCCAAAATTTGGTCTGTAGACAAATTCAGACACCAGGAGTTCGAATCTGATATCAGATTACATCGATGATGTCATTATGAGTCACAACCCCAGCCAGATTTATTCTTGTCACGGTTTTCTCTATCTTCTTCATACGAATTCTCCTATTTGACCTTAATTGACGCATAATTTTGTTATTAGTGAATTCTGGTATCAGATTCGAACTCCCCGTGTCGAATTAACCCTTATTTCGCCTTTTTATTAGGTTACCGTGTTTGTACAAGTTGTAAAGAGTTTCTATGACGTCAACTAGAGTGACCCCAAAATAACTCACAATGACGTNATCGATAAAATCTGATATCAGATTCGAACTCCTTGTGCCCGTATTAGTCTACAGACCGAATTTTGGCCTGATTGAAACAAATTTGAAAAACGGACCTACCGGAAATCCGCCATTGCCGGTCAACTGGTCTGAAATTCAAAGAAAAAAGTCTAGCAGCAACCGCGGAGTTAAATTCTCTATCTGACAATATATGGTTTCATTGGGTTTTCAAAATCGAGTAAGCCGTCATCCTCAAATAGCTCCTAAAAAATACCACCTAGGCCGTTACGCTGAAAAAAATCACTTCATATCGAAGATTATACTTGCTGGTCCCGTAGAAATTTGACGTCAGAAACCTAAAGAATCGTGTGATTTTATTAGTTTGTGTATTGATGACTCTTTTGTATTGACCAATCAAAAGACCCTAGACGCGTCTCTGACGTCAAAGTTCTACGGGAACAGTAAGTATAATCTTAAGATATACTAAAGATATCGATCCCCAAGTCCAAATTTATCAAAAAGAATAGGAAATTGTTTTTTGGACTCGGGGATCTTAATCGATATGTATTATAAATAATGGTCAAATCAGTTTATACTGACTTTATGATATCATATGTCACACTGCGATTTTAACATTTTAAAAACATCACGAAAATGCTTGATGTTAATTTTTCAAAATAAGGACAAAGTGGCCTTCTAAACTAAGTCAGTATTAACTTATGTGGCCAGTGTGCATGAAGGCAAAACCTACGTAAATTTTCAAATGTTAACAAAAATTTGTCTATAAGGTCTTTATAGCTTAAGGGAGTAGTGGTCGCATTTCGAGGCTCGGACATAATTTTTCAGATTATTATTAAAATGTTTTTTTCTGAAAAAACGGACAAAAATAAGTTGATCAGATGTCTTTTTATTTTCATTTGTCAAAAAAAAAGTATTTTTTATCGCGATTATAAATTTTTTAATCATGATCTTGTCGAAATTTGGGAATTTCTGATAATTTGAATCGCTGTTACCGAAAAAACGAGATACAAAAATGCAAATGGGTTCTGCCCACGATTTACTGTGGTTAATAAAAGCTATAAAAGTATTCTCTATCTTCTTAAACCTCAGGAGGAGTAGGCTTTTGAAGGGGAAAATGTGCCACTTTTGAAAGGTCGTTCCTGATTTGGTCGGCCCAATCAGAGGCCTTCGATTGTTTGGTGAAAGAGATAGATTAAGTCAATAGCGCCTAATTATTTTAAAAGTAAAACTACATTTTTAACAAGCTTTCGAATTATATAATCATCTTCCAGGTAAGTAAAAGTTAAAATTTTTGAAGCAGAATTTCGCAAGTATTTCCGCATCTTTAAGATAGCAACGAGGCCTCGAAATGCTAATTAAAAACAACTTCGAGGCCTACCGAACTTGCTAAATTAACAGATGGACGAAATACTGTGCGAAAATTTCTGCCATCAAAAGTTTACTTTAACCCCATTACCTTAAGATGAATAATGAAATGTCGAAGCTTGTAAAAAATAGTTATTTTACTATTTTAAATCAATATATTATATCTCGCAAAACCAAACAAAATTATCCCTAAGGTATCTTTTTTTTTAGGTTAGCCCACCGGTCAATTACTGGTATTACCGGACGCCCGTTGGAAAATCAACAAAATTTTGGTCATTTATTTAACCCTTGGCTGTTGGATGCAAAAATCCGTTTGTCAATATATCGTTCCGTTCTCAAATGACAGATGTAAAACGAGGGCACGTTAATCCGCCAAAAAAAATAATTTTGAATCGAAATTCATTTGGCATTTGAAAATGACAATTCTGATTTAGTTTCTAGATAACTCAAACTGAGCACAAATATCTACTGTAGTGAATAATAACATCAAAAAAAGTCTGAGATAATTGAAATTATTTAATTATAACTCAATAATTTCAGTTATCTCATAAAAAAATCAAGAAATAGTTCGATTCGGACCAATTTTGTTATGTTATTATTCACTAGATATTTGTCCTCAGTTTGAGCTATTTAGAAACCAAATCAGATGAGTCATTTTCAAATGCCGAATGAATTCCGATTCTAAATTATTTTTTTTGGCGGATTAACGTGCCCTCATGTAAAACTGGTGGGCTAATCTAAAAAAAAGTTACCTGAACTGAAATCCATGTGTTCTTTTTCGATTTTTGTCTCAGAGCGCTAGAATTGATTCAAATGTGTCGAAAAGGGGTGTTTTTTGACGTTTTGATATAAGGCTTTTTCTATGGAAATGCCAGAAACGTCATTTTTGGAATATAGGAAGCTCAAGGTGTCTCACATATCACCTTGGTTGTAGTTTTTCCAATTTCGGTCTGATTGGCTGTAAAAAGTGCGTGAAAATCACAATTTTGAAAATAAAAGTGATAATTGGAAAATTTAAATGCCACTGAAAGATATCTTGGGTATGATCTGCTTGAAACGATATTAGCAACTATGATCTGATTTTGACCACAGCGGATTCTAGAATAAATTTAAAGTTTTTCATCAAAATTTTGTTTTGGTCTCTAGCACCGTATGTGTTCAAAATCAGACTAGTTCTCTAATATCGTTCCAGCAAATAACCCACGGAGTCTTGTAGCATTCAAAAATTCTAATTACTCACTTCTTATTTTAGATTGTCATCGCCCCGTTTTTGTCGATTAAAACAGCCAATTAGGCCGAAATGCGAAAACTACACGAAGGTGATATGTTACGGCCACCTTGAGGCTTCCTATATTCCAAAAGATGACGTCTGGGTTTCCAACAGAGCAAAGCCTTATATCAAAACGTCGAAAAACACCCTTTTCGACACATTCGACCTAATTGTAGCGCTCGAAGACATTAATCGAAAAAGAATAGAACCAAGGCACTAAAATTCAGACACTTTTCGGGATTTTCACAAAATTTTAATTTCTTCCCATAAAAACCCTAGGATCCTTGTTTCATCGAAAAAAGCTGAGGGACGCGTGTTTAACCGCGGTTGACCAAGTGATTGGTGTGAGTGGTACTAAAATGTCAAATGAAATCGCGAGATCAAGGATAGATTTTTTCATTGTATGTTTCAGAAATTTTCAATCTGTATCTGTCTAGCCGTACGAAGCCTCCGAAATGTAAAAATTCACTGCTACCACCCCCTTAGGCGGCTATTTTCTACACATGAAAAACGGAAGAGTTGAACATGTCCTTATAGAGAAAGAACACATTATACTTTTTTTCATTAAAAATTATCGGCGGAAACCCTTTTTGTAGCTGTTAATAATTGTGAAGTATTAATTGAAGCGGGAAGGTTGAATGCTATTTTCAGACAAAAAGTACTTAAAATCGTTGCAGGAATTATGGATGAAGGAAAGGCAGAAACCCATGTATAATTTATATTGGACGAAAAGAAATCATGTTTTTTACAAAATAAACAATGATGAATAAATATTTTTCAGATTAAGAAAATCAGCGACGTCAAATGTTAAAACGCACAATATTTTAAAGATGCCCGTCCAAAGAAACAATATTTTTTGGGAGATTCGCTCCAAAAAATGAAATGCCTCACAAATTATGAGTCATAATTACCTCGCTCCTCGACAGTGAAAGCATCAGGCGACCTTTATTTTCGATTTTACAAGATAACCCCGCATGAGTAATGTGTGAGTTTTTTTCTGTTTATGGTTTAGCAAGTACTTAAGTAAGTTTTACTGTCAAGGAACGAGGTAATTATGAGCTATAATTTGTGAGGCATTTAATTTTATGGATCGAATCTCCCAAAAGAATATAAAATATTTTTTTTTCGGCGGGCATCATCTTTAAAATATTGTGCTTTTTTAACTTTTGACGTCGATAATATTCCTAATTTGTATAAGATTTATTCCTCATTATGGCCAATGATAAATGACTCAATACATTTAAAGCGAATCTCCCAAAATAAGAGAAAAAAAAATTCTTGGGACGGGCATCATCTTCCATATTGACATTTATGTATCATTTAATTTTTGTCTAATTTTAATTATGTTTGAAATTTCTCAGCCTTTTTAAGTTATATTGCAAGATTTTTCGGAGTACAAGGAAGCGGAAAGTGTTTTACTAGGTGAAATCGAATGCGTTTCAAAATTATTGATCGGAATCTCATACAAGCCAGGGATCGTATTTCGCTGACCGGCCCTATTCAGTTTTACGTAGCAAAATATAGGATCGTCATACTTAAATACATCCGATCCCTGTTATCAGCTGCGAAATTCAGATGATTTTTTCTCAAAAGAATCAATTTTAACGTTTGAAAATCAAATTGTTGAATCGTTGGAAAAAGTGAATGGATTTGCAAGAGACGTTTTTAGGCCTTACCAACAAGAATATCTTAGATTACTTTCCGCTCTTCTGATTTGTCGAAAATCAATGGAAATTTCTTTATCAAAACCTTTACTGAAAATGGCAATTAGTATGCTCATCATTTCAATTACAAATAATTTAATTCTAGAGTGGGATCAAAAATAAATTACATTAAAGTTATTTTAGAAATACAAAAACTTTTGTGCGTCCAACAAACTGGACTTTCACTGTGGTTTGCGTCTATAAGGACATCCTCTATAAGGAAAATATGGCCAAAACCAACGCTTTTTGATTTTGGTCCGTCCCTTAATAAGGACAATATGGCAAAAAAAATCAAAAGGGTATTTTTTCCAAAAATTCAATTATTTTTCGTAAAAATATGGATGAAGAGCAAAAAAAAAAGGTCTTCAAATTTTTTGAGAAAAATATTTTTTTTATTATTATACATAGGGAATCAAATAAAAGGAATAATACGCCTACGTTTTTCTACAAATTCGTATCTTTTTGCCTTACACGCCTACGCATTTTTGGGGAGGACCATTCCATCAACTTGATCATAACCGTAGAATGACCTCCGAAACTTTGGCTTATGTTTTCAGCTCTTCACCGTTATTTTTGAAAATTTTAAATCAATTTTAAAAAATAAGGACAATATGGCACCAAACGCTAAGGACAATATGGAACCAAACGCTAAGGACAATATGGCAAAATCTCAGCTGTGCTTATAGACGCAAACCACAGTAATTTTTTATTAGGTGGTATCTTTAGCATGGAAGGTGTTTTTTTTAATATGATTATACAAAAGTTTTAAAACATTAATTTAAGAATTTAACCTACGCTTTTTTCAAATTAGAAAAAAAAGATGTATCTAAAGACAAATAAACTTTTTAAAAACGTTAAAAGTGTATCGAATGTAAGATTTTTTAAAAAGGTCCTGTACAAGATCAAAACGACAAAATGTTCTTATATACAGTACTGTTCTTACGTACAGTACTGACTCATATCGTAGAACGTACTTATCTTTACTTTTCTAAAAAAGCCGAATTTTGAATAATAAAAACTGTGGCTACAAGAATCAAAATAGACTTATGGTCCGTTTTTTTTAGATACAAGCTGGAGTGCGAGATAAGTCAAGATCGGAACATACAACCTTTCTGATATTTTGGCTCATAATATAACTTTTTATTGTGCGTTGGGTAGCAGAGCCGTTTTTTCTTCGATTTCCGGTATTTGACAGGAAATTATCGGTTTTTGAGAAACCGATAATTTCCGGTGAAAAACCGGAAATCGATAAAGCGGCTCCTGCTACCCAACGCACAGTAAAACGTTTGCCTGTATCTAAAAAAATGGACGTATGTGATGCTGAAATTTTTTCCTATCCCATTTTCAGACCATGACCACAATGAGTTTATTTCCCTTTTATTTCAATCATTATCAGAATCTTTAGCTACCAAATATGGGCAGATGATTTCTCAAGAATTGTTCTGTATTTTATACGAAGAAATAAAAATTCAACTTGTTTTCGAGACCGAAATTGTGAATGCAAACAGATTTGTACCCTTTATTTCAAATTTAACAAATTTTGTTATGAAAATTGTTAAAAAAGAAACTATTTATCGTATACGAGATTATTTGGTCGGGCCTCTGTTGCTCTTGGTGAAATTTATTGTAAAAGCATGTCGAAATGAGCAACTTGCGCATATTATGTCACATTTTTCAAAAATTAACTTTGCAATCGATTCAAAAAGGTAGGATTTTAACCCGTGCTGATTGGCACTGAGTGGTAATCAAGGGGGGGGTCATCAACTAAAATGTATATTCGAGCTCGAAATATAAAACTTATTTAAAATGTAATCGTGACACTTTTCTTTGGAAGTTCACACACTTCTGAGATTTTCTTTCAAAATTTCTCCTTCTTGAAAAAAAGTTATGGTATTTAAAAAAAAAGATTTTCATTTTTGAAGAAATTGTGAAATGTTCGAAAATTTGGGGCTCAGGAAGAACATTGATGCAATAATCTTAAAAACGCAGCCTACAAAGTTGTCCCTCTCGCTTTTTGTTTTAATACGTGTTATGTTTTATCATAATTGTATAAACGGTGTAGGAGGTGATTTTTTTCCCCGAGGGTCCCTAAATCAAGTTTTTTCGGTTTTATGCAATTTTCTTGAATGTGAAGCGAAATTAATAAGCCTACAAATTTTACGACTTCGTATCGCGCGCCCTGGCGGCGACAAACTAAAAAAGAATCATGGCAATCTCATATTTATTGGACCAAAGGTCTTTAAATAGGTCGTAATATGCGTAGGTTAAGATAATTAATTGGTATTTTTCAGCAAATTTGCAAGCTCCAACGATGATGAATTAAAGTTGATTGAATTTTCTCAATTGGTCAGGACATTCATGAAAGATGTTCCAAACGAAATGATACCAAAATTTATTGGGGTTTATAACAAGCCACCGCTTAATTATGATCGAGAACTTGAATGGGTTATACCAGCTAGGGATATTTTAATATAAAGCTGTTAAAACAGTGTTTGTTCAGTATTTCAAATTTTTGACTCTCTAGCGTCATTATATGAGATTTATATCCTTTATTAGGTATTGAACGAGATTTCAAAATGGAATCTTGGAATGCTTTGAAGATAAAACTTCAATATTTCGCCGTGTTATTTATCGAACGAAATGGCGCAAATTTAAGGGTGGTGTCAAATTTCCTATCCGGATTAAAAAGTTAAATCAAAAAATTTAATTTAGGTATTTTTTAGCTCGCTCTACGAAATGTCATTTTAACGGAACATGATAATTGCGATTAGATTTTTGAGTTTCAAATAAAAGTCAATTTTATTTGAAATGGTAATTATCTATCTCGAACACAAACACAATTAAAATTGTTTGAGTTTTTGTCATATAACACTTTAACCCTTGTGAGCACAGAGCCACAATTGAATTGTGGCTCTGAGCATACCTAAAATCATTCAAAAATGGCAAAAAACGGGATCGTAGAATCTTTTCTTTCAAACACATTATAAAGAATTTTGATTCGGTTCCGAAAAATAATTGAAATTTTTTTCGAATGTTTGGTTCCAGAATTACGGGGTGTTGATTTGTAAGGACTTTTTCGCCTATGTTTCACTTCCTGAAAAATCATTTCAGAAACTAGACATAAAATACAAATGTGAGATTAGCCAGTTTTCTAGAAAGCGTTTTGTGCATGCATAACAGTTGAAATAAAAATTTATTGATATTTAGGGGCAGATATTTTTTTTCGGAAGTGAAATTTCTAATTTTCAACTTCAAGTATCCCATGAAAAATTTAATTATTAAATAGTGAATTTAGCAATCAAAAAGCTGTCAACAGTTGTACTTCATTCCTATTTTACTGAAAAATAATAAAACAATGTAATAATCTGCTTTTATAGGGAAAAATAAAACATTTTAATCGAAAATTATGATTTTTCCATCAAAATTTTTGACTTATTTATAAATAACTTTTTAATAATAACAATATAATCAAAGCGGACAAAACGCTGGACGTAGGCCAGATACTTGTGCATCTGTTTTCAAAGAAAGGTCACTTGGAAGACAACTGTGACCGTGTGTTTCAACGTGAATATGTATACCTTGCTTTTCTCACTATATGTTTCTAGAACTAAAAATTAGAATTCTAGAATATAAATGTTCGGTTCGCAATGTACCTCTCAACTTCCTTATGCAGAGAAAATTGAACTTCCAACTGCACGTTAAGGCTTTCTGTAAATCACAGCTCAAGTAGAGCTCATCATGTGGCTCTGGTGCCTTGGCGAACTTTTTTTATATGCTCACAGGGTTAATGTTTTTTTAGGCGCGACACATTTTGACTGTGCGACCACGCTGACAGAACCGTAGAGATATCACAAAACGTTTTTGCATTCAAAAAAATAAGCTTTTTTAGTTTTCAGTTGAATGCAAAAAACGTTTTGTGAATCTTCATACGGTTCGTTTGGTGGTGACACAGTAACATCTGTCGCGTCTAAAAAATATCCTTAAGGGGGTAGTGTCCGCAAGAAAAGTGGCCTGAAATCTGATATATACTAACA
>SCLH01000834.1:123950-139098 GCA_004367855.1 Oikopleura vanhoeffeni
AAAGACAAGATTTTGATGAATCTTTGAGATTAAAAAAAATTATTTTCCATGTTTGTAATAGGCTGTCCAACCTCTAGAAAAGTGCCGAAAATTAATCTTAAAATTTTTTCTCAGCCTTCGTCCATTACCCAATTTTTACGATTTTTCACAAATGACCATTTTATTCACATAGAAATTGACACTAGGGCCCTGAATTTTGATTTTCATCCTAGGTGGCGCTAAATCAAAATGATCATTTTTTTTTTAAATTTTACAGCATTTATCGTTGGTTGCATTTTTCGACATTTTGGCTCAACTATAAGAAGTAGTATGACAATCGCCGCTCGGGCCCCGAATTTACGATTTCGCCTTTGTTTGTTTACAAACCGCGCCGAAAGTGGCGCGAACTATTTGTGCGTACTAGCTTGCCACCAGTCATTTTTTACAAAAAAAATGTTTCCAGCCATAATTCTTAGAATTTGAAAATTTTGGTTAAAATTGAAAATTTTTGGAAAATTCTAGAACCCGATTTCAAAACATTTCAGATTTTTTTTTAGGATTATTAAACACTAGAAAATAATTCGATTGGTTAACTTGAATATTTTGTATATATCTCCGACGGAGATTCTCCGTCCTTGTTTTAGATTCGACCGGTGACAGGCTGGTGCATACATTGATATTTGTTTGTAAATAAAATAAGTCTGATACTCTGAGATTAAAGCTAACAACTTCAAATAAACTATTGGTTGTCTTGATCATGTCACAATGCTTCATAAGAAGTATTAATTAGTAAAATTAACAAGTTTGAACTATTATGATCAAAGGTTATGATTCCAAAGGCTGATCGAAGCTATTTTTTTGCCAGTTAGTACAAATTTTTGTCAGAAATGTTTTGGCACATTTTATTTTGTCATATGACACCGCTAAAAAGGTCAAATTACAGCTTTTTGTATCTTTTAATTAAAGGGACCTACGAAGTTGGAAATATGCTTACGTGGGTAGTTTTTCAAGAGAAAATGTTTGGCAATAATATTTTTGTCATATTACGCTTTCAAGGCGGTCGAACTGCGCTAACTCTTATTTTCAAGAAAAAAAAATCAAAAATTATAAAAAAACAAGTATGCACTTGCCAGTAGTCGAACCCCGACAACATAGCATCAGAGGCCAGAGCATTAACCATTACACCAAGGAGGTGTTATCAAATGGTGGGATTTTCTCATATATAATACAATTTGCTCTATTTCACCAGTGTTATATGACAAAAAGATTCTTGCTAAAAAATTTCTGACGAAAAGTTGTACTTGATGCCAAAAAATTGACTTCGAAGAATGTGCGGTGTTCTCGGAATCGTCTTTTTAGACCTTTACCGGTCAATTTCCGGTATAACCGGACATCCGGTGAAAATCAAAAAAAATTGGTTTGGGAGTTTTTTATTAGCTGTTGGATGCAGAAATCCGTTCGCGAATATCTTGTTCCGTTCTCAAATAGCAGCGAAAAAACTGTTGGGGTGTTCTAAAAAAAATTACCTAAGGACAATTTGGGAAAATTAGCTTAGGACAATTTGGGAAAATCTCACCTGTCCTTATAGACAAAATACACAGTATTGTCATGTTACACTTCTAAGCCGTCAAATAACAGTTTTTTGTATATTTTGACGGATAAGTGCGACTATTTTCCAATGTCACAGCCCGTTGTCACCATGATTTTGAAAAATTTGTTAAAAATCTCGATTTAATTTTACAGAATTTTTGATGATACTTTAAAGTGTTCCCTCCAAAATCCGCAAAGAACTTACTGTGATGATTACAAAACTTTCGAAAAGTTCGCCCATCTTAGTAATCCAACTTTTGAAACTGATTGTTTCGACATATTACGTAAGCAACGGGGTAATAGAAATGTATCCAATCGCAGTTGGACCAGAAACCATTTATTTTACCGGTTTTGCGATGAATCAGCCGGTTACTATTGGGATGTTCAAAATGATTCTCGGAATTCTTACGGTGGAATTCGCATCATTGTTAAAATTGAAAAAAGAGCAATTTGAAAAGGTAGGCAAAAATACGAGATATATTATATCGATAACGGGGCCTCCTGGGCATTTTTTGCCACTTTTTTAGTCAACATTTTTATATAATCCGACTTTAGAAAACGACTCATTCGATTTAGTTCTTAGAATTTTTAGCTCTCTAGCGCCATTTCGTTTATTTTTACAGCCAAATTCGTCTACAAGGACAAAACTGCGGTTTTGCACATATACAAAACGACACAACCAAACACGGCATGCCGCGATAGTAATTTTATACAGGGCCGGCACAGTATCGCCGAAAATACCTACGCAATTTCGTCATTTTAACCTATTGTAAAGCTCCTTATAAAATTGAAAAAGTATTCGACATATGACGTCATTTCGAACGCCCACTCGTTTTAAATTTTTGAACGAAAAACTTTATGTCTGTCTCCATATCTCGAAAAATGCTCAATATCGCCGAAATTCATTGACATAAAACTTCTGGCGATATTGGGCCTCTCCCTGTAGTACTGTTTTCGAACCCAATTCTGATTGTATCAGAGAGCAAGTCCAGCTAAAGCCATACAAAACAGATGACTCAACCAGTACTTTATCTTAAACATTTGGATTTGAAAATAATTGACTTAGATTTACTTAAACATTTTTAAATTATAGATTTTGAAAATAGCAAATTTTATAGCATTAAAAATGTCTTTTTACGACATAGAATCTACATGCGAAAAACACTCAAGTGCACTCAATTAAAAAAGGCTTGTATGAACTTTATATTTGAGTGCGCTAAATCCTTTTGCGCTTGCGAATGCTTGCCGTGTTAAAATACACGCCTTATGCGTTATTTTGTAAATAACCATTTTTAATTGTATTTCATGCTATAAACAGTAATGTAGCTGTTTATTAGGCCACCCCCCTCTAGAGCAAAAACCGTAGTAGGTATCAATAAATATTTTTTTGCATTGTGTAGCCAGAAAAATTTAACCTTGATTTTATTTTTATTTTGAGACTTCACCAGTTTACCGGTAATCATCAGAAAACGGGGGGGGGTGCATAACTAGAACCAAAGGCAACGCAGCTGTCTTGAAGACTTTCGTCTCGAAGTGGGCTGGGTCGTGTCACACGACTCGCGTGGTGCGTCACCACAGTGTGGGAACCGATCACTTTTTCATTTTCTTCTTTTTAACCGTATTGTAGTAGACTGGCCGCGCCAAACAAACAAGGTGAACAAAACATTTTATCCTGCTCGAGTAGCGCCGAGGAGATAATTAACTGTAGATTAATAAGTAAGTAAGATGATCATAATTTAAAGTAAAATAAATCATTTTATTTCCGACACAAAAAAACTATTTCTGCTTATAATATTTGATTTTTCCCACTCTGAACTGCAAAGTCTGAAGACCCAAAAAAACGAAACATGTAAAAATACAATTTTAAATTGAAATAAAGATAAATTATATTTCTCGAACAACCACAAAAAAAAAACACAAAATTAAACAAGATATTTTTTAAATATTTCAAGATATTTATTAAAATAATATAAATATCAGATTCAGGGTTACCTAAACTCGCGTCCAGTGTACACAGTACAGAAATTTTTTTCAATAATTTATTTTTATTTTCACCCTATGGTGAAAATATTATATCTTATGTTGAATATATGGATTACCCGCCCTCAGAGAACAACGCAAGATATTAGCACCCAATCAAAACCCTCGATTGCTGAATAGGCCGATTTCATTGGTCAGATTAAGAAAGGATCAACCAATCACATGCTCAGATTTCGCATTTTTCAAATATTTAGGATTTGTACTCTGAGGGCGGGTGATCAATATAAGATTTAGGGTTAGGTAAACTCGTGCCCAGTGTACATGGTAGGGAAGTTTTTTCCAAAATTTTATTTTTAACCCTATGTTGAAAATATTAGATTTAGGGTTAGGTAAACTCGTGCCCGGTGTACACGGTAGGGAAGTTTTTTTCCACAGAAAATATTTTTATTTTTAACCCAACACAATTATATTTTGTAAATTGATTAAACATTTAAAACCCCCGTCAGGGCCCGCCGGGAGGCAATACTTTTCAGATTATTATTCAATGATGAAATTATAAATTTGCCAGAAAAAAGTCAACGTGTCAGCCCCACGCAGGGCCCGCCGGGAGGCTACACTTCCCGAAAAAACATTCCCAGACGGAACGTTTCGTAGATTGAGCAAAAATTTAGTCGATTAATTTAGATATCTACCATTTAGTTTGGGAAAAATTTAGGGAATAAATAAATTATTGCCCCGGTAGAGCCCGTCGGAAGACTTCACTTTGAATATACGCAATATTTGGTATATCGATATCGATAATTATGCCTAGGTAGGTCCTTTTTCCTTAGTTAAAAGATAGGCAATAAATGTTTAGACCTACCTAGGCATAATTATCGATATTATATATTTATACTTGTATGTTCTGTTATATTTTGAATGATTTAAGGGGTAGTGTTTCTTGTGAACCTTTTTTTGTTTTTTAGAGTTATCCGATTTGTTTATTTGATCAAAAAGGTTGAAAATCAAAATCAGGATTTCCCGAAAAGGGGGCGGTATTAGATTAAAAGAGAACAAGAATCGTGCTGTTCGCGAACGGTTAGATAACCAATTTTAAAATGTCAGTATATCAGACTGATATTATCAGTAGTAACATAATTGTCTGAGCTTTGTTCGCCAAGTTAAATATTCGAAATCAAATGCATGCCCTACAATCTATTTTTTGGGTTAATTTCGGACTTGAGCGCCCACTGACGGCCGAACGAAAGGTCTTTAGGAGAGATTTCAAACCCAGCTCATTGTTATTTTTTGCTCGATTTGGTCTTGAGAAGACCGTCTTGTCCGCAAATTTTATTTTAGTTGACAAATCTAACAATTCGCCATATTCACCCTGTTTATTTTTTGTAATATTATTTGATCAAAGATTTTTGGTTAAAACTTCAGAGTTAAAATTTCAAAAATTGAACGTAAAAAATTATAAAAAAAATTCAAGAGAAAATTAAGAATTTTAATTTTCGCAAATGAATTTTGCGGTTATCTTCTCCATGAAAAATATAAAAAAACGCGGTTACTATCAAAACATTATTTTTCCTCGGTTGCTTTTTTTCGACTTTAATGGGTTATTTGAGACATTCGGGTACTTTAAAAATTGGCCCTGAACGACTTCGGTCAGTTTAATACAATACGGTTAAATTTTAACCGTTAACCCTTGTGAGCACAGAGCCACAATTGTGGCTCCAGCGCATACCTAAAATCATCCAAAAAAAGGCAAAAAACGGGATCGTAGAATCTTTTCTTTCAAAACACATTATAAAAGAATTTAAATTCGGGTCCAAAAAAAAATTGAATTTTTTTCGAATGTTTTGGTTCCAGAATTACGAAGTTGATTTATTAGGATTTTTTCGCCTATGTTTCACTCCCGAAAAATTATTCCGGAACTAGACATAAAATACAAATGTGAGATTAGCCAGTTTTTTTAGGAAAGTGTTTTGTGCATGCATAACAGTTAAATAAAAATGATTGATATCTAGGGCAGATATTTTTCTTCGGAAGTTGAAAGTTCTAAATTTTCAACTTCAAGTATCCCGTGAAAAAATTTAGTTATCATAAAAGTGAATTTTAAGCAATCAAAAAATGTTCCACAGTTGTACTTCATTACCATATTTACTTGAAAATTAAAGGGAAAAAGTGTAATAATATGCTTTGTATAGGGAAAATAAACATTTTTCATCAAAAATCATGATTTTCCATCAAAATTTTTTGACTTATTTATAAATTACTTTTCGATTTATGAGATAAAAGTCAAAGCGGACAAAACTATGACGTAGGCCAGATACTTGTGCATCGTTTTAGACATAAATGTAACTTTTGAAGACAACTGTGACTGTGATCACGTGATATGATCTGCCTTGCTTTTCTCACTATATTTTCTAGAAACAAAAAAGTAAAATTCTAGAATATGAAATGTCGGATGCAAAAATATCATCTTTCAACTTCCTTATGCAGAAAAATTTGAAATTTCCAACTGCCTTAAGCTTTCTGTAAACAACGTTCAAAGTAGAGCCACAATTGTGGCTCTGGTGCCTTGACGGAACTTTTTTTATATGCTTCACAAGGGTATAAAAGAAGAAATGAAAAAGAGTCTTTCTGTCGAGATCCGCGACTCGGTGAGTCAGACTCGGTTACCACACCAAGTGTTAACAACTCAGTATGTTACACTACCCAGCCGACTTCCAGGCGAGCTAGGCATTAAGAACTGACCAAATTCACCAGAGCAGGAATGTTTTGGGTTGGTGGCAATGTTTCACCTGGTTCTAGGTATTTTCACAAAATATAGATAAATTAATATTTCTCTATAGAAAACACACTTTACGAACACACGTTAACGAATTTTTTCTGAAATTCCCGGAGAGAAAGTTCATGTTGGCCCAATCCATCTCGCACAACGAAAACTCAATTAAACGCAATCCGTCTATAATAATTTAATTAAAAATAAAGGTTATGTAAAAGGCTCCAAAACCAACCCAGAACCAAAAAAAACAAGTGCCCGCGAGGTTTACGAAAAAAAAGTTTTGGAGCCTTTCATAACCTTTTATTTTTTAAGTTATTATTATATACGGATTTCGTTTAATATAGATTTTCGCCCCCCCTCCTCTCTAGAGCAAAAATCGTAGGTAGGTATCAAAAAACTTTTTTTTTAGCTATTGGGCAACGATTTTTACTCTAGAGGAGGGGGGGGTGCCTAAAAAAGTTACCTAAAAAATAAGATCGTTTCAAAATTCCAGATTATTTTTGCTTGGTACAATAAATATCTTTTCATATCAAGCTTATTTTTCTTGTTTTTTTTTGTTAATAGTCAAGGTTTTCAATTATTTTTTTTTAAAAGTTACCCAAATCTTTAACGCTCTTTCGTTACGATAATCTATTTTTTCAGGAGACACATTCTTAATGATGAAAAGATTATGCTAATCTCTCAAAATTTTATGCCGAAAAATTTTCCAATCTGAAACAGGAACGTGTCACCGAGCCAGCATTACGCTTGTCAAAGACATCTGAATAGCTGGATATTCTAATATACCGTTATACAATCATTAGTTTTCTCCAACCATTCATTATCAAAATTTTATACTGATAACCCGAAGATTTATTCCAGTTATAAAAATAGTGTCCATAAAATTGGTAATTTATTAGCATTTTATCAATACAACTATGGCAAAAATTTAGAGGACAATTGGCAAAACCTCAAGGACATCTATGGTTAAACAAGAAATATCGGCAATTTCTGTCTGATAAAAAACTTGCTTATAAATACTGTTTAACATCTAAGATTATCTCTGTGAGATTAAGACAAGCTGGTGTTTGTCGCAAATTTTTGAACGTCAAGAGCAAAAAACAGGTCGTGTCATTTATATTTCGCCGAAAAATAAATTTTCGATTAAAACAAACCTTGACCTTCTCAAAACTTTTGGCTTGATATTTTCAGCTCTCAGCCGTTATCTTTTTGAAATTTTTTAGAAAAATTTAAAAAATAAGCGTACAGATATGGCACCATAGTAAGACATATGGCAATTCTGCACCTCTCCTATATAGAGGAAAACCGACAGTAGTTTTATTTTAGGTTAGGACGAAAAAATTTAAATTTTTTGCGCGCCGGGAACTCTTTCAATCGCATTATAAGTGAATTATTATAGTAAATACCTCCGGTAATTATTCGAAATAATACCTGTCCCGACATAAATTTACTCTGTTCATGAGCTTAGACTTGTCACCCGTTGACACAATAAACAAAAAAAATTTGATAGTTATGACTTTTTCTGAGTCGAACTCAACGGCTGTGACAGTCTAGTTCATACAAGTTTATTATCTTCGGAGTTATTAAACTATTTCAAATAAGTGAATATCTACTGAAAATAAACTCTACGTGATATTTTATCACATTTTAACCTCTCACACAGTATGTACTATTTTTCAAAACTCTATTTGGAAAAGAAAGAAACTTAAGTTGTGAGTTATTTGGAAAAACGTCTCGAAAAGAACGCTTGTGATTCAGTCTTGCCAGAATTTGGATTATTGTATTGTACTTATCAAATCGAAAGATTCTATATTGTTATGCTTCGAACACAATTTTCGACTTTCTCTTCTTTCAAAACTATACTGACGTAAAGATGAGATCAACGCAATGAAGCATTGGAAAATATTTATATTTCAAATGTTTCTCACTTTGATATTTTACATTAGAAGTACGTGATAGTTATTTGTTAAAAATGCCGGACTTGTCTGATGGAGGATTGATAGTCAATTTCAAACCACCTAAGTTTCGTGGCCAATGATAGAAAGGGCTGTGTGGAATATTGCTTTTGGATTTACAACCAATATTTTATCTGCATATTTGTCAGCGCGTCAACTTTTCAAACAAACATTATCGATACGGGGGCTCGCTGGGCATTTTTGCAACCTTTTTTTAGCCATAATTTATAATTACAATAAAATAAAAGTATGTTACGAATCTGGACCACTTTTTTTCTGAGCCTTTACTGAAATTGGTTAATTATCAGTTTTTGTTTTTAAAAAATGAAAACAATGGTCTGCTTCGATAGAGATTTTCTACTAAATATTTGTGCTATCAGTTGATGCTATCGTAAGGAACTCAATCGAGATATTCGTTTTTCTAAAAGCCGAGTTATAAAAAAATGTTGGCTAAAAAGTGGCAATAAATTTGTGAAATATTCTCGCGGTTGGTTCTCAAGTTTTAACTCTCAGCGCCCGTACGGTCCTGTAGGACCGGGACCCGTCTTTACGGGCAGTTGACGACTTGATTTAAAGTAAAGGCCTTAGAGGCATTAAAAATGCTCCAAATGATACGTTGAGACGGTGTTAATTAAGTGTACATAAAAACCCAAGTCATCAAAATGTTTATTTCGCATTTTTTCTCGATTTTTTCTAAGTATTTTTAAAAGGATGAATTAAAAAAATAACGTTTGCTCGAATTATGCCGACTAAAACTTCAATATAGTCGACTGACGTAAAGTAAATGACCAAAATCATATTCGATTTTAGCTGTCAATTGCAAAAAAGCTTTGATCCTCTCTTTACATATGTGCTGAGGAGTAACTTGATAAAAATTTGGCCATTTTTGCAAATTATACTCCTGCGGAGGAGATAGATATTTGAAAGATCTAGAAAGTGAAAAATCGTCGGTTATTTGGCGTTCTGAGAATATGCATTCAGTCACCGGATCAAAAAAAGAAAACGAAGGAAAAGAATTGGCATACTCCCTTAGCGTAATCTGTGAAAATTTAGAGCTTGATTTAGAATATACCTATCTGCGAGGAGATAGTTTTTCATTTTTGAAAGTGATCACCTTGTTACGATACTGGTACCTATTGGCTGTAATGGCAAAAAATAATTTGTGATGTACTTTCGCAAGATTAGGATAATCTACAAATTCATTGCAGTTTTTTCTCATGAAACTGTTAGTTTCAGTATATTTCACCGAGAAAAGTCAATCAGAGTCGCACCCTTAGCATGTTTTGCGACGCTTATTGTTCTGTTTCGTGCGTTTTTTCCGAATAACAATACTTAATTACATCTATTTGTGCAAAAAATCTCAATCGCTTCAGTACATTATTGACTTTCTAATCAACAGGACAAAAATCATAATTTTTTTCTATAGCGTTATAGTCTAATTCAAATCACTTACCGAATAAATGAAAAATTAAGGTTTTGACCGGTTTTGGCTCTCTATTATCTGCTATTGGTGTTTCATCAGAAAGTTGACCCTGCAAAATTATTTGAGAGTACTCGAAATCCATACGATGACCATGAATTGACCGTTATTTGAGGTCGACCACGTGATGCGCCGACTCTAATTGATATGAATAACCTGATGAAAAACGCTTAATTTCATATGCCAAAATAAGTTCTTAGGCGCGTCCACAAACTTCGCTAGAAGCTCGGCTTTTGACACCCCCTTCAAAACCTCGAGTTAATCAGGAAAAATTCTCTACAAGATTGAGTCATAAATTCGATACGCCACTTTAAACTTTCCAAATTCTTCGCTGATTTTTTTTTATGAAGGATGCATTCATAATTACAGTTGATTGGTAGAGTTCTTTATGAAAAACTATATACTGCTCCAAAGGCATGGACCAACTTCATCTTTAACTGCCGAGTTAAAGTTTCAAACCAAAATTCGAATTTTATCTCATTCGTGTCTCAAATTCAATTTTAATCGGAAATTTGGGGGAAATTAAAGACTCGATACTAGTAATAGATATATGCCAAACATTTCAAGAATTTCCGAAGAACATTTTTTCAAAATATCAAGGGTAAAATCCTCATTGGTGTGAGACTTAATTTTATCTGAATTCCTTTGATTTGACCAGATCTAGCATAAATAAAAAAATCGGTTTAGTTGTTTTCAAGAGCTCCCGGTTGCCCTTTGTTGCCACATCTTGTTTGAAAAGTTGAAATGCTGACCAAAATATAAATTAATTAAATATTTGGCAGTTCCGATTTCTATCTTGTCGAGGGCAAAATCATTCAAAAAGCTCTTTCAAAAAAAATCCCATAAAAGTTTCCCACATTTTATCTACCAAATCATGTTTAATGTCGCTATGCGCGTCACCACGTGAGTTGCTTTTATCAAAAAACAGTCGATGTTTTGAACTGCGAAACGGAGATGGGTAGAAATGTGACACTGGAAAGATATATCTCCAGTTTTACTGCTCTTAATTTAAGCCATTAGCGATATTCTTTACCCGTAACAAAAAACTGGCGGAATCGTCGTTATAGCAAAAGCGTTTTTCTGCTGGGTTACCAGTAATCGCAATTGGTCCCAAATTGTTTGCCTTCATGTTCACTAAGGCAGGGATCGGCAAATTTCTGGAAATAAAAGTTTTAAAGATGTGTATGAAATCCTTCAACTAAAATGTGTAGGTTTTTATTTATTTTAGGGTTACAGTAAAATGCCTAAAATAGAGGCAACCCGATAGGAGAGAAGCGACCCAAAAATGTATTAAGGGTACCCGACCGGTATCATATCAATTTTTTTTGTAAATAATGTTAATTTTGCTAAAAAAAGTCACATTTTACTCATTTTTGCAAACTTTTCATTTTTTGTGAAGATTAAAAAAGGATGTGTTTATTCGCTGTTAATAGGAAAGGCTTACGGTTTTCTACCTGATCCAATTAAAAGTAATTTTACTGTATAAAAACCGCTTATAAGGGCGATTTTAACAAAATATAACCAAAACTAAGGTAGTTTTTTAAAGATGCGACAGATTTCACTTTTTACCACGCAGAGACGAACCGTTTGAGATATCACAAAAGGTTTTTTTGCATTCAACTGGAAACTAAAAAGCGTCAGGGCCAATTTTTTTTTAATTTTCGAAATTTTTTTTCAAAATTCGAGATTTTCAAATGACCCAATATGAGTATCATACGAAACTAGAAGAAATTCTAAGACTAATGGCTGAAAAATAAAATTCCAAAATTAACTTTTCTTACGATTTTTTCCTAATGACAAAGTGGTAAAAAGTGAAAATCTATCGCCCTATAAAAACTACCTAAGCTGTTTAAGGGGGTGGTTTAGTGATTCACAGGCTTCGACGTTAGACAAATGCAGACTGAACATTGAAAACATACATCAGGATCTATCTTTGATCTCGCGATTATCATTAGACAGTTTAGTACCACTACACCAACCATCTGGTTAACCGCGGTTAAACCGAGTCCCTCAGCTTTTTCAAAGAAACAAAGATCCTAGAGCTTATATCGGAAAATTTTAAGATTTGTGAAAACTCCGGAAAGTGTCTGAATTTTAGTGGCTTGGTTCTATTTTTTTTTCGATTTTTGTCTCAGAGCGCTACATTTGCGTCGAATGTGTGTTTTTTCGACGTTTTGATATTAAGCGCTTTTTCTGTGGAAATGCCAGAAACGTCATTATTTTAGAATATAGGAAGCTCAAGGTGTCTTACATATCACCTTGGTTGTAATTTTTTTCGAATTTCGGCCTGATTGGCTGTAAATCGACAAAAACAGTGCGCCAAAATGAACAATTTTTGAAATTAAAAGTGATAATTAGAAAATTTAAATGCCACCAAAAGATTCCTTGGGTATGATTTGCTGTAACGATATTAGTAACTATGGTCTGATTTTGAACACTAACGGTGCTAGAGATCAAAACAAAATTTTGATTAAAAATTCTGAAGTTTTTCTAGAATCCGCTTGTGGTCAAAATCAACCATATTTCCTAATATCGTTTCCAGCAAATCATTTCCCAAGGAATCTTTTGGTGGCATTTAAATTTTCTAATTATAAACTTTTATTTTCAAAATTGTTATTTTTGCGCACTTTTTTGTAGATTAACAGCCAATCAGGCCGAAATTCGAAAACTACAAACAAGGTGATATGTGAAGCACCTTGAGCTTCCTATATTCCAAAAATGACGTTTCTGGCGTTTCCACAGAAAAAGCCTATATCAAAACGTCGAAAAACACCCTTTTTCGACACATTCAACCCAATTGTAGCGCTCTGAGACAAAATCGAAAAAATAGAACCAAGACACTAAATTTAGACACTTTCCGGGAGTTTCACAAAATCTTCAAAACTTTCCGATATAAGCTCTAGGATCCTTGTTTCTTCGAAAAAAGCTGAGGGCTCGTGTTTAACCGCGGTTAACCAGATGGTTGTGGTAGTGTACTAAACTGTCTAATGTAATCGCGAGATCAAAGATAGATCTTCCTAATGTATATTTCAAAAATGTCCAGTCTGCATTTGTCTAACGTACGAAGCCTTCTGAATCCCAAAAATCACCAACCCACCACCCCCTTTAATTATCGAATGTTGCTTAGGGTGGTTTTTTTTTAGATTGGACTACAGGATTTTTGAACAAACGGTGATGCAACCTGTATATTTAATTTGGGGCTTAGTATATTAAAAAAGAAATGGAGGTGATACGAAATTTGTTTTTTAAATTTCTTTTTATTATTATTCCTTTATTATTTTTAGGATTTTAAGTGGTTAAGATTAAAGGGGTGGGTGTCGGTTTTTTTTGAGCCTTTATAGGATTAATTATGATAAATTAATATCGGTTATGACTAAAGTTGATCCAAGGAATCTCATGGTGGCAATTATTTTTTTCAAAACCATCTAGAACAAAATCTAGAATTTTCAAAATTCGATATTTTTTGTTAACCCGCATAAAACCGGTATTCTACTATGATATGAACATTTTTTATTGGTGAATATGGCCCACCGGAAAACGATACATGACATTAAAATTATCGGAAATGTTCTTAATCGAATTCTAGAAATTTCAATTATTTTTAAGCAAATGTTCAACCTAATTATCGAATTTGACGCTGATGGTTAAAATTTTGATTAGCTGTAAGCCAACTTTTTGGATCAGTGAAATCTCAGCTTCAATTTGGTGTACTTTTGTTCTGATCAGACGAAACTTTTTTTTCGAACTTTTCATTTCCGGTTTACTTATAGTCAATATTTCTAGATTTTATTCAAAAATTCCTTCTCATCACTTTTACCGCATTTATTTATCTACCTTAGTCGAAAAAATGGCTTCATTCGTAAACATTCGTCCTAAAGAAGATAGAGTTTGAAGTCGAAAAACTTGGCAAAATCGGCCGTTTAAGTGAGATTCTAGAAGAAAAAAAGTCAAAAATCGAAAAATTCCTTTCTCATCACTTTTTTGTTCTCATTTATTCGCTACTTTGTGTAAATTTTGAAACGCTTTGTATGTGGGGTCTAAAAGAAGAAAGATTAAAAAAAAACCGTTAGTGCTCTAGATAGACTCACCACCTGTGGGTGTGTGATGTAACAAGGTTGACTTTGAGATGTGTAATCGTTAGACGAAGGCTAGATCTACAAACGAGTATCCTTAGATATTTTTTACAACTGCCCTTGATTTGATCTGAGGCGTGATTGAAAGGTACCAAAAGCGACACCCCCTTATTGGAGATAACAAAAAATCAAGTTACAGGCCATAGTTTAATCCAAGTGAGTTCCAGCTCAGTGGGACAGCTGTTTTTATTTGTACCACTGGGTGTACACTTATCCGTAACGCACCCTCATCCGTACGATGTACCCTTATCTGTCGATTTTGGTCGAGTTGAAAACGCTTATAAGCCTTAACAACTATGTAACGTGAAACCCTTATCCGAACGATTTTTGGCCGAGCTAAGGTGTACGGATAAGGGTACACCCAGTGTAATTTTTTACGTTTGAGTTTCAACAGTCAGTTTGACAGTTTTCCGACCCTATATTCACAAAACATCTTTTATCGATGAAATGATTGAAAAATTTTATTTTTAATTTTTTGGAATTTCAAACTTTTTTTTCGAAATTTTTGAAAAAAATTTCGAATTTTTTTTAAATTTATTGTCATAAGTTTGCTCAAAAACGAAGCACCCTGATCAAGGAGATTCAGAGAAATGAGCATAAAAAAAAATTTCAGTTTAGGGCAGCTGCGAAAATTGAATTTTAAGTCTCAAATTTTGATTTTCAAAGTCATAGTAGACCCCGTCCGCAACCTTTAAATTTTTTTTTTACATTATTCGTACTAGTTTGTACTGCGCTTCTTTTTAAGCCTACTCACGTGTCGTTGGAACACATATTTTCGATTTTTCAATTCGCATTTCCCACCCAGGCTTAGATTATACTGCTTAAATATACGTAGCTCGAAAACAAAATTCAGGTTACCATCACCGTTTGTTCAAAATCCTGTGGTCCAACTTAAAAAAACACCTTAGGGAGTGTTTTTTATAGGTGCGACAGATTTCAGCTTCCACTTTTGTTCATTATGAAAAATCGTGAGAAAACTTAGTTTTTGGAATTTTATTTTTCAGCAATTAGTCTTAGAATTTCTTTGTGTTTGGTATGATTACCCATTGTCGAAAAATTTTGGCTGGAGCTTTTTTAGTTTCTAGTTGAATGCAAAAAAACATTTTGTGATATCTCATACGTTCGTCTGTGGTGAAAAGTAAATCTGTCGCACCTATAAAAAAAACTTACGTTAATAAAGACCATATTCATATGAGTGAAAAAGTCGGGAAACTGAAAAATGCTCTTTTATTTGTTGGTATTAGAAGCTTCTCTAGCGCCC
>SCLH01000835.1:0-26607 GCA_004367855.1 Oikopleura vanhoeffeni
CAAATAGAAACTTCTGAGGAGCCGGTTTGGAAACACTGAAGAGAAAGTTGGCTAACGTCAACCCAATATTTTGAAGTTTTAGTGGTCAAATTGATACAAACGTTATTTTTTAACAAAATTTTGAGAAAAATACTTAAAAAAAATCGAAAAAACGCAAAATTTCCGAAAATTTTTTTTGTTGTCATTTGGGTTGTTTTATGCGTTCAAAACATAAACAATTGATTTGGTGCATTTTTATGACATAATTACTGCAGAAAATTATTTTTGAAAATTCCTTGCTATAGTTAAATATAGGCAAAATGTACATTATTTTATAAAAAAAAGTATACCTCACGAACGGTACATGCGATTTCTTTTCTCTTTTTCATAAATTTTTCTCGATTATCTTATTAAACTTTTTGACTAAAACAATTTGAATATCTTCATTCATATTTCTCGCAATCACTATTTCATGCTGATTTAATGCGCGCCATTATTACATTGATTAGGCTAAAAATTGAAATATTGAATAAGGGTCAAAAATTGTAACAATTATAATATTGAAATACTTTCATTTAGTGTATTTTTTGCCGTGATTATTATTTTTTGTAATTTGAGGCTATCCAGTGTGTGGAATTGTAAATAAATAAATTATTTTTGCAAGCAAATCCGATGTTCTAGAACAAGTTATCGATCGGAAAAACTTTTTTTGCTTGCAATCAATTTCTCATGTGCTGGAAGGTCGAATACAAGAAAAACAATACCGAATTTGAGACCGTGGTTGGAAATAACTACTGCACCCACAATCCCCTTAAAGAGGTCAACGACGGAGGTCTATATCTCGAGATCTACACATGCTACGAAGCTAATTTTTGCGGCATTCGGAATTTTGTTGTCGATTTCATTCCAGAAAAATNATTTGTAGATCTATCCTTAATCTTGCGAAAAAGTACATCACAAATTATTTTTGACCATCACACCAATAGGTACAGTATCGTAACAAGGTGACATTTTCCAAACTGCAAAATCTATCTCCTCCCAGACGGTATATCAAATTGATTTCAAATTTTCACAGATCACGTAACAGTAGTATGTCAATCTTTTAAGGCGAGCTTTTATTGATCCGGCGACTGAACAATTCTAGAACGCCAAATAACCGACGATTTTTCACAATTTCAGACTTCAAAATCTATCTCCTCCGAAGATATATATGCAAAATAGCTCAAATTTTTATCAAGTATTTTCCAAAACATTTGTAAGAGATTAAGGCGAGCTTTTTCACAATTTCCAGCGAAAACTCGAAGTATGATTTTTTTGGTCATTTTCGAAAAAATTTCCGAAAAAAAAAGTGCTTCGATTTTTTTGAAAGTGGGCTCAAAAGTAAGCCAGTGAAACACTGATAAGAAAATTGGCTTACGTCAAGTCGATATTGTGAAGTTTTAGTGGTCAAATTCGAGCAAACGTTATTTTTTAACTTCATCCTTTAAAAAATACTTAGAAAAAAAATCGAAAAAATGCGAAAATTTCGAAGAAAAATTTTTGATGACTGGGTTTTTAGTACACTTAATTATTACCTCGTATTAATTTGGAGCATTTTTAATGGCTCTAAGGCCTTTATTTAATCAGACAGATATACCCCCTTAACAGATAATTACTCAATATTTTTTTCAATTTGAGAGTTCTCTTTTTTTTAACTTATATGATATAAGTTATATCTGTTTTTTGTATTTAAAAAAACAGACAAAACTTAAATTACATTATTAAAAAAAATAAAAAATTCTAGTTTGAAAGAAGTCATGGAAAAATTTGATATTAAAAAAATGCCACTTTTTATAAAAATGAGCGTGAACGGTCAAAAAATAGGTATTTTGGATAAAATTTTTTGATTAAATTACGTGAAGAGAATCCACACCTTGGCTACCAGAAACTGGCAAACATCATGGAAGTTATCTATAACTTTAGCTATCTATAACTTTACGTATATCTATAACGTTATCTATAACGTTATCTATAACTTCAGCTAGCTCTAAAGATTGGGAGTTATCGCACTTTTTTCTGCATTCAGGAGATAAAGCTACTGTGGTTAAATTCTAAATGAACAGTTCGTTAATTTGTGGCAACTTCGTTATTTGTTTTATTCGAAAATTATTATTTAATCACAGTAAAGTTTGAGAAATTTGGGTTCAAAAAATATTTTTCAGAAATTGAAGTTTGGACCGTATACCAAAATTTCGCCNACTCCTCCTAGGTTAAATTTTAAAATTTACTCAAATTTTTTGCAAACGAGCTCTAACCAACAGAAACTTTTTGTTGGGCGTTTTTTGCAATTTCGACCCAACTCAAATATGAATTTTCAAGGTCACGTGAAAAAAATTCCGAAAAAAATGTGCTTCGATTTTTTCGAAAGTAGACTCAAAAGAAAGCTGGGAGCACTAAAGAGAAGTTGGCTTTATGTCAACCATATTTTGAAGTTTTAGTGGTCAAAATTGACACAAACGTTATTTTGAACATAATTTTGAGAAATACTTAAAAAAATCGAAAAAACGCAAATTTTCGAAATTTTTTTTTTTTCATTTGGTTGTTTTATGCGTTCAAAACAATAAAAATTGATTTGGTGCATTTTTTGACGTAATACTGCAGAAATGTAGGAACCGGATACCTAAGGGGATATGGCAATTGACATATTCACGTGATATGATTCTGAAAACAAAAGCTTATGAAGAAAACAAAAATGCTTATTTGTAGAATCTTAATCTTGCGAAAAAGAACATCACAAATTATTTTGACGACATTACACACAATCTAGGTACAGTATCTACAAGGTGACATTTTCCAAACTGCAAAAACACTATCTCTCCAGACGTTATATCAAATTGAGCTCCAAATTTCACAGATTCAGTAAACGTAGTATGTTCAATTCTTTGATCGTGCGGCTTTTTTGATCCGAGCGATCGGAACAATTCCTGAGACGCCAGATACGACGAATTTTTCAAAATTTCAGACTTCAAAATCTATCTTCTCTTAGATTATTGCAAATGGCTCAAATTGTTATTCAAGTATTTCTAGAACAATTGTAAGAGACCTCGTCGGGCTTTTTTGCAATTTCCAGCTGAAACTCGAAATATGATTTTTTGGTCATTTCCAAAAATTTCCGAAAAAAAAGTGCTTCGATTTTTCGAAAGTAGGCTCAAAAGAAAGCCAGTAAAACACTGAGGAAAAGTTGGCTTACATCAAGGCGAAATTTTTGAATTTTAGTGTCAAATTCGAGCAAACCTTATTTTTTTAACTTCATCTTTTTAAAAAATAACTTAAAAAGTATCTAAAGAAAAGATCGAAAAAAATGCGAAAATTTCGAAATTTTTTTTTGATGATTGGTTCCTAATACATTTAATTATCACCCGTATCAATTTGGAGCATTTTAATGCTCTAACTTAGAGCTCTAAGCTTTATTTAATCAGAGAGATATACCCCCTTAAGGGGTAGTGTCCGCAAAAAAAGTTGGCCTGAAATCTGATATAGTTACTAAACCACCCCAAAACGATTGGTGATGGTCTCGTCGCTTTTCAATCATCGGTTCTCCCACCAGAGAGGGCGCAAAGTCGAAAACGGATTACCATTTTATCCTTAATTACATATCCGATCATACTTCATTCATGGTCAAATTGAGCGGATATCAATGACCACAATATTGTGGGTGTTAATGTTCAAAATTATGTCATCAAAAACCTTCAAAATTTTGAATCAGATTTTTAGCATTATTTTTATACTGTATATTTTTTGATGACATGAAATGAAAATGTAGTCCACAATTATTGTTCGCAATTGTATGAGAAATCGAATTGAGCATAGTTAAAACAATTCTGATAGCGGTTTTCGAATAAATGTACCAAACGGCCCAATACCACTTTTCTAAGGTCTATCTACTGTATTTTATAAGTCAGGACAAAAAACCACCACAATATTTTTGCTCATTGAGAATCCGCTCAATTTGACACATTAAAGATAGTGATCGGATATGTAATTAAGGAGAAAATAGTACCTCGTTTTCGACTTTGCCCCTCTTGTGGGAAGAACCGGTGATTGAAAAAACGACGAGACCATCACCGAATTCGTTTTTTGAGAGTGGTTTATACTATATCAGATTTTAGGCACACTTTTTTGCGACACTACCCCCCTTAAGAAGTGGTCAGAAAGGTTTCAAAATGAGATTTTTCGGCCTGTATTTCTATTTTTGGATCGATTATTTTAAACGAGTAATATTGAAGTTATAAGTTTCCGATTAAACTTAAATTGGAGGACGAATAAAGAGAAATACAAACTTTTTTTTTAATTTAAAATTCCCCACAAAATTCTCCCGAAATCGTTTTTTCGATAATATTTTCAGTTTTTGAAGTTCATTTTTTTTGTTATTGACCGCTATTTTTTATCATATCGAAAATTATGCCCGAGTTCAAATAAAATATGCTTTGCTTCTATCAATATCATTTCCTTCAAACCATGTCATAATTTACGTAAGTTTCATTGTAAGTTTAACTTTATTGTTTTCGTAAAAGTAATGTTGACAACAACAGCAAAATAGAAAGGGTTATTAATAATTATGATTCATTCATGGTTTGAAGAAATATTTTATGTGGGCGTCATCTTCGATATAACAGATATATGATATAACATAAACTCTTTTTTTGAGAACTTTAATTACAGAAAAGTAACTTTAAACGGACGGGCAGCCGTAGCAAAAAATTTAAAAACTTACGTTTTATCACAAAAAAAATATTTTTTTTAAATATTTCTAGATTGTGAGTGTTGTTTAAAGTCACTCTGGTGTACAAATATTACTAAGGTTTAAACCTATGTCGAATTCATCACCGTATTCAGATTAATGATCGAAGAATTCTGGATGGCATTTTCGCCGCATGTGGTTGTCCTGAAGATAAATTTCGAGGTGCTTGTGCTGAAGTAGATAAATTAGACAAATTAGAATGGGACGAAGGAGACAATAATGTTAAATGTGCTTTACTTGCTAAAGGATTAACCGAAGAATGCGTTGAAGCTATCGGAACTTATGTCAGAAGAGCTGGTCATCAAAATCTTGTCGAGGTTTTTATATAAAATATTTAACTAAAGGTAATTTTTTTTTAGGTGGGCCCCCTCCTCTGCATCAAGAAACGGGTTTTTTCATCGTGTAGCCAGCGAAAATTTAACCTCAAAATTTGTTTTATGATTTTCAGACTCTACCGGTAATTGGCGGTTTAAAGAGAACGACTTATAATCTGAACCTAAAAATATTTTTATGGGGGTAACTTTTAGAAATAAAATTTCCGGCATAATTTATTTTGACACCTGACACCACCTGGTGGTGGAAAGAGCATTTTTTTCTTACTCGACGCTCGAGTATCATTTGGGCTCAAAATCATACTTATTGGGGGTAACTTTTCAAGAGAAAATGTTTGGCATCATATATTATGACATTCGACACCACCTATTTTAACCTATAAAATAGTTATTATTCGCTCTATCTGCGAAACCATGTGATCATATAATAAAATATCTCAAAAATAAACTTAAAAAATATATTATTTAGAAAAAATCCGAAATTTTTTGATATCCGTATTCGCCTCTGTTGAATGTTGCAAAATACGGCAAGACATGGTAAGATACTTTCTGGTGACGGTATATAATTTGAAAGTTCACCCTGCTACAAATTTGATCACCTTCGTCAACTTCAATTTAAGAAATGTTTTCCTTTTAAGGAAATTATGTTTTTTGATTTCTTTATGATCAAATGGTTTTTTGAGATCGGGGAAGTTATAACCTTATTCATAGGCCAAACCATTTCCCGAGACGTACTCAGGGCGGCAATAAAGTCAAACATTTTTCTATCATTATTTTTATATTACAATGCGCATATCCTTAATCTAAAGTCCGAAAAAGTACTTTAGTATACTTAAGTAGTACCTTAACTTTAAGGTAGTTTTTTTAGGTGCGACCGATTTGACTGAGTCACCACATACGAACCGTATGAGATATCACAAAAAGGTTTTTTGCCTTCAACTAGAAACTAAAAAAGCTTACGCCATTTTTTTTAAAATCCGACAAAGTTTTGCATTTTCACCTCAGTAAATCAACCGTTTTCAATTAATGTTTCAGGAACTTCTTCAAGACGAAAAACTTTGTGCCCTAAAATCCGCTAAGGAAGGATTAAACGATATGAATACTTTACTGGATTTTCTCACAATGTGGGGCATGACCGCTTCGATTAGTTTTGACTTATCTCTAGCTCGTGGTCTGGATTATTATACAGGTCCAATTTATGAAGTGGTCATGGTCGACGAAATGGAAAGTGACCAGAAAAAATCTGGAAATACTATTGGTGTAGGTTCAGTTGCCGCTGGAGGTCGATATGACGGTAATTATTTTTATACATTTGATAATACAGAAATTTGAGTCATTTTGTTTTGCACAATTTTGTGTTCAAAACAAGCCCCCTAATGTCCAATTTCAAATTTTCAATTTGATTGAAAACTTAAAAATCCAAATTGACCTCATCAGAGATCATCAAAGTTTTTAAAATAAGATTAAATGTTTTTCTTTTGAACAGATTTTGTTATGCTTTAAAAATAAATTTAGAAAAGTAGGACTAAAAGAAGGAATTTTACTTATTTTGAGCAATTTATTGAAGAATATACTGTCGTTTGCGTCTTTTTTTTCGATAATCTCGAAAAATTAATCTAAGAAGACAAAACGACAAGAATTTGGCGATTTTTGGCAATTTTCGAAAAGTACGTGCGTCTAAGAAGACAAAACGGGGCGTTAAAATTGTAGTGATAAAAAAAATTCTAGTGAAAATAAAAGAATACCCATAATAATGTAGCAAAATTTGTGAACTTATTAATGAAATTAACATACTTTTTGTAAAAAAAATTTCGAATATGATTTTTTGGCCTCCAAACCTCGATTTTTCGAGAAAAAAAACGTAAAAGTAAGAAAAAAGGGATGCCCATTTGATCCGGAAAAATAATTTTATTATCAAATTAACCGCATTGGTAAATTTAGTTATCACCAGTTTTTAGGTACATACATCTTTGATAGATAGTGTCATATTACACTTTTTTTAAGAATTCTTGAAATTTTTTTGAGTATTTTTTTACGAATGGAAAAAAAATTTTTGAAGACGTTTTAGACAATTATAAAAAATGAAAAAAGAAATTCGAAAATTTTTCAATTTTTTTTATTCAATTTTAAAATACTCAGAAAAAATGTCAAAAATGGTTAACCCTTGTTAGCACAAAGCCACAATTGTTGCTCGAGCATACCTAAAATCATTCAAAAAAAGGCAAAAAACGGGATCGTAGAATCTTTTCTTTCAAACACATTATAAAGAATTTTGATTAGGTTCCCAAAAAATAATTGAATTTTTTTTCGAATGTTTGATTCCAGTATTACTGGGAGTTGATTTATTAGGATTTTTCGCCTATGTCTCACTTCCGGAAATTTTTTTTCGGAACTAGACATAAAATACAAATGCTAGGGGCAGATATTTTTTTTCGGAAGTGAAATTTCTAAATTTTCAACTTCAAGTATCTGATGAAAAAATTTAATTATTATAAAATTGAATTTAAGCAATCAAAAATTGTCAACAGTTGTACTTCATAACCATATTTACTTATAAATAATGGAAAAAAAGTGTAATAATCTGCTTTTATAGAGAAAAATAACCATTTTTTATCAAAAATCATGATTTTCCATCAAATTTTTTCACTTATTTATAAATTACTTTTGATTTATGAGAGATAAATCAAAGCGGACAAAACTATGACGTAGGCCAGATACTTGTGCATCGTTTCCGACAGAAATGTAACTTGTGAAGACAATTGTGACCGTGTATCACGTGATATGGTATACCTTGCTTTTCTCACTATGTTTTCTAGAACTAAAAATTAAAATTCTAGAATATAAAATTTCGGATGCAAAAATATTACCTTTCATCTTCCTTATGCAGAACAAATGAAATTCCAACTACCTTAAGGGGGTTGTGGGTGTAAATAAAGCAAGAGTTGAAGAAAATTGTTTCTTTGTTCTCGAATCGTGGAAAAAAAACTATTATGAACAAATATAACGCTCTGATTGGTCGCTCAGAGACAAAGCCAACTCCCGCAACTGCATCATTGTGTTGTTATTGTTTTTTATTGGTTTTCTACCCACCTGTGCATCAGAAATTATAATATAATGAATCCGTTTTTACGCTTAAAACCAACAGAGAATTCCCTTTCAACTAACGAGATTTTTTGCAGACGTTCATACGATTCATAAATAGATGTTTTATTTAATGTGAAGCATAAAAATTGACCGAGGAATCAAACTATTTTCTGAATTTCATTTTTACCGCCTAAAAACCGAAGGAGAATTTTTTTTTTTAACAGCGAAGACATTACCAACCATTGAAAACGTCGTACTCTTTCACGAAACTATCTTTGCTTTGAATCAATATTTAAAGACAAACATGACCGAGAACTTAACCTACTTTTTGTGAATTGAGAACATATTTTTACCGGTTTTCCAGTACGGCACTGGTGTGCCACCCTTCACCAGAATCAAAAAATGTACTTGCAGTTAGAGAAGGTTTTAGTCTCTAGTATTTTTTTTCTCATTTATTCTTATCTGCCCGTTATCGACCCTTCCAGTCCGGCTGTAGGAGAGGGCTATTTCCCCTGCAATTCCAACATTCTACACCCACAACCCCCTTAAGCTTTCTGTAAACAACATTCAAAGTAGAGCCACAATGGTGCCTTGGCGGAACTTTTTTTTATATGCTCACAAGGGTTAAAGGGGTTGTATAGGCAGTCCATGTCTTCTGAACTCGTAGTACTGTCAACTTAATTTCACGATTTTTGGTCTCAACGTGGCCTGCCGATTGGTGGACACGCTAGTTATAATTATAGGGAGAATACAATTTTAAAAATTAATACTCATAATAATGTAGTGAAAAAGTAGATTTCTAAAAAAAAATCCAAAAAAATTTTTCAATTTTGGCTTGCAGTTTTAGCTCTCTAGCGCTATTTTTCGATTTTTTAGAGCATTTTTAATGAAATTTTATTTAAATGGACAAAACGACACGTTTTCAGGTGGACAAAACGACAAAAAAATTCTGTCCTCTTAGACGCGTACGACAGTAGTAACGTTGCCTTAATTTTTTTCACACACCACGCTTTTGAATCCGCGCCTCTGATTGGCTGCTCGTAAATAAACAATACGGTGCGTAGGATGGAAAACTAGCCCGAGCGAGTGCTTCTCATTTAGGGGCGTTATATAAATCTTACAAACGTTAGGCGTAAAACATTCTTATTTAGATCAGCTACAAAAGTACTTTATTAAAATGACAAGAAAATATGCAATACATTTGTACTTGAATTTTTTTTATAATTATCTCTTCACTAAAAAAACTTTCTGGCCTCTTTTGGTTTTCAAAATAATTTTTATTTTTTTTCGAAAATTTTTCTTATTTTTTTTAATTTTGTAGATTGGGTTTGTACCAATTATTTTAGGTAGACTAAGATTTCGAAAAAAAAGTTTTCATTTTGACAAACAATTAATAGGTTTGATTGGTTCATTATCTGGTGGCAAAGGAAAAAGTAATGTCCCTTGCGTTGGAGTTAGTTTTGGTGTGGAAAGACTTTATACTTTGATGAAAAGAAATATTGAAAAGAATGAAGTTAAAGTCAGAACTAGTGCTACACATTGTTATGTCATGTCTGGACAGAAGGGAATGCTGAAACATAGAGCAGAAATTATTAGTGAATTATGGGCGGGAGATATTCCTGCAGAAACTAGTTATAAGGTAGATAACGTTAAAAATATTTCAGATGAAAAAGGTTTCTCGAATAAGTTGCTTTCAAAAGTTTCCCCAATGACTTTTATGGACGCAGTCAATTTTTTAAGTTTGCCAGGAGCGCTATATTTTATTGTGACTATGGGGTCAGATCCCTCAGGTGGTTTATTTTTTAGGAGCTATTTGAAGATGACGGCTATCTCGATTTTGAAAACCCCATGAAAGCATATATGGGCAGATAGAGAATTTAATTTCGCATGTGCTTATAGATTTTGTTTTTTGAATTTCAGACNGTCTGAAATTCAAAAAACAAAATCTATAAGCACACGCGGAATTAAATTCTATATCTGCCAATATATGGTTTCATAGGGTTTCCAAAATCGAGAAAGACGGCATCCTCAAATAGCTCCTAAAAAATAAACCACCTCAGGAGCCTTAATTATACCCGAACAAAGCTAACTTTTGTCATTTATATATAACGGTAAATCGTGTTTTTTCTAAGAGCACACGTTGTTACCCAAAGTTGGCCATGAGCGATATAAGAGCGCACTTCTTGTCAGAAGTTTGTCCCAGCGTCTAAGGAAGCAAAAGCCGAAATCGGATCGTTCTACTCAAGACACTTTACTGTAGCTGAAAAAATTGGCGAAACGTCAAAAATTAAGGCCGATTGTATTTTGAAACACAGACCAAAAATGATATGGCGATGTATAATTTAGTCCACTGGAATATCGAAATAGAAACCAGAAAGTACACTTTATTTTTATTTTAAGGATTTGTTTTTATATTTTTGAATTTAAAATTTCCATTTTTAGGCAAACACAAAGATTTTGACGGAATTGCAAACGTGTGAAAGTAAAGGTATCCCATGGGCTATTGTTATCGGCGAACAAGAAATTGAAGCTGGAATCGTAAAGCTCCGAAATGTTATTTCAAGAGAAGAACTTGAAATTCCCAGAGCTAATTTGGTGGAGGAAATGAAAAAATTACTTTAAAGAGAAAAGATTGTTAAAAACTACAGAATTTAAGTTGTCGAAACGGGTGCAATTTAAATATTTCGTTTCGATAATGTAAAACCAACTGTTTTTACTGCATGTTTTACTGTTAACTGCTAGAAGTTGTATTTGGAGACCTCTACTTGGAATATTTGGTAAAGATATCTTTAGCATGAAACATTTTTAAGCAATTTGATTTGTATTTTAAAATTGCAAAAAAAAATCTGCATTTTATATGCGATTTTATAAAATATTTTTTCAATGCTAAAGATACCGCTACCAAAATAATTATTCATTTTAAATAATATTTAAGATCAGGTTAAAAATATATGATTTTTTTTTTATTTAGTATGAACCAAGAAGTAATCGATGGAGAATATATCGGAGAAGAAATTCAAAAACTTATAGCGCCACCTACACAAGAGAAAAAAGAAAAGGGTGACTACATAAAAATACTATACTAAGTAATTATTTCCATTCACCTGGTAGGCTCCTGCGCCACTTAAATGGTGCGACTTTGACGACTTATTAACGGGAAATAAGAGAGTGCTTGGAACTTTAATGACTCTAGTCCTCCGAGCAATGAGGATAGGACTTAACACTTTAATAGTATGTAATTTAATTTGACTTTATTAATCTACATAGAAAAGTGGCATTTACAAATTGTGCTTCAGCCTAATGCAATTTTTGTGAGAAATGGGAGACGTGACAAAAAAATTTATAATGGAAAATATTTATTTCTAAAAATGACTTCCTCAAAATAACCTGCAAGTCTTATAATCTACAGGTGTTTTCCCGAAAAACTCCCTAAACCTACGGCAATTTATCTCTGTCGTGTCTTTGGCTCATACGACATCGTACTCTATGAGAAAAACGAACAGAAATTTGGCCATACTTCGAAAAGTTTGTTCGAAATAATGACAAAACAACACTTATATTGTAGTCGTTGGGGAAAAATTGACGAACAATTTGACGATCAAGTGACCTTAAAATGTAGTGAATATTTTTTTTGGATTTAATTTTCATTCCTATCAGTTCTCTGTGCTATTACGCCTGAGAAATTGAAAGCCGTTGAATGACCCAATTATGAAAAAAAGTTCACTGGAATTTCATCTCCTGCGATTCTCCCGTTTGCTTGATGGGACAAATTAATTCAAGGTAACAGGATTTTGATGAAATTATGAACTTTATAGCAGTGGCATTTTACGATAAGCAGTTATTAGATAGTTGTGTTGAGTACAACGTTTACTGTTGGTGGAGTACATATGTCAACAACGAATCAAACAATGAATTTCGACAACCCAGATGACATTTATACTCGTTTTCTTTCACGGAAATTTTGGGGTCTTTGGATACTTAACAGTATAAAGGTAAATACCGCTCCATTTTAAAAGTATTCAACAGATTAATTAAAAACATTTAAGGAATGATGGACTATTACTGGCCGTTCCGTAAAAACCGTACTTCAGTGACGAAAAAAAGCCAACGCTGATGCGCAGCAGTATACGTACAGAAGTGGAAAGAAAATTTAAATGAGGTACATGGGAAGAGCATCATCATGATAATGTTAAAAATGTTTTTTTTACATAATCCTGTTTGCCACGCGCCTTCAAACCTCAATATTGCACTGGCCTTCCTATTGCTACGGTTCCAGTTATTTCCATAGTGGTGTTATTTTTTGTTTTAATCCTAAAGAAACCCACCGAGTGTGTCAGTACCGCTATGGAATATTTTAAGTTCCAATGTTCGTCACAGTGCCTTTGGGTCTATCTTTTTTACGTGTGCGTGGGCCACGGCGTGTACAATTATTTAAAACTGAAATGATCGTGGTGAAAAGTCACTACATTAGTAAAATATTGTGATACACGCTTAATTTACTAAAACAGAATAGAGTATGGTTTATAACTTGATAACTAATTTACTCTGGTGCATGAAATGATGCGTGTCGCTCTATTCGGCCGGTTTATAAACAAACATCTAATAGAGCTTTCGCCCCCGAGGAGAAAATCGCAACAACCCCCTATATTTCTTATTCTTGTATTGTAACAACATTCTCGAATAAATCTTCTGTACAGTCTTATACCACAGGGCACACATTCATAATTCTGGCATGCGTCTCGAAAACCTTTCTCCATGTGACTAATCACACACCACTCTGAGAAAAATGTTTCCAACTAATCACCTCACTATTGATCTCAAACAATGCCTGATATATAAAATTCAATGTGTAATTTTCTAATCTCAAGATTCATATACGACTACAATATTTCTTAATTCAACTAGGAAAAATTATATCGAAAATGATAATATAACAATACATTGAAAGCCTTACAAAAAGTTATAATTTCAATGACACTTGTTCAAATATCTTATATTTCAATAATTTTCAACTGGTACTGTGATTCGTGTCTATAAGGACACCCATCATATAAGGACAATTTGCGGGAAAATATGGCCAAAACCTACGCTTTTGGATTTTGGTCCGTCCCTCTATAGGACAATTTGGGAAAAATTTCCCAAAAAGACCGTTTTTGGCAAAATATCTAAGCGGACAATTTGGAAAATTTCCATAAAAGACCGTTTTTAGGCAAAAATATCTAAGGACAGGGTGCTAAAGGACAATTTGGGAAAATTTCCATAAAAGACCGTTTTTGGACAAAATATCTAGGACAGAGTGCTAAGGACAATTTGGGAAATTTCCAAAAAAGACCGTTTTTGGGCCAAAATATCTAAGGACAGGGTGCTAAGGACAATTTGGAAAAATTTCCAAAAAAAGGCTGTTTTTTGGGCAAAATATCTAAGGACAGGGTGCTAAGGACAATTTGGGAAAAATTCTATAGAAATGACCTCTTTTTACGTTTTTCAACAAGTGAAAAGCAAAAAAAAAAAAAAAAAAAAGTCTTACTTTTTTTGGGAAAAAATTATCGCTTTTTTAAAAATATGACCAAAAAAGCTTGGACTAAGATTCTAAGGACAATTTGGGGAAAATTATCTTAGGACAAATTGGGAAAATTTTGCTAAGGACAATTTGGGAAAATCTCACCTGTCCTTATAGACAGAAATCACAGTAGTTCAAAAAATTGTATATATTATTCTGTCAAGCCTGCCAATATTTCCCACCAAGTACCAAAGACCTGTATTTCTCAATCTCGTGTTTACTGCCGTATTAATTTAGTTTTCTTCATAATATTCTTTTCTTGCTCTAATCGTGTTTGAACCCAAAAACCTCTGTACAATTCCATCACTGTAGCTCACCTTTTCTAATATTTTTTTTTTATTAAGAATCGTGCAATTTGGCTTACAAAAGGTACATAAAAAGTTGATATTTAAACAAAAATTAACTTCCTTCTTATTTGATTGTGAGTAGTAAAAATAAATAATAGTTTTAAATCATCAAAATCCCCTATAAAGTCTTATCCGCCAGTCCAAGTCTGATTAAAGAAAGAACCGCCCAACAATTCAGGAATAATAGCCAGAACGACGAAGTTGCCATTTAAAACACTCTAGATTTTCTATGATATCACGCCGAAAATGAATACAAACTTAGCGGTACTTTTTTAACAGACATCAGTCAACTCGGTGATGTTATTTTAACAGAAAAAAATTGTTTTCAACACAAATAATTTTTGAATTTTTTTTCTTGAAAATATATTTTATTTTGAAAAAAAACAATAACCAGCTGACTGATACCCTCAATCTTATTTTGAGAGGTACGCCTAAGTCCGTTGCGCACATTTGGCTTGCAGTTTTACGCTCTCTAGCGCTATTTTTTCGATTTTTAAGAGCATTTTTAGTGAAAATTTTTTATATGGACAAAACGACACGTCTTCACATGGGACAAAACGACAAAAATTGCCTGTCCTTATAGCCAAACAACGACGTAAATCAATTTCAAAGAAATTAAAAGTTAAACTCAGCCGTCAGGACAAAAATTGAAAATGCAGCAGTTCAGAAAATCTTTTCCTATAAAGTGATCAGTCAAAGCAACCTGCTATCTGGTATTTTATCCAGGTGTTTTGAAAGTAGTCCGGAGCCTCCCAGGGTTAAGGGGTATATCTGGCACATTGACATATTCACGGTGATATTCTCGAAAACTAAGAGCTTATGAGAAAGGCCGAAATACTGATTTGTAGATCTACTCTTAATCTTACGAAATAGTACATCACATATATGGTTATTAACATCTACACAATAGTTACAGTATGTTTACAGAAAACTTTTTTCAAAACTGCGAAATCTATCTCCTCCCAGACGATATACCAATTAAGCTCAAATTTCACAGATCACGTAACGGTAGTATGCCAATCTTTAAGGGGTGGGAAGTCGCAAATGAGGAAGGAAATGGAAAAGTTCTTGAATTTTGCTGAAAGAGTATCAGCATATATTATTTGAAGACTTTCCAGTTATCGAAGGGGTGGTGGGATTTTCAGAGTTGTAGCGTAACCAGAAAGTACTTTTTCGTCACTTTAAAAAATAATAGTAAAGTCTGGGGAAATATTTAGTGATGTTACTCACTTTATGCATAAACGCTAAGTTTTAACCGTAGAGAAAAATAAATTATATTTTTGGAAACCACGTGAAATTTTAAGCAAGAATCCGTTTTTTTCGATGATTTTCAGAAGCCCTGAAGCAAAACTTAGAGACAAATTTCAAAATGTTTCACCTACAATCGGTTGCTGAATGTTCAGTGGTTAAATTCATGCTACTTATGAAAAATTATAACAAAAACTGACGGAGGAGATAGATTTTGAAAACCCCTGATTTCAGGGGCTGAAAAAACGATTATTGCTAAATTAAAGCGTTCTAAAATTAAATTGTCAAATGTTCCACCTACAATCGATTAACATTAATAATGCACTGATTTTGAAAAAATAATGAAGTTGATTCGTCGAAAATTGAGAGAGGAGATAGACTTTTAAATTTCAAGGTCATAAAATTTCTGGCAGCGTTTCCGGTGGAACCGGAGATGATAACGGCTAGCCTTTTCATACAATCGACAGTTCTTGTTTTAAAGTTTCTTTTTTTGATAAATCTGAGGAATTATTTCTTCTATTTCAATAGTAATTACCATTAGAAAAAGTGATTTTTGGCCCATTTTGCGACTCCACCCCCTTAAGCTTTTTTTGATCTGGCGACTGACCAATTCTAGAACGCCAAAAACCCGACGTTTTTTGACAATTTTAGACTTTAAAATCTATCTCCTCTAAGGATACATATGCAAAACTCAGAACATTTCTAAGAGATTAACGACGAGCTTTTTTTCAATTTCCGGCTAAAACTCGAAATACGAAGTTTTAAAGGTCACGTGAAAAAATTTCCGAAAAAAAAGNCTTCGATTTTTTCGAAAGTAGGCTCAAAAAAAGCCAGTGGAACACTGATGAGAAAGTTGGCTTACGTCAAGACGATGATTTGGTTTTAGTGGTCAAATTTGAGCAAACGTTATGTTTTAACTTTATTTTTCAAAAAATACTTAGAAACAAATCGAAGAAATGCAAAAATTTCGAGAAAAATTTTGTGATGCTTTGGTTGGTAGTACACTCTGTTAACACCCCCGAAATCAATTTGGGACCAGTTTTAAAATGCCTCTAAAGGCCTTATTTAATAAGACAGATATACCTCCTTAACCTTAAAAGGGCAAAAAAAATGTCACAATGATTTCTTCCGATTACGTTATAAAGAATTTGCCTGGTATCCCGAAAAAAATACTAATTTATTTTGGAATTTGGTTTGAATATTACGGGGAGTGATTTTTGAGATTCTGCCGGCCGAAGTTTACTTCCGAAAAATATATTTCGAAACTAGACATCAAATACAAATGTGAGATAATACCAGTTTTTAGGAAAGGTTTTGTGCATACAAAACATTTAACAGAAAATTATTCCGTATCTTGGGACAAGATTTTTTTGGAAGTGAAATTTCAAAATTTTCAATTAAGTATTCCATGAAAAAAATAATTTATTATTAAAATTAATTTAATCAATCAAAAATTGTCCACACTGTTCACTTCGATTACTATATAAAATTAAAATAATAATAAAGTGATTAATCTGCTTTAATTTGGAAAATTAGGCCATTTTTCATAGAAATTTGTGATTTTTTTTAATTTTTTTTTTACTTATTTAAAAATAACTTTTGATTAATGATTATATAGATCTAATCGAATTTGAGTGTGACGTAGGGCAGATACTTAGGCTTGGTACCCATAAAAATGAAATTGTGAAGACTACGCATGAGCCACGTATCACGTGATATGCTACACCTGGTTTCCAACTATATTTCTAAAATTAAAAATCAAAATTTCTGGGAATTTGAAATGATTAATGCAAAAATATAAACTTTCAACTTCCTATTGCAAAAGTAATGGAGCTTCAACTACCTTGAGCTTTTCTGTCAAACAACGTCCAAGTAGAAGCCGATAATCCATATTATCCCCGGGTAACACTAAAACTTATTCCCTATTCTTTTAACAGGCAAATAAGTTTTTAGTGTTACCCGGGGATAATAATGGATATCGTCTCTGGTGCCTTGGCGGAACTTTTTTTCCTGTGATTCCAGGGGTTAACGGGGTGGTGTTAGTGATTTTTGACATTTTGGACGCTTCGTACGGCTAAACTGATGACTGTAGAACAATTCTCATCAATACATATGAAGGATCTATCCTTGATCTCGCGATAGATAATAGGGGTAGTTGTCTGAATTTCAGTGAATGGGAGCTGTTTTTTCCGATTTTTGTCTCAGGGGTCAGCAATCTGGTTGTGTGCCGAAAAAGGGTGTTTTTCGACGTGTTGATATAAGGCTTTTTCTGTGGAAATGGACAAAAATGTAACCCACCCCAAGGGTTGGTGAACATGGGAAGTACTTTTTCGAATTTCGGCCATATTGGCAGTAAATCGACAAAAAAGTGCGCGAAATCGACAATTTTGAACATAAAAAGGAGAATTAAAAAATATAAATGCAACCAAAAGATTCCTTGGATACGATTTGATGGAAACAATATTAGCAACTATGATCTCATTTTCAACACAGCGGATTCTAGAAAAAAAGAGTTGTTTTATAAATATAACGTTTTGATCTCTAGCACCCTATGTGTTCAAAATCAGACCATAGTTGCTAATATTCAATCGTATCCAAGGAAATCTTTTGGTGGCATTTATATTTTTAATTATCTCCTTTTTTAGTTTAAAATTGGTCGATTTCGCGCATTTTACATTCCGAAAATGCCGTTTCTGTCATTTCAACAGAAAAAGCCTTATATCAAAACGTCGAAAAAACACCTTTTTTCGGCAGATTCAACTAGATTGCTGACCCCTTAGGCAAAAATCGGAAAAAGAGCTCCCATTCACTAAAATTCATACATTTTCTTCTATTCTCACCAAATCTCAAAACTTTCCGATATAAGCTCTAGAATCCTTATTTCTTTGAAAAAAGCTGGGGGATTCGTGTTTAACCGCGGTTAACCAGATGNNNNTACCGTCATCAGTTTAGCCGTACCAAGCGTCCAAAATGTCAAAAATCACTAACATCACCCCCTTAATATCTATTACAATATCTATTTTTTTCTAAACTTCCAAAATACAAGTATCACACCGTGCAATTGAGAGAAAATGGTCGATGGTATTACTTTTAGATATGTTCATCTTTAAAAGGAAAGGGTATCGTTTACCACTAAAACAATATTTTCAAACGCGCAGCAGACGCGTGCAATTTGCGAATCTTGTAAAATGATATCTTTAATGTCAAGTTTTGACTTTCAAATCCTTTTCATTAGTAATTCCTGATATTTTTTGAGATCAAAATTTGCTGATCGAATAAACGCGGTTTTACAGCATTTTTCGTCTATAACTTATATGATATAAGTTCGAACGCAGAACCATCGCTTTGCTAGAGTAGCCTAGTTTTGACGTTAGTTTTGCTTCGTAAATTTCACTTGACGGGATGATTGGCTCGAAAGCGCTACACACCACTCGANCATTGTGGATATTTACCTTATAACTGGAAAATTAATAGCAAGACCAAAAAACTACTTGACCCTGGGAAACATTTGGAATTTTTGAATCGGATGTTCTATTCTAGAAAACATACAAAAGCCTTTGAACATTACTTTTTCACTTCGCTAAACTTACATCTCGCCTGTAAAATAGCGTTTATTCGATCAGCAATTTTTGAACTCAAAAAATGCAGGAATTACTAATTAAAGGGATTTGAAAGTCTAAACTTGACATTTAAGATTTCATTATACAAGATTCGCAAATTATACGCGTCTCCTGAGCGTTTGCAAATATATAAGTTATATCCATTACGATGCCCCCTAAAAAATATTTTTTGCTTACAAAAATACAACTAAGGTCGTTTTAGGTATCTCGATATCGTCTATGGATTTCTCGTAATCGTCATGGAAGGGGTCGCACCCTTAATACTAAAAACCACCTAAACAATTTTATTAAGGGGGTTGTGGGTGTAGAATATTGGCATTGCTGGGGAACATTACCCGCTTCTCCAAAAATTCTAGATACTAAAACCTTCTCTTTTAACTGCAAGTAAAATTTCTCGATTCTGGTCAAGGGTACCTCACTGGTGCCCCGCTTAAAAACCCGGTAAATACTATAGTATATGTTCTTTATTCAGAAAATTCGCTATTTCTCGGTCAATTTTGCTTCAAATTGAATCAAACAATAAATTTTTCCAAAGTATGACGTTTTCAAGTAACCTGCTGGCACCGGGGCATCATAATGGATATAGGGACTAGAAATTTATAGGCCAAAACGGTCGTTTTCTACATGCACAAAATCAAACGTGTCCGTATAGAAAAAAACGACAGTATCATATGTATATCTTTGTTTACATCTTCCGTTTTTTCACCCATTTGTTGGCTGTCTAGCCGCCTGGGTAAAAAAAACGGAGAAATCGAAAAGACTCACGCTGTATGTATTAAAAATTTATTTTAAGCTCGGCGACAAGGGTGGAATCGAAAGAAAAATAAAGAATATTGTGAAGCATGCCGAGATGGGGGTGAGCTTGTTTGCTGTGAACGCTGTCCGATCTCTTACCATCCCACCTGCTGCGATCCGCCCTGCGATGCGTCAGATCTCCCTGATAAATGGATTTGTAATCAGTGTTCGGTTAAGGATGTCCCGCCGTTTTCAAGTACTGAAGGTCTATCACCTTACACTATATTGGCGGAGGAATCGATGAAGCTCAATCCGACCCAGTTTTCACTCCCGCAAAATCATAGTAAACATATATCTTTGCCAGGGATGTCTAGAGTCAAACCATCTCAGGTAATTATCTATAGATTTTATGGCGGTGGTATCTTAAGCATGGCAATCATAAAAGAAACCTGAAATACCCATGTTAAAAAAATATTTTATTGATTCCTTTATCCTAAATTAAACTTCGCAAAAAAGGATTTTGCGTGTAAAAACTTGTTTTCAATAACAGCCCATCAAAAAAAAAATTTTCAATATTTTCATCGGTAAAAATTTTAAAATGCACATTGTAGTCGGTTCAGATGGTACACTAAAAGCTGTTATTGCTGGTCTCAATAATAAATAACCCTTAATTATTTTAAACTCGAAATTCCATGAGTTTTTTATGGTGTCCATTTTGTATAAACTGTTTCATTTTTTATAGTCTGCATTTGCATGTGTTTTCTTTCCTCGTTTTGCATAGGATTAAACAAAAGATCAGTGGAAATTTTGATTGAAAAGCAGCAGGGAATGTATCCCTTAAAAACCCTGGTCAGACCATTAATTTAAAAACACTCGAACATTTTTGTTTGCGATATGTAGCAAAATGTTGTTTAAAATTTTAGCTACAATGTAGTATTTGTTTTTCCTATAATTCCTAAAAAAGCAATGATTTTTATCATCGGTTATAGTTTGGTCGGTTAGGTTCCTGGTTTGTACCTACTATTAAAATCATACAGATTTTTTTTCCTTTTCTTATCCAATGTGAAAGGAGAGCAAAAGCTCATCTTTTGCTAATACAGTTTCTAATACAGTGGGTCATTGTAAAAACCCAAAAAATCTATATTTTATTAGAAAGTGATCGGGAGTCGCCTTGGTCTCAAATCAAAGCGTGCCCATCATGAAATCGACCACAACGGCATGGTTCAACTCGCCCGAAGTGAAACAGATTCGATAAAACTGTGTCATTATTGCAATACGTCAAGTAGGACAGCTCAATTGATAAACTGCGATTTTTGCCCATTATTATTTCATCAAGATTGTCTTGACCCACCTTTGACAAATGTGCCAACTGCAAAGTGGATGTGCCCAGCGCACTCGGAGAAGTTTATTTTACACAATAGAGATATGTTTCAGTCACAGCGAAAAGCTATAGGGGATTTATTCGCAAGTGAAGGAAAAGGTTTTCAAATTAGTCGTGCGAAAAAATAAATGAATATCTTCCGTTACGATTTTTAGTTTATGAAAATACAATGCCCTTCGGTAGTTTGGTTTTTATACGTACTTTTCTCCCTGCGTGGGTTTGAGGTTTCTGGTTTGGTCTGATTTGGCTCTGATTGGCTGAAATTTGTTTGATTTCAAAGCCAAACAACCAAAGGGCATTCTCACAGTGTGACTTAAACTTCAAAAATATCCAAAATGAATAATTCGGAATGCTTACAAATAAAATTTACCCTTGAGTGACTTTAAAAAAAAGGAAAGCGACTGTCACATAAATATTTGAGTCATTAATGAAATTTTTAAAATAAAAAGAAATTCGAAATGTTCTAGTAGCAGACGTGTTTTCAAACAGTGTTTTTAAAACTTATAAAGTTGACCCAAATTATATCATAAACCAACTCATCCGTAGAAGAAATCGCTCAGAACGTCTTACCGCAACCACTGCCCTTTTGGAAAAGTCTAGCATTGCTCTGGCGAATTTCACCGATATAAAATCATCAAAAAGAACTATAGTTCCTCAAGGGGTTAAAAACGCCTACGCAAAACACAAAAAGCGGGCAAACATTAATATTCCGCATGAAGACGCACGATTATTGCTGGAATCACTGGAGACCCTTCGCGAACGATGTGGTCATTCAAAATCTAGCACCGTTAAAAGCAAAACAGAATCGCCCAAAGAGGAGACTGAAAAGGAACTTATAAAACACGATTTCAAGGCTGTTTTTTGCCCTATCGGAGTGAATTCGAAACCAATTTTAATAAAAGAAAAAGTGACAAAAATTGGAACAGACTTAAATTGTACTGTAAAATTACCTCTGGAAGGTTGCAGGAAGGGATCGCAAATACAATCATACAATAACGATTTTAAATCGTCGATTTACTTTAGTTGGCCGACCAGGATTTTTATATTTCTAGGGGTAATAAAAAAAATTGCCTGAAATTTATTTTAGGAGTGGTTGTGGTCGTGAAAATCTGTTTGCGGTTTTGAGGTCAAATACCTCCAATACACATTGGAAACGCCAAGTTGAGATAATTTATGTTTCGTGGTCAAAAACCGGACAAGTTCCTCAAATGATAAAAAAAAATATTTTTTTGCGCCACCCCAATTATTTCGAAAATGCAATGACATCATAAAAATAACAGATTTTTGGTACATTTACAAAATGTTTAGCAAATTTATATTTTGATGGCTATGCAAAAATATTTTTTTATTTTTGAAGATTCGATCTTAAAAAATCTGATCCAGAAAAAACATTGGAATTTTCATGCTCTAGAACTCTTGTTTTTGTCTGTTCATGTTCAAAATCTCAAATTTATACATTTCACTTTTTCACATTTCACTATCGACCCGAAGGAATTACACTTACCCTACATAAAATGTACGTAAAATCTAATACTGAAATTTTTCGAACACAAGATTATTTTTTTTGACGTTTTGGTATATTGCATTACCAAAAGTGGTTGTGTTGTCTCAACTACGGCCTTTTATTGTCTAGTTAATCGAAACTTGAGAAAAAACAATTTATTGTCTCACGAACCAATAAAAGACTTTTTTGGCGCAAGACCAAACACGTTTCAAATCGTGAGTACAAAGACCTTACTCATAGTAATTTAGCGAAAATATTTCAAATTGTTCAATAAGTTCCATTCAATTCCTTTAAAATAAGCAAAATGACACTAAAAAAACTTAATTTTGCTCAGCCACTAATCTTAAAACAGCATCCCTAAATCAGTCTTAAAGTTTGAAAATGTCGTTCCTCAGTATCTTTAGATACAGAATTTCTTGTTCGAGAAACTTCCAGAAGTTTGATTCTGATTTTTTATTTGCTGATTCCTCTATCAAGGTCTGTTTCTCCCTACCATGCCGTTTTATTCAATCATGGTAAAAATCATTGGGAAATTCTCAACTATTCGCCACATGGGTTATCTGTCGATGGGGTCGAATATGGTTTAGAAAAGCCTGAATTCGAAGACATTGAAGAATCGGAAATCCCTGTGCAATCCCTCAAAGATCGAATACATGATATAAGAGGCTCCATTGTCTTTGGAGACGACAATTCGATGAAATGGAAATCTTTCAAAAAATCACCAGAAAGCGATTCAGAATCGGAAAATTCCGAACCAGAAACTAAACCCGAAGTTGAAACAGACGAAGATAAAAGGCCGAAATGTGATTGTAAGGATCCAGAAGCTGGTTGGGAATCGGCAGCACCGGTTAATCATGGTTCGATAATAAATTTCGGTTGCCACAAGTACATTTTTGCAGTCAGATGACAGGACAGAAATTGCATTTTTACTGGTCATGCCATATTTTTCGACCTGCTCTAAATGTTCAAATCATTCTGTTTTCGAAGCTCAATTTCAGCTGTGAGTTTTTTTTCGTAATCTTTGTTTAGGCGGATATTTTTTTTTCAGCGGAACCAAAATGTGGTGGATGTTGTTTCGAAGGTTCTCGAAAACGACTGATAAATCAAGTTCGGTATACCGTTTTAGACACAAAGCCGGTTACAACCGGTAAACTACAGTACATACATATACACTACATACATATGTTCAAATGCCGAAAAATTGAAAGGTATCGACCCTTCTGGAATATCTCGAATCAGATGGGTCGTTTTGGCACATATTGATTGCGCTGAAAACCCCGCGTATAAGTTGACGCCCAGATAAAACATTCAAGTGATCAAAGGGCTGTGACAGTGAATTTTAAATAGTTTTCTGATTGTATGAAATCCAAAAATGTTTTATTTTGATTTGGTGTCACATTTAAGGGGTCATATAATATGACTTATATCACAAACAACATAAGTCCTTCAAACATGGCTTTTTGTTACATGTGAGATCAATAACTTTTTTATAAACCATGGAATACGTTTTTTCGGTTGAAAGTATCTTTCGCATCGATTTTTTTTAATTTTTCATTGCATAAAATACGCAAAATTCTGTTATAAAAAAAAATTCTATTTTTTTTGTGTTCATAATAAAATGGTAAGAGTACAAAACGCAGGCCAAAAAAATAGGGCCGGCCACGGAGCCCATGGGGGTAAATCGACCTCAGGAATCCGAATTCGAAATAGGTTAAGGGTATCCCGGCTCCTACATTTTCTGCATTTATTATGTCATAAAAATGCACCAAATAATTGTTTATGTTTTGAACGCATAAAACAACCCAAATGACAACAAAATTTTTTGCGTTTTCCAATTTTTTCTAGTATTTTTCTGAAAATTATGTTCACAAAATAACGTTGTGTCATTTGACCACTAAATTTCCAATATCGATTGTGTAAGCCAACTTTCTTCAGTGTTTCCCCAGCTTTCTTTTGAGCCTATTTCGAAAAAATCGAAGCACATTATTTTTCGAATTTTTTTCACGTGACCTTGAAAAATTATATTTTGAGTTTGGGTCGAAATTGAAAAAACGGCTCGCCTTGAGTTTTTATTTGTTTTGAGCTACCTTTTGCAAAAATTTGAGTAAATTTTGAAATTTAACCTAGGAGGAGATTGATTTTCCGATGAACAAAGTCCAAAAAACGATGGTTTATCGCATATTCTAGAAAAATATATATATATAGCCGTTATCGACAAAACGGCTCCCCTTGAGTTAGACCTACTAGTTCTACAGGTTATGTTAAAATTTAGGTTTATTTTAAAATAAAACCTGAGAGGAGATAGGTTTTCCGATTTGGCTTAGGTCTCCCTGTCTCGCTTATGTGTCTGGGAGTGTACGCATACAAAAAGGTTTGACACATTTCTGACGCAAGCTGAAGGCTAGTTCTACAAACTGGCTAATCTGAATTATACTCCTACGACGCCCTTTTGGCAATATTATTTTATCGAGATAATGTCAAATTAGGGGCAGGGATACCCTTAAATTAATTATGCTCTAAATTGACCACGAAAGCCGCTAGAGAGCAAAAACGCGGGCCATGTGCAGGCTCTAAGAAATGAAGCTATGGGGTAAATCAGTATCGGAAAAGCCGAAAATGACCGTAAAAACTTTAAAAGATGCCCACAAGAGTCGCTAGAGAGCAAACCGCTCGCTATATTCGGGCCTTAACAAATAAAGGGCAGGATGTAAAATGATTCAAAAGAAACCGAAAATGACCATTAAAATTTGAAAAATGCCCACGCCAGCCGCTATAGAGCAAAAAGTGGAAATTAAGAAGAATGTTTTTTTTGGAAAAAAATGTAGATGTTCTTGTTCGCAATCAAATTTTGCATTTCTTACAAAATTTTTTCAGATGAATACACAAAGTTCAGAATAACTTATTATGAAATTGTAAGTTGGAAAAAAGAAGTTTCGTTTTGTCGATTTTCTATCATCAAAAAACTATCGAAATTACTTTTTTGTTCTAAATTTCGCTTGAATTTACATCGATATCATATTTTTCTAAAAAAAATTCTTGAGAGATATAAAAAATTGATTTTTTCCGTGCTACCAAATTTAATCTGTATATATCTTTCTGTAGGCAGGGTTTTTCAAACAAAAAATATTTAACGCAGCTTTTTTTCAATGAAACCAATCCTTGTAAGCATAATTACTCTGAGATTATAACAGATATCGAGAAAAGTTTTTTTGTATCATTTACCAAAGTAAATATTTGACATGTAACTTTTTTGTTTTTTCCAAGTCAACTGGTTCACTGGTAATAGACTTCTGAAATTACCGGTTTTCTGAGGCAAAACATGGGAATTTTCGATAAATATTTTTTTTGCCTAAATATATCGATTTAAAATTTTTTATTTCGACATCATTTTCAAACGTTTTGCCTCCCGGCGGGCTCTACCGGAGGTTGTCAAATATATTATTCTGTACACTTAGGGCATGCCAAAAATTTTGATGTAAAAGATCTGGGATTGATGCAATAAAATATGATTCTCATGGTAAACCGTCAAATGCAATTCCATAAATTAAAATCATTCAATTAAGATTTTTTTATTAGGCTTATCTCTTTAATCACAATTGATGCGGCATTGCCTCCCGGCGGGCCCTGCGGGGGTGTTACATGTTACAATTTCTGTTTAAAAGATAATTGTGTGCACTAAGGCCATGGCAAAACTTTTTACTTGAGTACATGATACAAAAAACCGTTGATTTATATCTCTTATAATATTCCAGTAAGCATGCTGAGAAAAATAGGTTGCATGAAAAAAAGATACTTTAGCTAAAAAATATTTTAACCGTAAAATTTTTCTGGTTTATAGAAAATTAACTGTTAAAGTTTACACTCATGGAATAGCAAAACTTTTCTCGGAAAAGTCTATGGTTATTGTTAAAAAATATGGTCTTTTGTTCCTGCGGAACACAACCCTATTTTTTAACCCTAACCCTAGCCTTTCCCAAGAAACAGCTTTGCGTCGTTTTATACCGTGTACACTCGACACGAGTTTACCTAATTCTAAT
>SCLH01000835.1:32307-50740 GCA_004367855.1 Oikopleura vanhoeffeni
TGTCGATATTTCATTTTTGTTTAAGTGGCCAAAAATCGTTGTGGTAGTAGAATTGCTTTTTAAATTAGAAATACTTATAACTCAACAATGGTGATAACGGGAAAAGCTTTTTTTTTTCAAACCTAGACTCTGATAGGTATTGTGATAACAAACATATTTTTACAAAAAATATTGTATGAGAAAGAAAAAAAATAAGGTCACTTAATTTGTTATTGCTTGTCATCGTTAGCTTTAGCTGAATATTTAGTATAATAACTATTAGCGAAGCCTTTTGAAATCAGCTGCTCTATTATTGGAAACTTTTGATTTTTTTTGGAATTTTTCATTAATTGAAGTTAAAATTTACAAGCATTTGAATGATGAGAATTTTGGTCAAGAAATGTTTTTTCCTGATTAAAAACAGTAAACTGTCGCCGTTTTTTCACTTTATATTCACTTTTAAAAAGAGTTTCCATGTGAAATCTTCGGTACCGGATTGAAATGTAAAAATGTGTTCATGACTGTTCGGAAAAAAATTTGAAAGTATGAAGATCGGGATCGGTTTCCGATTTTTTCCGATTTGCTAAGGTTGGCCGATCTTCCCTCTAAAATACCCGACAATGTTTTGAAACAATGAATGTTTTTCGCCTAGATTATAGTCCTATAGCTCTATTACTTATAGACTATAACTAGCTAGGCGAGGATACCGTGAGACATCGATTTTCCTACATAATTTGGTCAGAATGACCGGTCTGGTGGTTATTCTACCAAAAAGAATTTTTTTCAGATTTTTGTCCACCTGTTTTCCCGTTATCGTGGTTTTTCCGACAAAATATCGCACATTCATTTTTTTTCTTCAAAAATCATTAATTATATGAAGTGTACGCGATGTGACAAGATAAATTACTATATCACGTGGTACCTTGGAATATTAGCACACACATTTTAAAATAAAAATTTTTGCCCGGTCTCGCCCGATAAAAATATTTTTTATCGTGAATGTGTCACAAAATAATTTTTTTATTATCTCAAAATGATCATAGTGTCACAATTGACATAAATCGATTATGGAAAACGAAGAATAATGGACCGGCGCATACTGGATCACACGAGTTTCATTTGAATCCGGCGTTTTATTCATTCCGTTTTTATTAATTTTTTCAGATAACTAGATAATAAATTTAATTAATAATTATTAATTAACATTTTTTACTAAATAAATAGTGTAGAAACCATCATTTGTCGTTTTATACTTTGGTTCTAGTACCCTACAATTTCACATTGTGAAGTTCGGAGTCGGAAATACCTTTCCTGTCTTGTCTTTGTCCCAATGTCCTGTGATTAAGACAGGACAAGTAATTCCGATCTCTCGACAGGCCAGACATCTTAGCATATTCTGAAAGGTTTTTTCAAACCTTTAAAAATTAAGATATTTTTTGAGTTTATATTTTTAGAAAAAAAATAAATTGTAAATCTTAAGTCGGAAGTAACCTGGTTAGTCGTACTTTTTTTTGGTGCAGAGTCAAAATGAGTATCTAAAAAAACATTTCATTTGTTTTTTTGGAAAAATTTAGATGTATTTACTTTTTAGCCAAAAAATCATGCTTATTAAAAGAGTACTGGTCGCTGGAATTGAAATTTCTCGTTGAAATCATCGGCCAACTAGGGCTTTAAGGATATTATGAAGATTAAGCCAGTTGTAGATCTAGTATTTAGCTTGCGTGAAATATATGCCAAACTTTTTTGTCTGCACACACTCCTGACACATAAGCGACATACAAAAGACCCAAGCCAAAATTGGTGAAACTACCCCACGTTCATACGAAATTACTCTGAAATTTGACATAACTTTAAAAGTGGTAGGGCCAAACTTTAGAGGTGCCATTCTGATTTGCCCAATTTTGCAGAGCTATTTCAGGAAAATCTGAACTTTGAGAAATAATTCCAAAAATGTAATTTGTATATTTATCCTTAATTTTGTCGACAAATGCATCACAAATTGTTTTTGACTTTAACACCAATAGGTAGCAGTATGTTTATACATAGAAGACACTTCAAAAACTGCAAAATATATCTTCTCCCAATGGTATATCAAATGGAACTCCAATTTCACAAATCACCGTAATGGTGTATGTCGAAAAATCTTATCTCACGGGCCTTTTTTTTGATCGGCGACAATTCTAGAACGCCAATTCTAGCAACCCGACGATTTTCACAATTTCAGACTTCAAAATCTAATCTCCTCTCTAGAAATATTTTGCAAAATGACTCAAATTTTTATCAAGTATTCTTAAGAACAATTGGTAAGAGACTCTCACGGCTTTTTTTGCGATTTTAAATTGTAATTTGAAAATTTGAGGAGCGAGCGACTCAAATTTTCAAATTTACATTTAATCTGTAATTGACGCGTGAGAACTTCGCCGTGACACTACGCATGAGGAGTAGGATTTTTCTTAATCACTCTGGTTAAACCCCCTCACCCCAAAACATTGAAATTCCCTCACCACCAAAAACGCATTCGGGGAGACGCCACTTTCGGTGGTTATTGCGTGAGATAATAAATGCGTAAAATATTGCTTATTTTTAATGACACAAGATCAAGGTAGACTTAAACATTGGAGGCTTATAATTTTTTTTTAATTTTAATTTTGTGTGCTCGATAAATGCAAGACAAAATAGAGGTTTAGTTCGGGTACCTCATCGGAAAACCATACATTTTCAAAATCATATATGAATAACAAAAGATTAATTAGAACACTGGGCTACTCAAAATAGTATCTGATTTAAAAAAAGCTCATTCTCAATGTCTGAAAAAGAATTTCGTATCCTTAGCGCAAAATGCACGCAACAAAAATCAGAAAAAACAGTTTGAAAAACAGTTTTCGCCAAACTCTGAAGGTTTTATTACGCTGAATGGAAATTGAAAAGTACTAAAATTATATTTAAAATTATTGAGAACAGACTTGAATTCTGAATTAAATTTTTTCAAAAATTTAATTATCTTTGGTCATATAGCCGAAAAATGAGTAAAGTTTTTTCCAACAAAAAAATGTCCAAGAGTGATATGGAAATTAATAAATAAAATAGTCAAACCTGGCTTTCTGAATCTTTTCTCTGTGGTGAAAATATCTCTATTCATTATCATAACAACATGATAATTTCTATTTTTCTGTTACAAAAAAAGTTACAGTTTAAAAAATCGTAATACTATTTTTGAGGATAAAAATAAATGTATTTGAGGATACAAATAAATGTATTTGATCAGATGTCAAGCCACTAAAAAGGACAACTCAGTTTTTTCGGCCTGCTGTTAGGCTTGATTACTCGGCGAGATATAAAATAAATCAAGCTTCACTATTTTTGCAGCAGCTTGAACAAGACTTTGATCGTACGTATTTTGTCTAGATGCGTATACAATTTTTATAAACTCTTAATTAATGCACAAACGGAAATCATAATTAAAAAACAGTGAAATTGAAAATTTTAAATGCCCTTATTATAAATTATAAATAAGGGCAATTTTATAATTTAATAATGAACAAGATTCGAAAATTTTGTTGACTACTTAGATAATGAATACACAGACTGAGGATCTTAGTGATTCTGAACGATGAAGAGGGAAATTGAAACGATGAAAAGGCAATGATTAAAAAATTTAAAAAATTCCGTTGAAGAAACTATGAGATTCTATCTAATTCTATCAAAAAATTAAACTTATTTCCTTCAAAATAATAATCGCGAAAAAATTTATGGGAGAATAAAAAATGTCGAAAACTACGAAAAAGTCTGATACCTATCGAGTTTAGTTCTCCAACAGCTTTTCGAATATATAGCTAAAAGCAGGAGAAGTTAGTTATAATCTTGAAGGCCCGGCAAACTTTGAAATTTTTTTTTCAAATGCTGCTTCAAGCGAAATTGAGAAGATTGTCAAGTAAGTTTTTTAGCATTTATTTTAAGTTATTTGCACGAACTAGTTTAAATAAAAACACGCTCGTCTTTGAAAACCAATGCCCTTTAATCGTACCATTAATCCTCTATTCTGTCAATTTTCAAATTCGTTTGTACTTTGGGCATCGATAATTAATATAGGAGGCGTTTTAAAGTAAGAGCAATACAGTATTTTGTGCGGGGTTTAAATAAATAGTACGAAGAGATACATGGCTCGAAAGTAGAATCTGAGGGTTTTCAAAAGTTAGCGGAATTTTGTTCTTTAGTAAAGAAAGATTATAAATTTGAATCAAGTGGGCGCTGAAATGGTGAGGTGTGATTTGCTAAATTCTCATTTTATTCTTTCAACAGGCTATAATGAATTCACGAGTTTTTGTTTTTCGTTTGTTCAAATTGAACATTTAAATTAAATAAAAAATCCAAATTTCAAAATTAACGGCCCAAAATTCTTAAAAAACCAATTTCACTGTTCAAATTTAACAGATTTACAGCTAAACTGAGATATGATTTTTTTTGGTCATTTTTCGAAAAATGTTCCGGAAAATTTTAAAAGTGCTTCGATTTTTTCGAAAGTCGGCCTAAAAATAAGCCAGTGAACCCACTGATGAGAATTGGCTTTACGTCAAGTCGGATATTTTGAAGTTTAAGTTGTCAAATTCTTAAGCAAAAGTTCCAAACAAATTTTTTGATGATCGGGTCTAGTACACTTAATTATCTCCCGTATCAAATTTGGGTCATTTTTAATGCCTCTAAGGTAGGGTGGGAAATGCGAAATAAAAATTATGTTCGCTTTGTCGAGACCTACCCTTTAAAAAAGCGCCTTATCAAGTTCTTCAAGAAAAAATGCAAAAAAAATTTTTCAAAAGTTGGGGACGGCTGTCAAAAAGCTAGTTCAAAATAAAAACTTGAAAATTTCAAAATGCGATTTTACAACTGTCCTATAATTGAAAAATAATTTTTTCGTACATTTTTTGAATGCCGCTTCATCAGGCGTTTTTTTTAACAAATAATAATTGACCAAATTTTGAAAAGACAAAAATTTGAAAAATTTTTTGTTTTGGAAAATTTTTTTCGGAAAAATTTTATTTCGGAAAATTTTTTTTTCGGAAATTTTTTTTCTGAAATTTTCTTTGATTTTTTTTTTCTTAACACAAGCTGTTCGCGCTAGTCCGCGAGGCGTTTCCAATATTTGCAAAATATTTTTGGAAAGTTGAGGACAGCTGTCAAAACAACGTTTTCACAAAATTTATTAAATATTTTATTTCAAAAATGTCCTCTTCAGATGGCGCCTCTATTTATCATGCCATGAGCACTAACGGAACAAACTTGGTTTTCTCTGTTATTAAACTGTGAAAAACTGGTTTTTTGGGACTTTGGAAGTCGTTGTTTGACCTACTAATAATAACCTTTTGAAATTTTTTTTTCATTTTTTTTTTGAACTCGTGGGATTATTTAATAACTTCTGAAAGCAAAAATAGCGCAGAGCAATTTGAAAATCGCATTTCCCACCCTAACTTTAGGCCTATATAAATCAGACATGACCGCCCCTTAACTTGTCAAAATCTCTAATTTGCTCGTATTTTTCTAGAATATGCAGAAACCAACCGTTTTGCAAATTATCCGTCGAATAAATAAGGAAATTTCAAAAACTCAAAAATGGGTAATCAATGTTTTTAAAGCTATCTTGTAGAGAATTTTTTCTGGTCATTTAAAGACCAACGGATTTTTTTTGTTCTTCAAAACATGTCTTAAAATTTCGATTTTTCGGTCATTTATCGAGATTTACAGGTAAGTCCGGAATCCAGTTTAAAGCGAAGCCGTATTAAGTGATAGAAGGCTGAATTTTGGCCAGTGAAAATTAAAGCGTTTTTCGGTTAGCCGTTTTTGCTTTAAGGGTCGGCGACCAATATTTGACCTTAAATGACCGGTCAAAGTTCAAGGATCAATCTTAAGTCATGTATTAGACTTTAAAAGTTATCCTCAAAAAAATCGGAAGAGTCGGACTTTCTTATGAACGTATTATCACTAGGCCCTTGATGTTGTGCAAGTCTAAACGATGAACTTGAGGTTGACTTGTGTGTCTGACCCAGTTTTTGTTCTCTGCAACCTCACAGTAATAATTGACCCATAGTTTTTAATACGTTCAGAGAAAAGTTCGACTATTCCGAATCTTTTGAGGGTACTCTTCAAGTCTAGTAACGATGAACTTGAGATTGACCTGAACTGTTGACCGGTCATCAAAGGTCAAATATTGGTCGCCGACCCTAAGCAAAAAAACGCCTCACGAAAAACGCTTAATTTTTCACTCGCCAAAAAATCAGCCTTCTATCACTTAATACGGCTTCGCTAGAACTGGATTTCCGGACTACACGTAAAATCTCGAAAAATTGACCAAAATATCGAATTTTTTTTTGAATAATTTTAGAAGAAACAAAATAAATTCTTGGTCTAAAATGACCGGAAAACAAATTCTCTACAAGATAGTTTAAGGGGTACAGTTCGGTTTTCAGAATTTTTCTTAATATTGTGAGACTTAATAATTCGGATAAAAATAATCACAATCGAAAATATTATTTTTAATTTTAAAAGTCAAGTTCGCCAGGCGGCGCCTCAAAGTCCGTCACAACTAAAATCACATCTCCTCCCTGAGTTTTCATCGACTGTGAACTTTTAATTGCAAAATGATAACTAGAAATTATCTTAAATCTCACAAGAAATTTAAAAAATTTAATTCTGGTTCCGTGAAGATATTTTTTTTATCTCCAAATAAAAAAAATTCAAATTTTACAACGCCAGAATTAACGAATCAAGCCTATCATCTCATAAATAATTTAATATGTTGATGAATCGAAGATGTGTAGTTATTATGAAGAATTCAAATTTTTGAGAATAATTAAAATTTTTTCAAATTTTTTTTTTTGAAAATTTGAAATTTTAAAATCTGTTCAAAAGTGAAATTTTTAGTTCATTTTTCAAAATAAATGTCATTGAACTTTGCTTTCAATTAAACAGAGAAAATTGCCAACTCTCTCACTGCAATAAGCCATAAAATAGCTTTCATTTTTTGAAAAGACCGGAAAGGAAACAAAATACTGAAATAGAAGTTAAAGGTCATAGTTGCGATAATTTTTTGAAAATGAAAATAAAATTTTTTTCGATGCAGTGGTTCGAAATATATTTTATAACTATTTTTTCTGGATTTCTCCTGAAATTTTTCTTATAAGCTTTATCTCAAATTTTATACGTAAAAAAACAAGGTTGAAATACTCAGTTTTTTAAATTCGTCTTGACCATCTTTTAAAAAATAATAATGTTTCTTCTAAATGTAGAACTTTTTTGTTTCTGTTTGTTTGAAACAGAAAATTGCTCATCAATGAGAAAGTGAGAGCGAAAAATAAGACAGGCAGACATATGTTTACCAATTAATTCCACCATTACAGGGGAAGAATTAATAGTTTTATAGACAAACCGATAAGGTATTTTTGAATCGACGAGCTTTTAGAAAGCCCAAGGTTTTATTCTTTTTATTTAATTTGCATCTTATTACAAAAATCGTAAGTTTTTTTTCCAGGGTTTCGTTATTCCACAAGATTCAATTAAGTACTCAAGTGTATTATCTTAATATAATCATCCATAAAGTTGAGTCTATCCTTTATCTCAAGACTGACAATTAGTTAATCGAAAGCACTTATAGTTTCCGCAATAAAAGAGCTTCAAAATCGAGCCATAAAAGTGGCTCTGGTGCTCAGGAGGATATCAATAGTCAATAAGTAAGGGGGTTATGATTATAAATTATAATATACCCCTTACTTTTCTGAAAAGTTAATATTATAAATTTATAATTTAACTTTTAAGCAGATTTTGAAAAGGCTTTAATGTCTTCATTATAAAAATTTTCAAATCAAAAAAAAAACCTCATTGTGAAAAAATGGCAAATTTTTATTAAAAACGTAAAAAATTTGTGAGATAATTTTTAAATGTTTGAATTAACTATAGTAAAGTTTCGAGAATAATAGTTCAATAAAGCAAAATTTCGAACAACTTTGGCCATTACTTTGAATTAAAATTTAAAAAAAATATTTTGAATTATAAATACTGAAAAACTATTCAAATATCTAATATCTAAAAAGTTTCAAATACATAGAAAATTGTTCCTAATATTTTAGTTAAAAAAAAGTTAAATTTTTTAAAAAATTTTCCAGTTTTCAGGAAACTATTTCTGATGTGGTAAGAAATTTTATCAACAAATTAAACTTACATTAAACTTCGAAAAAACTTTTAAGAACAAAATCATTTATTGAAAAAATAAATTTATAATAAATTTTTTAAAAATTGCAAATTTCGAATTCAAATTCGGATTTTTTGATTGTTTAATTTCGCAAATAAGAAAATTTAGAATAATTAGAAAAAACCAAATTTTTGAGGAAAATGTCAAATCTTATAAAAATTGGAATATTTAGGAGAAATTTAACCTTAGATATACATTTTGGTCGACAAAATTTTTCGTCTACTTTTTTAAAAATGCTATCTTTTACTTGTAAATTTGCTAAAGCGAAATCACAAGAACAATAAAATACGAATTTACGCAAAAAATGGCTTTATTTTTGATTACAATTCCTATTTTTTTTTTCACTAAAGAGGTGGGTTATGGTATCCAAACCTTGATAAATTTGCACAGGGAGTAACGTTTTTTTTGAATTCTTAAAAAATTTTTCATAGGTAGAAAATAGGCGAAAAAAAAATCGTCCAAAATTTGTCGACCAAAAATGTAATACTCCCAGATACCTAAGTCAGGGACAGAAAATTTTGAAATTGCCTGCCTTAGGACAGAAAGCAATTTCAATCTTGTGCCGACCCCTAACTGTGGATTTATTCATCGTGTGGGCGTTTTAGATAATTTTTATTAAGTTGGAATTTTTCAGAGCAATATTAAAGAAAAATGTGAAAAATATTTTTTTTCTTTCAATAAAAGTTTTCATTCCTTGCAACCTTCATATTTTTAACCATAAAAACCCGAGTTTCTGTAAGAATATAAACAAAATATTTTTCATTGTACATCCCTTTCCAACTAAACCCGACTGTTAAAATTTTGTCAAGGTGATATAAAAACTTAAGGTAGTAATTTTTTCAAAGATGAAGTTAAAAAATAACGTTTGCTCGAATTTGACCACTAAAACTTCAAAAATATCGACTTTGACGTAAGCCTCGACTTTCTCCATAAGTGTTTCACGGCTTTCTTTTGAGCTACTTTCGAAAACTCGAAGCACTTTTTTTTCGGAAATTTTCTCGAAAATGAACCAAAAAAATATATTTCGAGTTTTTAGCAGGAAATTGGCGAAAAATCTTGTGATCATTTTTACATATGTTTTTCTGAGGAGTACTTGGTTAAAATTTAAGCCTATTTTGCACATATATCCTCGGAGGAGATAGATTTTGACTCTGAAAATTGTGAAAATCGGTCGGTTAATTTGGCGTTCCTAGAAATTTGTTCAGTCCACCTCATCAAAAAAAATCTTGTTACTAACGTTTGACATACTACCGTTACGTACTGTGAAATTTGCTGAATTTGATATACCGTAAATGGTGGAGATAGATTTTACAGTTTGAAAAAGTTCACCTTACGATACTGGTCAAAATAATTTGTGATGTACTTTTCGGCAAGATTAAAGGATAGATCTACAAATAAGCATTTTCATTTTTTTCTCATAAGCCTTTCAGTTTTCAGAAATATATCATCGTGAGTATATGTCAACTCTGCAGATATACCCCCTCAAGCCATTTTAAAAAAATTTATAGCTTGACTTCAATTCCATTAAATTGGTCAATTTTTGAGATTTTCGAACTTTTCAACCCACCCTGTAATCTGTTTTTTTGGCATCTTTTCGGAAAAAAATGTATTCACCAAATTTTTCTCGGGGTTGACTTATTAAGTCCAGAAGTCACAGAACTCAATTCAAAAACGCCGGGGTTTTAAATGAAAACCAATTTCTGAGATTTTCGAAACGTTTTACCCCCATTGACCTGTTTTGGTCATTTTCCAGAAAATTATTTCTCAAAATTTTTCTCGGGTAAACTTTAATTAGCCTCAAAGTTTCAGAGCTCAACTTCAACGCGTAAAATTCGCGCAATTTCTGAGGTTTTTCGAAACGTTTTACCCCTCAATGACCTGTTTTTGGTCATTTTCAGAAAAAAATATTATTTCCCCTAAATTTTCTCTGGGGTTAATCCTTTTATTGGCTCAAAAAGTTTTCAAGAGCTCAACACCAACGCGTTAAATTCGGTCAATTTCTGAGTTTTCGAACGTTTTAACCCCCGATGACCTGTTTTGGCTCATTTTTCGGAAAAAAAATATTTCCCAATTTTTTTCTCAGGGTTAATCTATCAAGCCAGAAGGTTTCACTCTTAACTCAACGCGTTTCAGTTACCCCCATTTTACCATATTTCTCACGGTATCCTCCCTAAACCCATAAGCCTATACAGTTATAGCATCTCTTCAAAATAAAATCGAAGATTTTAAGCTTACATTTAATAGAATCAATGCCAATGATTAGTTTTTTTTCAACGTCCATTGATTAACCAAACCTAAAGTAATAAACACAACTTTTTATATAAAAAAAATGAAAACATATAATAATATCAAAGTACACGCGTAAAATTTGCACTATATGCTTTAGGAAAAAATATAACTCAGAAATGGTAATTTTGACAAAAATCTATTGTATGATATAGGGATACCCCTTATCACACTTTGCTTAGAAATGCGTAGCCAATAGGGAAAAAAAGAAAAAAAATCAATAAAAAAAGAATTACCATTATAAAAATCGACGTGACTACGCATTCCAGGCTAAGTGTGATAAAAGGATATATCAGCGATATTTTGCATAATAAGTTTATCAATATTTTCTTAAAATAAATGAAATATTTTACATGCCTTTTTTCTATTGTTGGTTATCATTCATGAATTTTATTGACCCAAATTTCAAGAACATTTTTGTTTTCTTTTTAAATGCACAAAAATAATAATTTTATGTATTCTGTCAAATAGTGACTTGTAAGAAATACGTTCACCTCTCCCGAATAATCGCGATGAAGACTTTTAATAAAGATAAGCCTTATCAGAAATTTTACTACTAAAAACTATTTAATAGAAACAAAGCCAGTCTCGGCTCACCCGAAGCTATCGAAGTCTAGTGATTACTCTATCGCCACGAGCCTCATATTTATAAACGAAGAGCGAGCATTCTCAAACATCTCGCATATAATACAATACAACACCAATTAGCTGAAATTAAGCAGAAGCAAAAAAGCTCTGAGAACGATATCGAACATAGTCAGATGCTAGAAAAAGGCGTCAGATACAATCCACTAAAAGGCACCGCTTATTTCACGCAAACAATTCGTCATATTTTTCTTATCATGTTCAAGGGAAAGCAAAGATCAGAGCTAATCAGGAACGTGTTTTCGTTCACGGTTTTTTACGCGGTGCCGTCTTAGTTGATGTACAAAAGTGACGTAAGAAAATCGCATAAAAACATTTTTCAAGTTTTAATAGTAATAGTTCATAAAACTTTCCTTGATTCCCGTGGTCTGACCGTCACGCGCAACGCCTAGATCGAATCACCCAAAACTTTACGCGAACTGGTGGAGAAGTAGGGAAAAAATTCGTTAAACAATATTATCGAAACAAAGGCAAGATAACTAGAAAAAACCGTAGACGTTTAATTTGCTTTGAATGAATCAAATCAAAAAACTTCTGCAAAGTATGCAGTTTTCAAGAAAACAGGAATTTTTGGCCGTTGAAAAAAACAAATTCTCTTGGGTTTTTAGCGTCATAAGCGCATTTGGCGAAGGGTCAGAAGAAATTCGCTCCAACTCGGTAATTTTGCTTTAAGTAAGCTCAAAACAAACATGTTTTGCAATGTCATGAAGTTTTCAAGAAACCTTATGTTTTGACTGTTGGAAAATTTTTAATTTTTGGCCTTTTATAAGTGAAAATAGGTTCATTTGATATTATTTCTCAGCAGAGGGAAACACTAATCAAAGCATCCAATATTTTTCAGAATTGTTTTCTATCACTTCAATTCAAGAATATAACAACAATTTTTTTCAATGCTTCTTTCAGGTTTATTGACAAATTAAATTTTTCAGGGCAATTTCACATTGGAAATGGGAAACACGATTTGCAGTATCAAGAATATCACTGGGTCATGTGTACAAAGAGTAAATTTTGGTTATTTTGATGCTAACGTCGTAGCAGCTCGGCAAGTGGTTAATTGGAAAAAAAAAAAAAACAAAATCAGAGCGGTATTTTCATTTTCATGGCCAGTTTCTTGCTATAACTATAGTCTATAGCCTATAGTCTTTCACCATGTGGTATTGTAGTCAAGGCAAATGAGTCAATAATATGTGTCTAGGTGTTTATTATAGACTATAATTTAATAGGATAAAAAAATTGAAATTTTGATTAGACTAGTTTGTCGGATAGCTTATTTCTGGCTAATACGACTAAAAATTATTAACGTTCATTTGCATTGACTACAATAGCCATGGTAGACACTTAAGGGGTGGTGTGGAAATGATTTTTGACATTTTGGGAGCTTATACGGCTAAACTGATGACAGTGAACATTTCTCATCAATACAATTGAAAGATCCTATCTTTGAATCTCGTGAATCGCATACAGAACAATTTAGTCCCACTCTCACCAACATCGGTAACGCGGTTAAACACGAGCCTTCAGCCTTTTTCAAAAGAAAACAAGGCTCCTAAAGCCTTATATCGGAAAGTTTTGAGATTTGGTGAGAATCTGAAAATTGTCTGAATTTTTAGTGTATAGGAAATGTTTTTTTTTCGATTTTTGGCCTCAGGGGTCAGCCCATCTCTTGGTTGAAATATGTCGAAATGGTGTTTTTTCGACGTTTCCGATACAAGCCTTTTTCCCCGTGGAAATCCCAGAAACGTGGCATTTTCGGAATATGAAGGCCCGAGGGTGGATGAACATCGAATAGGAAGTATTTTTGAATTTTGGCCTGATTGGCTGTGAATCGACAAAAAAGTGCGCGAATCGACAATTTTGAACCCATAAAAAGTGAAAATAGAAATTTAAATGTCACCAAAAGATTTCTTGCATACATTTTGTGGAAACGATATAAGCCAACTATGGGTCTCATTTTCAACACAAAGAAAAAAAAAAAAAAAACACAGGTGCTAGAGAGCAAACGAAATATTTATGGAAGAACCCTATTTTTTCCTAGAAACGCTGTGTTTGAATAATCGATGACCATAGTTGCTAGATATCGGTTCACAGAAAATTGTACCTCAATGCGATCTTTTGGTGCATTTAATATTAATTTCTTTATTCAAAAATTTTCGATTTCGCGCTTTTTGTTCGATTTACAGCCAACTCAGCGAAATTCGAAAAGAAGTACTTCCTACCAAAGATTTCACTCACCCTTTGGCTTGTTAATTCCGAAAATGACGTTTCTGGATTTCCCACGAAAAGCTTAATACAAACGTCGAAAAAACACCCATTTTTCGACATATTCCAACCATGATTGCTGACCCTAGCGCAAAATCCGAAAAAAACGCTCTATACATCAAAATATCAGACATTTTCCGGATTCTATCAATCATATAAAACTTCCACATAAGCCTCTAGGATCGCTTTGTTTCTTTGAAAAAAGCTGAAGACTCGTGTTAAACCGCGTTTAACAAATGGTTGGTGGAGTGGTACTAAATTGTCCAATGGAATCGCGAGATAAGGCTAGATCTTTCATATGTATTGATGAGAAATGTTCTACCGTCATCAGTTAGCGACCATGCCCAAAATGAACAGAAATCACTCACACCACCCACTAAGAAATAATGATATATATATAAAAATGAAAAAAAAAATTTTGGTTTTTTTTGAAAAAATCTCCTTGATAAATATGCCTACTCGTTGCAACCGCAACCACCGAAGGCGGATCATCGAAACAAAACTCAACAATTAAATTACTTTTTTTATGAGTTTATTCGTCTGGTTCGTTTATCAACTTTGGTAGAAGCTATTTTCAAATGTCTTCTCTAGACAATTTAATCAACAAACTTATGATTGACAAATCTAAATGCTGTTGCATTTATAATAGTTTTAAGGTACAGTTACTGGTCAACGTTAATCCAGAACAAATTAATCGAATATCTTCAAATTTCCAAAACGCCCAATGGACGTTTATCGAGTCAATTTCTCGATCTCGAATCGTTCGTATTTGATTTTTGAATTCCGCTACTGAAAATTATTTTGGAAGTGAAAATACTCTCGCGATCAACAATCAAAGTTAGCCAAAACTACAACAAAACTTTACATGAGTAAAAAAAATTGCCCACAAAGTCTCGTTAATTAGTAGTCATTTATTGAAATTAGTAAAGAACAAATATTTAATAACTATAATTTAGCAATCGTCATTTATTTAGTAAGTTTTGTCCGCGATTTATAGTGAAAAACCGGTGTTTTTTGCAAAACTCGCGGGGCAAACAAAAAATTCTAAGTGCCACGAGTTTTTCTACACAAATGAGCAACTTCGCGTGCAAAATACAACCACAACAGTTTTTACTCGCAGTTTCGCGAGAATGATGCCTGGAAATTATGACCAAACTAGTGAAAGGCTACAAATATTTAGTTTTTTAAACCGTATTCGATCGATAAAGAAATTTCTGGATAACCACGGCACTGACAATCTTGCTGTTACAGAGAGTTTTCTTTTGCAATTCTTGTGTTTATATAGGCTTAATATTTCATGTTCATAACATAATCAATCTTGAACGTTTATAATACTGAATATTCTTTACGGGAACTAATTTCTATTAAGCTTTTATATCAAAATTTTTTTTAGAAATCAGATTCGTTTTTTGCCCATAACTGTGTGAATTTATGTTAATTGATGATCATAACATTGTCACGACACCCAAGAGCATGAACTAAATACATTGCAGTCAGCAAGATAGTGAAATAATCAATAATTAATAAATGATTCAGTATGATTATATATTAACCATAACTGTAGAACGATAAGCGGTGATCTGGTCACATTTGGAAAGTTGAAAAAAATTCAAAACAATGGAAAGCAAACTTATATCTTATATCATGATCATGGAAGAAAAAATTTTTTCCGTGCTAACCTAAAATAATCTGTGAATAATCTTTCTGTAGGCAGGTTTCAAAAAAAATATTTAAAACCCTTGGAGCTCAAGAATCAAATAAATCGGTGTAGGGCCTCCAAAGCGATTTTTTGGTCCATTTTAAGTGCTATATTTTGATAACTTACACATCCGAATTATCTCCTATAACTAAGTTCACAGCCGAAGCCCAAATTGTTGTAATATTAAATAAATTTGAAAATTTTTGACGCAAAAAGTAGGACAAATCAGCGCCAAGGGGGGGAAAGACGTTTAGTTACGGTTACCATGAAAAACCAGAAAATTTTTCAAAAATATAATTTTTAACCTGAACTAACTAATGCAACCTTGGCTTCTAGTCCTGCTTTCCTTATTTCAATATCTCTCTTCCCGTTTTCTCGTTACTTAACTTTTCACACCTGATACGCGACTGAAATTTTGGAAAATTAATAATTTTTAAGCATACAAAAAATATTTTCAAATGATTGATTAAAGCTGTCGGAAATCGAATCAAAAACCGGGTTAACAAACAAACGCCTGTGAGCATGAATACTCGGCGGGATATCAGATGATAAAGCGTCCTGTCGTACTCAGCTGATTATTTCTATGAATGAAATACGAAATAGGTGGCGTTGAATTCAGATGTATTCATATTAATATTTAAAACACATTTAAAAATCTATTTTTGTAGAGAATTTTTTTTCTGTTATTTTAAAGACCAAGGATTTTTTTAATGAAATTTTAAGCCATCTTGCTTTATTTTTTATCTACTTTCAAAAAAATCAAAGCATAGTAGTTTTCATAAAAAAAAAAAAATGAAAAAAGGGGATAAAGAGAAAAAGGAAAAAAAATAAAAAAGGATAAAAATAAAAAAGGGAAAAATAACATATCTCCTTACTGAGTTTTAGGGTACAAACAATGATTTATAACCCAATTGACCGGACAGGACGTGAGCATGAAAATCAAGTTTCGAGTTTTTATGAAAATTCTTGAATTTGGTCTCAGTATCACCAAAAAACGTATTGGTTCTTTGTAGGGGTCTCAATCAAAATGTATCTCCTCCTGGACTTAAAAGTCACACATTAAAAACCAGATAAATGTGCAGCTAAAGAGTCCGTGCAAAAAATCGAGTTGTGTTTGTCTAAATCTGACTCGTTTTTTTGTAAATCGTGTTTTAAATTCCAAAAATCAAAAAATTTTCACTTTTTTCATACGAAATATTTTTGAAATCATCGAAAGTGCTTTCTAGCCATGTTACAATAAAACGAGTACCAAAAATGCTTGTAATTTTCCATTTTCATAGAAAGACATAATAATAAAATGGGAGAATTGCTTCTAGAGCCTCATTTTGCGACGGCCACCCCTTAATGGGGTACTATACTTTGAATTTTTTTAAAGGAGTATGCAAGAAAGCCAAGAAAACAACTGATCATAGAAAGATGGCTAAAATTTCATAAAAAAAGTCACTGGTCTGTAAAATGACCAGAAAAAAATTCTCTACAAACATAATTTTAATGTGTTTAAATATCAAATATGAATAATCTGAAATCTTAAGTATGTTGAGAATAAAAATATAACCGTTTGCAAGAATGACACTTTTATTAAAGATAAAAAAAAATTTCACATTTTTTTTCATAAATCACTCCCGAAAAAATGTAACTAATCTGCCAAACGCTGCTCCCCCTTAAACGTTACATTATTATGGTTATTCCTTTAACATAATAATTCAAATATCAGTTGAATTTATTCTCCTGACAACTTTGAAACGTGTGAAATGACTTTTTTAAACTGATAATGTATTTTAATCTTTTCACAAGTTTTCTAAAAAGATTGATGTTTTTTATAATAAATGTCAAATATTCGAAAAATAAGTTGTACACGAAATCTCTGTACACAGAGAGGAAATCAATATATCGCCGTAAGTTTTGTGCTTTAAAATTCGGCGATCAATGGAAACAATAATAAATTTCTGTTCTTAAATTTAAAATACGTGGGCGTCAGAAATGACTTCATAATTTGACAATTTTTTCAATTTTATAAGGAGTTTCACAAGATGTTCAAATAAAAGTAGAATAGTAAAAATATATAGAAACAAGTATACACAAACACTTTCAAAGAAAACTCCGAAAGAGACGATTGGAAATTCAATCTTCAAATATGGACGTATTTAGAGCACTCCGAGTAATTAAATTAAAGGCTCAAACGCCCCACACAATTTCGGCGATATTGGCTCATACACTGATTTTAGGCACTGGAAGAATAAAAGCTGCAATGTAAGATTGGCAGAAGAATATCTGGCAAATTCCGGAAATATTGAAGTGGGTTATATCGGGCTATCTCTCCGAAAATATACTAATCTGGGTAGTTTTTCAAGAGAAAATGTTTGACAGTAAAATTTATGTCATATGACACTCTTAAAAGGGTCAAATTACACTTTTTGAATCTCTTAATTCAGGGAACCTGTAGACATGAGAATATACTAATCTGGATAGTTTTTCAGGATAAAATGTTTGGAATTAAAATTTTTGTTATATGACACCGCGCACAGGGTCAAATTACAGTTTAATACATCTTTAAACTGAGAAGACTTGTGGACATGAAAATATACTTTCATGGGTAGTATTTCAAGATAAATTATTTGGAAAAAAATGTGTGTTATATGACACTGCAAAGGTTCAAATTATAGTTTTATGCATATTCTAACTCAGAGGACTTGTGGACATGAAAATATACTAGCTTTTTCAAGTGAATTTTATGATGACTTAAATTTTTCTAACTGCACGATTTTAAAAATAATACAAAACATTTACAGTAGTTTAAATACTAGTGAGTACGAAATTTTATATTTTAGGCATCTTTAGACATTGATGAAAAAACGGTTAAAGAAATAGTAAAGGAAAACATGTGGAAGGTTTTAGAGAAATTTTTGACTGATTTTGATGGGAGATTTATGGCGAGTGAAGAGTTACTTCTTGTTAGAAGATTGAAAATAATTAGTATGGGACTCATGAATGAATTACCAGAACAATATCCTGATGATTTGGTTGAAGTCCCTGTACGCACCCAGGCACGTGCCTTGGGAATTTCCAGAACTAAACACTTTCTGACGACCCAGTAATTATTGAAAAAATCAAGGATTATTATGAATTAACTGAAAATAGCACACAGGTACATCAAAAAGTGTACATTTTTGGTTGAAAAAATTTTGGTCGTTTTTTTTTCTCCTATATTTTTGTACAAAAAATGTGTCGGCAGGAACATTTTACCAATTTGAAGAATAGCTATAATAAATAGAGAATCTGTGATGTTCCGATATTCTCCCTGTTACTGTCTCGCTAACACTATTTCGTGC
>SCLH01000835.1:51015-64851 GCA_004367855.1 Oikopleura vanhoeffeni
AGATTGACCAATGAAGTGTCGGTATTTCAAGAAGTTTAAAAACATGTTTTCAAGTCTCGCAGACAATGTTGGCTAGCTTGAAAATGGGCCAATAGTTATTCAGATACAAATATTTAGTTTTTTTTGGTTTTCTGAGAGTGATTTACTGTGAGCATAATTGTTTTTTTTTATAATTTCCATTGTTTCCTACATTTTAACGATTTTCGGATAAATCTTTTTCGAATTCATGTTTATTTAAAATTAACTTTATTTCATTTTTTTCGATAAAATTAAATTTATACATCCTTGAAGATTTGTAACGAAAAATTAAATTTAAAATCACCAAAAATTCTTACTCTGACCACCCTTTAACTCAATTACATGTATAAACTCTAGATACTGTTTAAATTGACCAATCAGAGCACATTTTCCAAGCCGTACGCGTATAGTTGGAATTACGCGTATAATTGGGTTTTTTTTGGCAAAAAACTTTCCAACTATACGCCGCACCCCTCTGTACTAGGTTCTAGATCTACCTTTTGCAAACAATTAGGGGGCGTTAAATAATTTAGTTTTTCTGGAAAAAAAATTGGCACTGTCAAATGAGCAAATATTTTTATGGTCTGTTTTGAATAACACGGTCGTTATTTTGCTATCATGTTTTATTAAGGTATGCTCCCATTTCGAGATGATTTTACTCCTGAAGCACTTGATAATGCTGAGCTCATATTGGTTCAAAAACCAGAAGATTTACCAAATAATATACAAGAACTCGTTGCTGACATATTTCATAGACAATTTCATGAAAGACATAGAAAAAGAAAATTAATCAGAGAATACAGACTCGTTGACAGGTATGGAATTTAAATTTTCAGATCTTAAAAATAACAAAAATGGTCGAAAATGTTATTACTTGACCCCAAATGACCTAAAGTGACCATCATTTTGTGTCAAGTTAAAACATATTTTACCATTTTTAAATCTTTTTCGGTCAATTTTAGTACTGTGGCGTGCTTTTTTGTTCAGCGTGACGGCCTACCTAAAAAATTGCACTTTAATTATAAAACCGGTCATAAACAGTTTTACCGGTTTTGGAACATCAATTACTGGTGAACCGGTTGACCAAGAAAAAACAAAAAATTTTTAGCGCCACAAATTTACTTCAAAACGTTGTGTCTTGAGCTGGAAAAAAAGTTTGCTTTGAGTTTCATGTTCTAAGACCCAGAAGATATTTGTCTGAATTTTTCGAAAAAAGTTGACAAAAAAGTTTTTGTATGATCCGCTACCGGTATTTTTACCGGTCCAAAAGTCATTTTTCGGACTTTATCTGTTCAATTTCACTTTAGCGATGTATTAACATAAATTTTTTGATTTTTTGTGAGCATGACCTCAATTTGTTAGTTAAAAAAATTTTATGCGCTTCGAGATATTATGTTTTTTCCTTTAATTTGCCGTACAATCACGATAAAGTCCTCAAAATGGCTGTTTTTGGTTACCTGAGCGCTAGTTCAATTTCATTTTTGGAGCACAGTAACAAATTTTTTCGCGGAAAAAGCACTTCTAAAATTGGGAGCTCGTAATTTTATGCGGCTCAGTATTTCCTATCGTTTTTAGTTATATGGTTTTATGGGCAGTCAAAGTTTTTTCCTGAAAAATACAGATAAATATTTTTTGGAAGATTATAATTTTTTTTTTATAGTTTCAACAAATTCATATTTTCAATAAAAAACCCCGCCATTAAATTTTTCACCCAACACTCCTGCAAATTATGTATCGCGGTGGTCTTTCCTCATAAAAACGTAACTTCTGGTCAAAATAAGCTGAAAATGACGAGTCATAGTTAGAAGGTAAATAGGAAATTTTTAATCGAATTTTATTTTTTTTAATTTGAATGAAACCGATAACCAAAGATTGAGAATGAGATAAAAATTAGCATTCTTACCATGTCTGAGAGCCGAAATATAAGGTCCGTCGATTTTATCAATCTAAGAAAATTTCAGGATTTTTTTTTCCGAAAAATCAAAAATTTTTTTTAATTTCTTTTTTTACAGATTGAATATCAAAGTGATCTCATGCAACAAAAATCGCGTCAACGATTTACTTTAAAAGTTACAGACAATTGAAGAAATGTATACTAGAAAAATAGGAAATTTTGGGAACATTTTTTTTTACATCGAAAAATTTTTTTTATTTTTGGATTGAAACCATAACAAAATGAGAATCGATGAAAAATTAGTCTTTCTACCATGTCTGAGCGCCGAAATTAAACCCCCGCTGGGGTTACGTCGATTTTATCAATCTAAGAAAATTTCGAATTTTTTTTCGAAAATTAAAAATTTTTTAATTTTTTTTTAAGATGAAATCAAAGGAATCAGTGCAACAAAATCAGCGTTCAACGATTTTACGTTGAAGAGTTACAGACAATAGAAGAAAGATTTATACTTAGAAAAAAATACAGAAAATTTTGGAAATTTTTTTACATCGGAAAAATTTTTTTTTAAATTTTTTAGGATTAAACCCGATTAACAAAAAATGAGAATGCGATAAAATATTAGCTTTTACCATGTTGAGAGCCGAAATAAAAAACCGCGTGGGGTACTCCCTTAAGAGCTGATACACATTTATTCTGTTCAGCTAACGATAATAAGGACAAAAAATAAACCAACTAATTATTTTCGTAAATTAAATTGACGCCAGTCCGCCACATCGCTGCTACCCCCTTAATGTTGTGAAAATTAATTCTAGTTCTTCATTTAAAAAAAAGTTGTCAACCAATTTTTTATTTGGTTTTAAATTTTCACTTTTAATTTTTTATAACACGCCCAATTAAAATGTATTTATCTTCGTTCTTAGTTCTGCCAATAGAATATTTAAAATTACCATTGGATCTATAAATTCGTGTAGCTGTGTTGCCTTCAGGAACGAAAAAAGCAATTTGTCGACACATTTGTTGGTTGCTACTCAAAAAGTTCAGAATTCCAAGTAACCATCCTTTTGCATATCAAGGTAAATAATATGGTCTTATATATTATATGGAGCATATAATTTTTGGTCGACTTTTTTCAAAATGCTTATCTTTGCTATTAAAAGTGCGTAGGCGGAAATCAGCAGTACATGTGAATACTAATATACGAAATGTTTCATTTTTCGATTAATTATTTTATTTTTGCACTGAAACCGGTTTGTTTATATTAACAAAATTAATACTATAATTGTTTTTTGCGACATTAAATGTTCTGTGCACTCGGTTTGTCTTCAAAGTAGACTTTTTGCGCCTACGCATTTTTTCATAGCAAAAGATAGGAGAAAAATGTATACTCCAAATAATATATAATCTTTTGAAAGTATAAGTTCATGAGTACTATATAGTATATTATAATTAATAAAATACCCATAATTATTTCCTGGAAGTCGCAATAATAAATCTACGTATATAAATTGGATTACTTCAGTGTCAACACTTTTTGATCAACATTTATTGCAGGTTTATCCCATGATCTCCATTTTTTTGATATTTGAGCATATAAAAACTTCATTTGCTATATTTTCGAACAGAAACTTTTAAAAAAATGAAGATCATTTCGAAAAAAAAATCGACAAATGGGTCTAGGCAGAACTCCTGAACTTGTAGCATTTACAAGCTACATCATTAACTTGATGAAGTAAATTATATAATTCCCATTTTTTTTCTTTTTCATCGGACTACCGGTTCACATATATTATATAGGTATTTCAGTATAAAATTTGAGAAAAAAATCGAAACGCGTTTTTTTCTTCCAGGAATTTATCAAAATATAGTGCAAGCAGTCAATGTGTAGACAATTGTGAAATAAGAATAAACGAACATAAAAATTCAACTTTTCGGCTGAATTTAAGAAAAAAAATTTGGGTCAATCGAGATTCGAACCACCCAAAAATTACATTCCGGTTTATATCCGGTGAACCGGATGTCAAATCAACTTAATAAAATTTCTCTATTGAGCTTTTTGAGTTGGCTGTTGATGCAAAAAACCGTTTCTCGATTCATCTATAGTTTCCCACAATCGTCATGAGAAGGGGTGGCCACCTAAAAAAAAATTACCTTAGGTAGTTTTTTTAGACGCGACAGATTTCACTTTTCACCACGGACTAACCGTTAGAGATATTGAAAAACGTTTTTTTGCATTCAACTGAAAAAGCTGAGGCCAAATTTTTTGATTTTTTTTTGCTTGACCGGTTAACCGGTAATTCACGGTTTACCGGTTTCTTCAGTTTCTCTTAAATAATAAACAAAATACATGAAAAACCATGTTTTATAATGAAAATTTTATGGAAAATTTTTTGTCATCACAAATTTTGAAATTTGGACACCTCCTTAAGTTATATACATATTAGCACGAACATATACTGGACCTGGGTAAATTTTGAGAGAAAAATTTTGGCAATTAATTTTTTTGACATATGACACCATCTAGGGTGTAAATTACACGTTTATGTATCTCCTTAAGTTATATACATTTTGGCACGGAAAATTACTACCTGGGTAAATTTTAAGAGAAAAATTTTGGCAATAATTTTTTTGACATATGACACCATCTGGGGTGTCAAATTACACATTTATGTATCTCCTTAAGTTATATACATATTAGCAACGAACATATAGTTACCTGAGTAACTTTTTGAAGAGAAAATTTTGCAATTTTTTTTTGACATATGACACCATCTAGGGTGTCAATTACATTTTTTTTTGAAATATAATTGATATAGAAATGCAAATGGACTTACATGGGAAAACGTTTCCACGACAAATTTTATGACAATATTTTTGTTGCAATTTCGTCACCACTCTGGGGTGTCAAATTACGCTATTTTTGATTCTTTAACATGCCTGCATGAAAATATACTTTTAGGGGCATCTTTTTGAAAGATAAAGTTTTCTTCAAAATGAGTACAAAATTTTGTTAACCAAACCTTTTTGTGGAGTAGTTAGATGGGGAAGTTTGTTTTTAACAATTTTCTTAACCATTGTTAAGCTAAATTACCAGGTTCTTTCGGTGGATATAATTGGACAAAATTATTGGTAAATAGTATCGACAGTTTTTCATAAGATACTGCCGTTGAACTTCCTCCCCATCAACATTAATAATATTTCGTGTTCTTATAGAGTTATTATCATATTTTTGGATCACAATGAAAGCAAAAATTTGTAGAAAAATAAGGCGTGTTATTCGCTTTACTTCATGCGTTATATATTACAAATGTGAAAATCCAACAACCCACGGACTTTCTGTATATTTGTTGGATTGTCAAACTGAAACTTCGGTCTTTCTTTTGATTCAAATTTCCTCTCATGTATAATTTTTGATCTATTAATGTCCAGTTTCTTGAAGTTTCGCCTTGTTGGGCGAGAACTAAATCGTCCTCATCATCGGAGCAATATGAAGGAAGTTTATCATTTTCACCAAGAACAGAAAGTTTGAATTGTCTGACAAAAATTCGTTCTTCAGCAGTCAAGTTTGCTAGATATTGGATTGACATACCAACAAATTTTTAAAATTTTTGACTGCATTTTGTGTCCAATCACGTCAATTTCAAATTTTATTTTTCTTTAAAAATTAAAAAATGATAAATTAAGCAAAAAATGGCCTAATTTGTGTTTTAAATGTTTTTCCATGCAAATAAAATTGAATGCAAGTGTTATTTTACACCCCAGATATTCAGACTTCAAACGATTATTAATAAATGTTCGCCTTGAAAGTATGCCCATGTGAAGTCCATTCCATCCAAATATCTAATAATATATTTGCAGTGTAATTTGAGACGTACGTTATCTCATATGTCAAACAATTATCGCCAAACTTTTTTTCTCTCAAAAAGTTACCCCTAAAACTAAATTTTCATGCAGGTATGTTAAGAGCTTGAAAAGATACAAAAAGTGTAATTTGACAACCCGAGATGGTGTCATATGTCAAAAAATTATTTGCCAAAATTTTTCTCTCAAAAATTACCCAGGTGATATATGTTCGTGCTAATATGTAAATAACTTAAGGAGATACATAAACTGTAATTTGACACCCTAGGCGCAGGTGTCAAATTTCAAAATTTGTGATGACAAAAAAATTTTCCATACAATTCATATAAAAACATGGTTTTCATGTATTTTTGTTTATTATTAAGAGAAACTGAAGAAACCGGTAAAACCGTGAATTACCGGTCAAGCAAAAAAAAAATCAAAAAATTTTGGCCTCAGCTTTTTCAGTTTTCAGTTGAATGCCAAAAAACGTTTTTCAATATCTCTAACGGTTAGTCCGTAGTGAACAGTGAAATCTGTCGCGTCTATAAAAAAAACTACCTTAGCCCATTTTCATTTTTAACCGACACAGAACACTAGCGCAATCTGCACATTCTTGTTCTCTCAAATTAACTCCCAAGCTTTCAGCTGGATTTGTTGCTCGCGAAATCGAAGAACTACTCGCTGGAACTCATATCAAAAAAGAAATCACTGAAGAACGCCCACCTTCTCAAGCAAAATCAAAATGAATTGAGCTCATCGGAAGCTATTCGCCGCCGAGATATTTCAGCAGATGAAGTGCTGTCCGATTTGTCAAGAGGAACTTTTGGGCAAGCTAGATTGCCTATAACTTGGTGCAGAGGATGTTCAAATGCTGCACATATTAGATGTTATGAAAGTTTGGTCACGAGCACCAGGAAAACGATAAATAGAGTGTGGTGATAGCCAGGTATTTACAAGATACATTTTTGTGGCCAAATTTTTCGGGAAAAGACAAATGAAAAAATCTATTTGTTCAGGTAAATTTTTAAGCGGCCCCATCTTCCAGCAAAAAACCGTAGTAGCATCAAGAAACGTTTTTTTAATCGTGTAGCCACGCGAAATTAAACCTTAAAATTTGTTTTTACGATTTTTAGAATCTACCGGTTCACCGGTAATCAGCAGAAAACAACCGGTTATTGGCGATTTAAAGATAACTACTCATAACTAAACCCGCTTTAAAAAAGCGTTACCTCAACTTAATATTTGTACTTTTGAAATTAAAACAAATTTTCGATGCGAAAGATACCGCCAAATTGGTAAAAACTGAAAATATACTTTGCAAAAACTTTGATAGAAAGAAAGTTGTTTTCCCGTTATTTAGCCAAATTTTAAAATTTGTCGACGAAAAGATACCGCCCGCCAAATTTAATCGAAAAAATATTGTTTTGGAATTTCAAATGTAAAAAATATCCAGACATAAATGTATAGGATCAAAAATTAAACGAAAAAAATTGTCGACGCAAAAGATACCGCCGACCAAATTGGAAGAGAAAAGTTTTTTTATGGGTTTTTATTGAATTTAAAAATTGTAGAGGCAGAAAATACCGCCGCCTAAATTTTAGTACTATAAAAAAAAAATTGTATGAAAATTTAAAATTACATAAAAAACTCTTTTAAAGTTTTGCTAAAATGAGGTAAAAAATCTCGATGAAAAAGATACGACCGGTTTTTAAATTAAATTTTAAGTCAATAATGTGCCCATATTGTCGTCAAGAATTCGCACCCAAGGAACAACTTCGTCGTGAATTTTCTATACCTGGGAAGAGTAGAAAAGCAGACGAAGATGACGATATGCAAAGAGGTCGCCGTGGGCAGAATGCCAGTATAAACCCCTATAAAAAGGCGGCTTTATATCGTGTAATCGCCGGAGGATTGGGAGGTTTTGAGCATAGAAGACGGGTCCAATTTGCAACCTTATGTGGACAATCGTTATCGGGGAGGGGCAAAACAAATTGAAATTTATTTTGCGAGAAAGACCTGGCCATAAGTTAAAGGCGGCACAAAGAGTTTTGCAGAATCCAAAAATCTGGTTCTAGGTCAGCAATTTTTTTGTTAAAAGCTATAACGAGAGACAATGACAGCATGGTCAATTTTTGCTTGCGATCTTAGTTTCTGGATTGACAACCGATTGGTCAATAGGAGTTAAAAATTTGTTAAACAACAGCTACGTGTTTTGTAAATTGAAATGTTTTCATTGGAAGGAGGGCGCGGTCATTTATAAATGTAGGTCGTACTATGTTAAGTATTCGGTTTTTGCGAAACCGTGCATCACAACCCTCATTTTTTTTATTCGTGCATTTGGATCGCGATCAGTTCTGTAAGAGCGCCGGTCACCGCTCCGCATATCCGGAAAAAATCGCTGATTTTTTCAATTTTCAAATATTTTGCGATTTTAAGGGATTTTCCACAGAATGTGACTCAAATCCCGGACTTTGAAACCGATTCCCTACCATGGCAATGTGCACTCAGATACAAGGTTGTTTCAAAGGATAATGCCCTCTAGATATTGCCGGCCCTCCTCTGACTAGAGTAATGCCCCCTTTTTGGGGCATATTGTGGGAAAAATTGGCCCTTTAAGGATGTGGCGCGATAATTTGGGCTCTTTTTTACACATTTCAAGTGAAGTTTCTGAGAAACCTGGCTTCAGAAATAATTAATTTTTTTTTCCAATACGTTAGTACAAAAACTCGTATGGAAGGTGCCCAGTACTATTCAGCAGCATCTGATACCAATCAAACCTACGCGTCAGAAAATTGGTTTTTATAAGGCGTCCCTAAAAGCACTAAAAAAGCCTACTCCTCATTTCATCTCCTCCACACTTTTTTATTTGATATTTGCATTTTTAGAAATGTAGATTATATACTCACACCAAATGGAAGCCTTTTTTTCAAAATTTTGCCTCTAGTGGTCAAAACAGCTTATTTGGGGAGCCTCGCGCAAACGGCCTACTTCCTCCTTAAATATATATGGAAATTTTCAATTTGGTACATCAAAAAAATTCACCGCAAAGGCGAATTAAGTCAAATGGAAGCCTTTTTTTCGATTTTTTTTCCTCCAAAGTCTCAGGAACGACTTGTGAATTTCTAGTTTTTTGTTTGAATTCTTAACTTTTTTGAAATTAAAAAAAAAAATAAAAATTGAAATTTAACGTTTTTTGCAGTATTTTCGAGGTAAGTGTTCTACATTCGCCAATTTTGAAAGGTGACAAAATAAATTCTAGATCGAAATTGGGTACCTTTCACTTCAAAATTATTTCTCAAACAATCTTTCAAAAAGCTCAAACTTTACTTTTTTTTGAAAAATCAAAATTCAGAAAAAATCCTAAGCTTTTTAAAAACTCATGGAAAAATTCTCTACAAAATGGGGCTAGTCAAAAAATTTTTCTGAGAAATCTCAATTATCGTCGCCCACCATCCTTAAAGGGGGTATGCGACTCTGATTAAATAAAGGCCTTAGAGGCATTAAAACATGCTTGAAATTGAATACGGGGTGATAATTAAGTGTACTAAAGAACCAATCATCAAAAATTTTTTTCGAACATTTTCGCATTTTTTTTCGAAAATTTTTCGCATTTTTCTTCTAATTTATTTAAAAAAGATGAAGTTTAAAAAAATAAACGTTTGATCAAATGATTGACCACTATCACTTCAAAATATCGACTTGACGTAAGCCAACTTTCTCATCAGTGTGTCACTGGCTTTCTTTGAGCCTTACTTTCGAAAAATCGAAGCACTTTTTTTTTCGAAATTTTCGGAAAATGACCAAAAAATCATATTTCGAGTTCTTAGCTCGAAATTGCCAAAAACAAGCGCTCGATTTTCCATCTCTTCAAAATTTTCTTGAGGAATACTTTTGATAAAAATTGAGCTATTTTTGCAAACATATTCCTCGGGAGGAGCATAGATTTTGAAGTCTGAAATTGTTTAAAAATCTGTCGGTTATTTGGCGTCTAGAATTGTTCAGTTGCCGATTCAAAAAAAGCGCTCGATGAAAAATTTATATACCTACCGTTTACGTGATCTGTTGAAATTTGAAGCTCAATTCGACTATACCGTCTGGGGAGATTAGATTTGAAGTTTTGAAATGGTCACCTTGTTTACGATACTGTAGCTATTGGTTGTAATGGTCAAAAAAATAAGTTGTGATGTACTTTTTTGCAAGGATTAAGGATAGATACTACAAATTAGCTTTTTCGGTTTTTCTCATTGAACTGTTAGTTTTCAGTATATTTCACCGAGAAAATGTCAAATCAGAGTCGCATTACCCCCTTAAAGGGGGGTATTTGGAGGAAAGGGGCTGAGGCTAGTTTTTATAGGTGCGGACAGATTTCACTTTCACCACAGACGAACCGTTATGACAATCACAAAACGTCTTTTTGCATTTCAGCGGGAACTAAAAAAGCTCAGGACAAAATGTTTTTTTTTTAATTTTTTCAAATTTCGATATTTTTCAAATGACCGGATCAAAATGATCCCAATTAGGGTATTATTACGAAACTAGAAGTAATTCTAAGACTAATGGCTGAAAAAATAGAATTCCAAAAATTACGTTTTCTTAATATTTTTCATAATGAAAAAAGTGGTAAAAAGTCAAATCTGTCGCACCTATAAAAAACTACCTTGAGTGATTTTGATTTCACGAAAATCAGTTTTTCGTCCGTTTTTATGCCAATGTTTTAAAATGTGGCATACTTCGTTAAAAATAATCTTTCTAGAATACCATGCTTATTGATTTAAAGGCATTGATTTAAAGTCCTTCTCACGAAATCGGATTTTATAATCTTATGTTGGTTAACTGAAATTAAAAATCAGCGAATGTTACCGGTGTGCGAAAGGTGGTGTCGGATCCTAAATGGCAAAAATAAAAAAAATTAGGGTTCTATCACGGTTTCGCCAAAACCGAACAGCTCAAATCGTAGGGCCTAAATTATAAATGACCTGAACCAAAGTAAAAAACTAAGATCGCAATAAAAAAGATGTAGACATGGCTGCAGCGTTGCAGTATAGATAATTTTCTTGGAAAGTTTTATTTTTTCAATGTATTCGCGCGCTTGTCTATTAAGAATTTTTTTTAGGATACATTGTTTTATTTTTCATTATTACTGGGTTTATGGCCCAAGCGGACACAGTCTAAGCGGGCAAAACCTATGCATTTTTTCTGAAATTCGGTTTGAAGTGAGTTGCCAGCGGACAAAAACGGGGTAAGTCTAAGCGGAACAAAACGGGACTGCACTTGAAAAAGTGTTCCCGCTTGGGCCAAAAACCACAGTATTTAGGCATCGGGCAAACGATTGAAAGTTTTAAAAAGACGCTATTTAAAGCACCAAATTGCTTACGCGAATAAATGAATGTTTAAACTTGTTTTAAAATGACGGTTTGAGATGGATGCGCCAAAATTATATTACTGGAAGATATACAGCTTTTCCAACGCGTTGCACAGTTTCCCGCTTACGATTTTGTCGTCAAAATGACCAAAATTTACATTTCAAAATATAACAATTATTTCGTTCAGTAGGACAGTTTAACATAAAAATATCAATCATCGAATATCTGTTTAATTAATTATCAGACAAAGAGGAACATCTGTAATTACAATGTCTATAATTTGAAGAAAGGGCGTCGAACATAAGAAAAAAAAAAAAAAATAAAAAACTTATGCACTTTTGCTCCTATTGTTTTTATCAAGAAAATATTTTTTCTTATATTTTTATATTTTGTAATCTTATTATGATTTTAATTTTGTTTCTGAGAACTACAAGGTCGCGAAATCCAGTGAAAAACGTTACGAAGCCTCTTCATTTTAGACCGTTCTTCCTTCTCCAGATGCTCCGGGTTATCCTTGAACACGTTTTAAATTAATTCCTTGTTCATCGCGTCGGGCGCAAATCGAAGATTTGTTGCTTGAAGGAGAGCAGTGCTTAGAATATGTTTATTACAGTACGAACCGTCTCAATATGTCAAAAAATTACAAAAGTTGTAATTCACTATTTTCACAGAGATTGCCTTTGATACTTGGCTACAAAATCATCGAGGTAAATTTTCAGACAAAAAAAACCCACTAGGATAAGCCTAATTTATATAGGTATATTTTTTTGATATACTATCAGGTAACTTTTTCTTTAGGCACCCACCCTCTAGAGCAAAAAACCGTAGTAAGGTATCAAGGAAACGGTGTGTGTTGCATGTGTATTGCCCAGGAAAAATGTAACCTTCCAAAATTTTTTGTCGATTCTTTAGACTCCACTTTACCGGTAATGAGCAAAAACACACCGGTAATTTGCGGTTTGAAGAGGAACTACTCATAATCTAAACCTACAAATATACTTATGTGGGTAACTTTCAGAGAAAATTTTTGGAAATTTTATTTTGACACCGACGCCACCTGGTTTTGGTGTTAAGGGAGGTGGTTCATGTCTTGATTTTGCAATTTTGCAGAGCTATTTTCAGGAAAAAATCTGAATCTTGAGCAAAAATTCCAAAATGCCAATTTGTAGATCTATCCTTAATCGTTTTCGAAAAATACATCACAAATTATTTTTTGACCATTACACCAATAGGTACAGTATCGTAACAGGTGACAATTTTTCCAAACTGCAAAATCTATCTCTTCCAAGAGCAATATCAAAATGAGCTCAAATTTTCACACAGATAACGTCACGGTAGTATGTCAAACTTTAGTCACAAGGCTTTTTTATCCGGCGACTGGAACAATTCTAGAAACGCCAAATAACCGACGATTTTACCAATTTCAGACTTCAAAATATATCTCCTCGAGGATATATTTGCAAAATGGCTCAAATTTTACAAGTACTCCTCAGAACATATGTAAGAGATGACAACAAAGCTTTTTCTGCAATTGACAGCCTAAAACTCGAAATGTTTGATTTTTTTGGTAATTTCGAAAATTTTCCGAAAAAAAGTGGCTTCGATTTTTTCGGAAAGTAGGCTTCAAAAAGAAAGCCAGTAAACACTGATGGAGAAAAGGTGTTCATATTACACTTTTTTTGGAAATTTTCAATTTTTTTCTGGTCTTTTTCTACAACTGGGAAAAAGTTTTTGAAAAAAAAATTTGCAAGCGTTTTAGACCATTAAAAAAATAATTTTTTTTTCAATTGTCTAAAACATCTCAAATTTTTTTATCAAAATTTTATCCAGTTGGTAGGAAAATATGAGAAAAAGTTTTCAAAAATTCTAAAAAAGTGTAATATTGAACCATCTTTCTGAGATGTATGTACCAAAAAACTGGTTTATAACTTGGTTCACGAGGCGGTTAATTTTGATAATAAATTATTTTTCTGGATTCAACTGGCATTTTCTCACTTTTACGTTTTTTTCTCGAAAAATCGAGATTTGGGGGGCCAAAAAAATCATAATTTTTCTAAATTTTGTTTTGACAAAAAATTTGTTTTTGTCAATTTCATTTATAGTGGTGGCACCGTGTGGCGTGACCCAAAAAACTACCGATACGGGCATTACGTTTTTAAAATAATTAATTACTGAAATACGAAAAAATGCTAATTTTGGATCACGTGACGACCAAATTTTTTTTTTGTATAATTTTGTTTTCCTCATTTTTCCATATATTATTAATCCTTCAGAACAAGTTTCAGAACAATCAACCACTTATGTTCTACAAGCGATTAATGATGGAGATGCGTACCCATAAGTATATTGTCAGGTTGTATACTGATATTTCTAGTTATGAGATTCAAAATGCTCTTAACACCACCAGGTGGTGTCGAGTGTCAAATAAATGATTGCCAAAATTTTCTCTTGAAAAGTTACCCACATAAGTATAATTTGAGGTCTCCATGGTATTCAGTACCGAGATTCAAAAAAGTTGCTTCTTATACACCACCAGGTGGTTGTTGCGGAGTGTCAAAGTAAGAATGATGGCCAAAAATTTTCTCTTGAAAAGTTACTCACATAAATATATTTTAGTCTGTACCGTTATCTTAAAATCAAGAAACAATTGAGGTTAAATTTTTCCTGGCTACACAATGCAGTAAAACGTTTTCTGGACCTACTACGGTTTTTCCTCTAATC
>SCLH01000835.1:66064-78836 GCA_004367855.1 Oikopleura vanhoeffeni
CAAAAAAGCCTAAATTGTTCTATTTTTTTGGTTTTTTACGATAATTTTTTTGAGACAATATCGTGAATAGAAAAAATTTGACTTAAACCTTCAATTGAAGATAAACGGTAAGGAAATCAGTTTGTCATATAAATCTAAAATATAACCGCCCTATAATTTGCCACCGTAACAGACCTTTCGCGATATTTTTTGGCTTCTAATAACAACGTCATAAGTACTTTTATCAAGTTTGTGCGACAAAAAATAACAAAGAAATTTAGTTCCCGCCGCAACGTTTGTGTCCGATTTTACCAGGTGTTCAAAAGTAAACAGTATCAATTTTCAATATGTTGGTTGAGGGACACATGAGTTGTTGTTTTGCACAATCATATATAATCATATATATTTTTGCAAGAAATTAGCTTTTTCGAGAGAAAATCGAAAAAAATTTGATGTGTGAATATTTTATTTTCATTTTTTGACACATTTAATAAATCCTAAAATCACGGTGGCAAAATTCATAAAATCCATTTTTTTTTATTTTTTCAAGTTCAAATCTCATTTGAATTTTTTTAGTCCCCCGATTCCGGGTCGACAACATTGCTTTATCTCAAGAACTACAAAAGGTAGAGAAAAGATAAATAAGCCAAAAGATAAAGAATTTCAAAAACACCAATATTATTATAATTTAAATAAAAATGTTTNAATATCAAATGTCGGATGCGAAAAAATATCGTTTAAACTTCCTTATGCAAGAAAAATTGAAACTCCAACTACCTTGGGCTTTCTGTAATACGCGCTTGAAAAAGCCTTTATAAAGGCTTTGGTGCCTTGGCGGAACTTTTTTTTCTGTGTTCACACGGGTTAACCCCCTCACACCCAAAACCATTGAAATTCCCCTCACACCCAAAACGCCATTCGGAGACGCCACTTTGGGCGGTTATTGCGGAGATAATCAATGCGATAAAATATTCATTATTTTTAATGACACAAGATCAAGGATAGACTTAAATTGGAGGCTTATAATTTTTTTCAATTTTAATTTTGTGTGCTCGATAAATGTAAGGCAAAATAGAGGTTTAGTTCCGGGTACCTCATCGGAAAACCATATATTTTTCAAAATCAGATATGAATAACAAAAGAATAATTAGAACACTGGCTACTCAAATATAGTCTCTGATTTAAAAAAGTTTATCTCAATCGTCTGAAAAAAAAGTTTTCGTATCCCTTAGCGCCAAAATGCACGCACAAAAATCAGAATAAAAAGTTATGAAAATAATTTTCGACTCGAACTCTGAAGGTTTATTACGCTGAATTTGGAAATTGAAAAAGAACAAAATTATGTTAAAATTATTGAGAACAGAATTAAATTTTTTTTTAAATTTAATCATCTTTGGTCAATATAAGCCGAAAAAAGGAAGTTACTTTTTTTCCAACAAAAATAATTTATTCCAGAGTGATATGGAAATTATAAAGAAATAAGTCAAACCTTGGCTTTCTTAATCTTTTCTCTGAGTGAAAATATCTCTATTCATTAGCATACAACATGATAATTTCTATTTTTCTGTACCAAAAAAGTACATTTCAAAAATCGGTAAAAAACTATTTTTGAGGATATAAATAGATGTATTTGAGGATAAAAATAAATGTATTTGATCAAGATTTCAAGCCACTAAAAAGAGGACAACTTACTTTTTCGGCCAGCTGTAAGCTTGATTNTTGTCGAAATGAGGAACGCTTTTTATTCCAAAAAATGTAGATTAATAAAAAAAATCGAGAATTCCAAATTTGAATAATTTTTCGAATTAATTTTTTTAGTTGGAAATTTATTGTATGAACCAGAAATAATTACAGAAGCCAAGTAAACCAAAAGAAGGCAAAAATAGGAAAAATTTAGTTCAAACACGCCGAAATTTCCGCCTGGATTCGCATCGGGAGAAATATCCTCCAAAAATTGCTTGATTCATAACATGAATAGAATCATCATTATTCAGGAACTTTTTCACGTTAATTTTGAAATTGTTTTCAATTTGAAAAGACAAGATTTTTCCTTTTATTACTGCTTTTATTAGATTTATATCGTGGCATTTTTATAATTGTTTTGTAAATATAATTGGTCGACCTTATATAAGCATTTTAAATCTAGCCTGTTTGCAGCACATTTAATGAGCATCTGTTATCTTGTATCACTCCGTTGATCAAAAACTTTCAATGAGATCTCAGGCTGGAAATCAAATTCAAAACAAATTTAATGCCAGTCGGAAATTATCGGTATTTTTGATAATTGCGAAGAAATAAATCAAACAAACTTTTTTCGTGGGCAAACAGAAAATTAAATTGGGAATAACACCTTTGTACCCCTAATTTTATTTCCCACGGCACAAAAAACATGAAAAACTTTTTCAATATAACAAAGAAAATCACTTAAAGGTTTCAAGCCTCACGAAAAAAATAATTATTTTTTTTTTAATATCGCTTTAAAAAAAATTTTCTGGCATTATAATTATGCTTATATTTTTTGTTAGATCCCAAAATGAAAAAATACACCGAGATATGCTCCGAAATTGATAGGAATGTAACCCTCCAAAACATTATTTTAGTCGGGATGAGCAGTTTTCTTAGAAAATGTACCTTGGAGTGGGACAAAAATTTATATTTTGAGTATCTACTGTATTTTAAGTTTTTTTCCAAAAAACTAAACCGAAATTTATTAGTTTAGTTCATAAGCTTAATTTGTCCTAAAATGAACTTGCATTGTATGTACTGAACCAGAAAAATGTACCCTAAAGTTTCAAAGTTTGCGCCCTCTGGTGCGGGAAAACCACTTTATAAAAGTGGAAACCAGTCACCAATTCGATTTTTTTTCGTCGACCTCTTAGTAAGAACTGTAACTTTCCAGAAAACTTTTTTCACAGACACTACCCCCTTAAAGAAATTCTGAGCTTGAATTTGATGGAAAAATTCATGGCAACAGTGACGAGTTACTTCTGTCAGAAGATGAAAAATAATGAAGTATGGATCATGGATCAATTACCAGAAACACATATCCTATTGATTTGTGGAATCCCTGTACGTACCCTAGCAATGGCCCTGGGAATTCCAAGAAAGTAAAACCCCGCCTTAGGATATTGTATTTTCACTCAAAAAAAAAGAACTTCACTGTTTCTGATGACCCTGTAATTATTGAAAAAATCAAGGTATTGGTGAATTAACTGAAAATGCACACAGGTACATCAGAAAGTGTACAAATTTTTGCGTTGAAAAAATTTTGTCGTTTTTTTTTCTCGTATATTTTTGTAAAAAAAATGCAGGAACATTTTACCAATTTGAAGAAAAAAACTTTATTTTTTCCACAGTCAAATTTGAAATATGACCTCACTTTATAATGTATGGATCTCCAACCTCGAATGCAGACGAGAAGCCCATTTTGAAATAATGCAAAATGCGTTAGAGATGATTGGGCCAAGGCAAAACTATCCTTTGTTTTAGTCTACTATAATAATATGTTTCGAATCCGGCTGACCGAACAAAAATAGAACTTTGAGAAGGTTTTTTGTAGGGAAAATCCGACGGTCTCCTCATCTCACCTTCCGCATCACATTACTAATCGTTTATATAAGTTTCAGCCAATTAAGCCGATTGCATAATGGCTCGTCAAATTTAGCATATTTGAAATCGGGGCTTCTCGTCTGTATTCGAAATCTTTGTGATACATAACTCTCTTTTAGGTGACAGGTGGGAATACTGTTGTTCTCAATGGCTTGGAAACACCACAGGTTTTATATTGAAAAAAGGCCACGTGGATGTGCTAGTTCGAGAATTTCTGAGTAAATTTATAATAGCAACATTCACTCACCTGACGATTACCCAAAAACTCTGACCATGACAAGGCGCTAGCTTGTGGCATTCATCACAGTGGAGACTTGTTTTTGAAATGCAATCTTATCATTTCATGTTTTTTGAATATTTAGAAAATGACTGCCGAAGAAAAAAAATATCAAAAAAAAAAAGAGGGTAAATTTCGCAGCGGCCAAAAAACTAACATATTTTTGATGTTGGAGGTCTCTGGGCGGCTTATTAAGAGTTTTATTTTTTAACCAGATCGATAATTATAGCTCATTTATTTATTCATTTACTTCGAAATTTTCATAATAAAATGCGGCAAAATAAAACCAAATTGAATGGACGTAATCGGGTTTTATTTTCCACTATTTCCTTCATAGCTTAATTTGACCTTGGCAGTGTGTGATTATTGCCAAAAAAGTTGTTGCCGAACATTTTCTCTTGAAAAAACTAGGTAGGTACGTATATTTCCATGTCCACAAGTTTCTCGGTTTAAAGATGCATAAAACTGTAATTTGACCCTTATTGCGCGGTTCATTATAACAAAAAACATTACTGCCAAACATTTTTCTCTTGAAAAACTACCCAGATAAGTATATTTTCAAGGCCACAGGATTCCCTATATTAAGATTACGAAAAAGGTAATTTTGACCCCTTTAAGGGTGTTCATGTGACAAAAATTTTACTGCCAAACATTTTTTCTTGAAAACTACCCAGCATTTAGTATATTTTCAAGTCCACAGATTCTCTTAAATAAGGAGATACAAAAAAGGGTAATTTGACCCCTTTAAGGGTTCATGTGCCAAAAAATTTGACTGCCCAACATTTTCTCTTGAAAAAACTACACAGGTGAATATATTTTCAGGTTCATAGGTTCCCTAATATTAAGAGATCGAAAAAGTTGTTAATTTGACCCCTTTAAGGTGTCATGGACAAAAAATTCCTCACCAAAAAAATGCTTGAAGAAAAAAGTTGTACAAAGTGTTGAAAAAATGGCTTCGAAGAACATGGGGTTTTCTCAGAACCGGACGTTTCAAATTTTACGGTTCCAATTTCGGTTATCACCGGACATCCGTTGGAAAATCAAAAAATTGTGGTCAAATTTATTTATCCCTTGGCTGTTGGGGTGCCGAATCGTTTGTGATTATCTCGTTCCGTTCTCAAATGGCAGGGGAAAAAACTGTGGGGGGTCCTAATAAAAAAAGTTACCTTTAGGGGGCGTGAAATAATTTAGTTTTTCTGGAAAAAAAATTGGCACTGTCAAAATGAGCAATATTTTTATGGTCTGTTTTGAATAACACGGTCGTTATTTTTTTGCTATTCATATTTTTATTAAGGTATGCTCCATTTCGAGATGATTTTACTCCTGAAGCACTTGATAATGCTGAGCTCTATTGGTTCAAAAACCAGAAGATTTACCAAATAATATACAAGAACTCGTTGCTTGACATTTCATAGACAATTTCATGAAAGACATAGAAAAAAGAAAATTAATCAGAGAATACCAGACTCGTTGACAGGTATGGAATTTAAATTTTCAGATCTTAAAAATAACAAAAATGGCTCGAAAATGTTATTACTGACCCCAAATGACCTAAAGTGACCATCATTTTGTGGACCAATATCTTTTTCGGTCAATTTTAGTACTGTGGCGTGCTTGTTTGTTCACGTGACGGCCACCTACCTTAAAAAATGCACTTTAATTATAAAACCGGTCATAACAGTTTTTTTACCGGTTTTGAACTCAATTACAATGGCTGAACCGGGTGACCAAGAAAAAAAACAAAAAATTTTTAGCCGCCACAAATTTACTTGCGCTACACATAGCAGAAAACCGTTTGGTTTCATATCTGTATGGTCTTTTGAGAAAAATGGACTGAGTAGGTGGGCCCTATTAAAAAAAAAAAGCTACCTAACTTTAGTTAACTTTAAGGGTGCAGCGATGGGGCGACTGGCGTCAATTTAACTTACGAAAATAATAGTTGGTTATTTTTTGTTGGCTTTTATCGTTAGCCTGAAACCAGAATAAAAGTGTATCAGCTCATTAAAATCATTTTTTTATCTATTTTAGGAAAATGTTGAGTTTGAACTTTATTTTTGAATGGGTCGTAAAATTTTCAAAAAAATTTTAAAAATATTATTTAAAATTTCACGCATTTTTCACCCAAAAAGTTTTTTTTCTAAAATCTGTGAATAAAAAACAAAAAAAATAGCCACTTTACTTTTTTCATGCATGTTTACATATTTTTCTGAATGCTGTTTTTTAAAAATCATTACATGTTCATTTGTCATTTTTGTCGACTTTTTTAGAAAGTTATGAAAAATTTTAGCAAATTCAAATCCAAAAATTTTTTATTAATGCTGTTTTTAAAATTCTCCTTGAAAATCATGCCGAATCAGTTGTTGTTATTGTTCTGTAATCTATTTGATTGCCGTTATTTCAAACCGATGGAAGGGTCAATCGAATATCGTTTCTGAACTACTGCATAGAAATTTACAACACTTGCTGTTGACACCGTTGTGCCATTTGCACGCAATTTTATGAAAAATTTATTTTTTTTCCAAAATCTATATAAAATTGCGGTGTAATTAGGCTACTTTACTTTTTAAAAATCAGGGACATTTTTTCATATTTAAACTCAATTGAAGGTCAAATTTTGGCCTTAAAAGCTGTTTTTCTCTATTTTTCATGGAAAAAAAACTTCATATAAAGAAATTTTTTCATGTGAATAATGATTCTCCCACTAATTTCACACCCGAAAATGTCTGAAGTTTATAAATATCGCCTTTAAAAAAAAATCAGGACATCGGGTCAAGTTGGGAAATTGGAGTTGTAATGAAAAAGTGGTTTTTATATTTTTACAGATACTTTTAAGTATGTTGAGAAATTAAAAATATACACGTTTGCAAGATGAACACTTTTATGGAAGATAAAAAAATAAAATAAAAAATTTTCAAATTTTTTTTTTCTTGCAAAAATTACTCCGAAAAAATTTACCAATCTGACATCGCCTGCTACCCCCTTAACCCACATACTCAAATTATGAACAGTGACGTATCAGCGGTGGCCAAATCTGGGCCACCTGACTTTTAAAAAATCATATTTTTATCCAAGTTAACGTTTAACAAAAATATAAACTATTATTCAATAGCTTCAAAACAATTATTTAATAGAAAAAAAAATTAATTATATTTTTCGGTTTTTTAACGATAATTTTTTCTTTGAGACATATCCGTAAATAGAAAAATATTTGACTAAAACCTTCCAATTGAAGGAAAAACGGTAAGGAAATGCAGTTTGGCATATAAATATAAAAAAATAAACCGCACATAATTTGCCAAGTAACAAACCTTTCGAAGTATTTTTTGGCTTTTAATAACACTCATAAGTAACTTTTATCAAGTTTGTGCGACAAAAAATAACAAAGAAATTTAGTTCGAGCAGACATGGTTTGTCCGATTTTTACCAGCGGGTTCAAAAGTAAACAGTATCAATTTTCAATTATTTGTTGAAGGACACATGAGGTGTTGTTGTGCACAAAAATAACTTATATTCCATATATATTTTTGTAAGAAATTTACCTTTTTTCGAGAGGAAAATCGAAAAAAATTTGATGTCTGTTAAATCAAAAAAAAAAAAAAATTTTTTTGATTTTATGAATATTTTTTTTCCATTTTTTGCACATAAAATAAATCCTAAAATCACGGTGGCAAAGTCATATAATCTATTTTTTTATTTCTTTTAACCCCCTCACACCCAAAACCATTTGAAAATTCCCCTCACACCCACGCCATCCGGATGGACGCCACTTTGAGGCGGTATGCGGAGATAATAATGCGATAAAATGATTTCATATTTAATGACACAAGATCAAGGATAGACTTAAATTGGAGGCTTATATAATTTTTTTTAAATTTTAATTTTGTGTGCTCGATAAATGCAAGACAAAATAGAGTTTAGTCCGGGTACCTCATCGGAAAACCATACATTTTCAAAATCACATATGAATAACAAAAGATTAATTAGAACATGGCTACTCAAATATAGTCTCGGATTTAAATAGGCTTTATCGTCAATTCGTCTGAAAAAAGAAGTTTTCGTATCCTTTTTAGCGCCAAAAATGCCCGCAAAAAATCAGAAAAAAAAATTATTGAAATAGTTTCGACTCAACTCTGAAGGTTTATTACGCTGAATTTGGAAATTGAAAAAGTACAAATTATATTAAAATTATTAAGAACAGACTGGTAAATTTTTTAAATTTAATTTTTTCAAAAATTTAATTATCTTTTGGTCAATATAAAGCCCGGAAAAATTGAAGTTAAGTTTTTCCAACAAAAAAAAAATATTCCAGAGTGATATGGAAATTATATATAAATAAGTCAAACCTGGCTATTCTGATCTTTTCTCTAAGTTAAATGATCTCTATTCATAGCATACAACATGATTAATTTCTATTTTCTGTACCAAAAAAGTACAGTTCAAAAATCGGTAAAAACTATTTTTGAGGATTAAAATAAATGTATTTGATCAAATGTCAAGCCACTAAAAAGAAGACAACCTCAGTTTTCGGCCTGCTGTAGGCTTGATTACTCGCGGGACATAAAACAAATCAAGGCTTCAGCTAGATTTTGCAGCAGCTTGGACAAGACCTTTTGATCGTCGTATGTTCTAGATGGCGTAAAATACAGGTTTTTATAAATCTCAATTATTCATCCGACGAAATCATAATTAAAAAACATGAAATTGAAATTGTTAAAAATGCCTATATATTATGAATCAAGATCTCGAAGATTTGGTTGACTACTTAGATAATGAACACAGATCTGGAGGATTGCTTAGTGATAATGAAGATGAAATTGAGGAAATTGAAATGGATGAAAAGAATGATTAAAATGTTAAAATTCGTTGAAGAAACTAGAGATGCTATTCTAATTCCTATCCAAAAAATTAAACTTATTTCCTCAAAATATAATAATTTGCGAAACTAGAGTTTTTATTTTTTCGAGTTTTAGAGAAGAAATCCACTTGGAGAAAAAATAAAAACTCTTCAATAAAGACCAGAGAAAAAATAATAATACCAGGATAGTCTCAGATAATTTCCTAAATCTGCAGTTCTCCTCAGAATTTTAATTTTATGTGTCGTATTTACGCTAGGATTTTTTACGAGGAAATTTGGGCGAAAATCATAAATAAAGTAGGAAAAAATATCTTTTGAACTGCTAGTCGTATCAAATTTTTTAAAAACATTAACTAGAAAAAGAATTGCGAACTCTATGACACATTTGAATGAAAAGTCTGTTGGATTAATTATTTCTATTCTCGTTTTGGGATTTAAAAATCTCGCGTCCCGAAATGGCGTTTGGGGTGGGGTTAAGTTCAAATTTTCTCATGTTGGGAATTTTTCAGGGCCCCGATTTCCGGGTCGACACATGCTTTATTCAAGAAATACAAAAAAATAGAGAAAAGATAAATAAGCCAAAAGATAGAGAATTTTTCAAAAACACCGATCATTTTAAATAAAAATGTTTTCGGAAAAAGTTAACTTATTTGCAAGAATGAACACTTTTATTGAAGATAAAATAAAAAATTTTCAAATTTTTTTTCTTTCAAAAATTACTCCAAAAAAATCGACCCCCTTAAAGCGAGTCATCAGATCGGTGTAAGATAAATTGCGTTACGGGTATCAAATCATTCACTCTGAGATATAATTAGAATTTCTTGAATCGGATAAAGCGTTTACGAGAACATTCGCTCCTATTGCCAGTTTCGCTAAAAAATCCCGCCTGTGTAGTCTGTCCAATTTGACACTGTCTAACTCTGACAAAATGGAAAATTTTCGAAGACCATACAAATGCAGCGGATAAAATAGGATTGTTATACCAAAGCGCTTCGACAGACGTAGTGATCATGAGGGTGATAACAAGGGTTTAACAAAACGGACCACTAGTTAAAGCGTTGATTTTCTGTTCAATCCCGACGGAAACCCTAGCTAAAAGCCTTCTAAAATTTAGTTTTTTGACCTCCACAAGCAATAATGTTTAGTAACCAAGCTTTTATTTGTTCATAGATTTAATGAAAAATAAAAATTTATATAAAAGTTGTACGAAATGCCGAAAAATTGGCTTCGAAGGATGTGTGGTGTTCTCAGAATCGTTGTTTTAAACTTTTACTGGTCAATTTCCGGTATAACCGGACATCCGGTGAAAAAAAAATTTGGTCTTAGAGTTCGTTTGCAAATATCTTGTTCCGTTCTCAAATGACAGCGACAAAACTGGTTGGGTGTTCTAAAAAAAAAGTTATCTAAACGTTTTCAAATAAAAAAATTTAATTTAAAAAAATATTTAGATTCATGAAATCCAAAGATAAGACAAAAGTTACCCATGGAATGGAACAGCTGTGCTCTCCAGAATTCTTGGCGAATTTTCAATCTTCTGTCAAAAGACAGGATAAGCTGAAAAACAAAATTTTAAAAATTCAAAAATGGCTGAAAGAAGGCCACACGAAATATTCTGATATTGAAAACCAGTAAAAAATGTGCATTATTTGTTGTGTTGACTTTATAAAATTTCAGAATGGAGTTGATTAGTGCCGAAAAAGCGAAAATTTCAGTATCAACAGTTTTGAATAGGGACGCGAAAGAATACGGAAAAGCTTATTTATTGGATGATAACGAAGATACGTGCTGGAACTCGGATCAGGTAAACCAGTGAACAATATCCGGTTTAGACACAACCCCATTAATAAAGTTAAAAAATAAAATATGTGTAAAATATTCATTTAATAAATTAAAAAAATACGAGTCTCGAATTTGAAAAATAAAAACGGAAAGCCGGACTCCAAAGGAACGGGGTCTCGTTCCGTTCCATTCAGCCAGCACCCGTTCCATGTTCCGTTCGGAATGGAACGGACCGCGTTACGTTTTGTTCCGTTCCATTTGATACTCTGGTTGTAGGTGCTAAATATTAGAAAATTGCAAGCGATTAACAATCGAGATTATTTCAAGTGTAACGAGATTCACTACCGAATTAACTTTTATCGATTACGGGGCCTCCTGGGCATTTTTTGCCACTTTTAGCCAACATTTGTTTATAATTCGGCTTTTGAAAACGCCTAATTTTTTTATTTTATTATTTCCTAGATATTTGTGCTTAGTTTGAGCTATCAAAAGCCGAATTATATATAAATTTTGGCTAAAAAGTGGCAAAAAATGCCAAGGAGGCCCCGTAATCGATATGGATTACGACCCCGAGTTCAAAACAAACTTCTTTCCTGTTCGTTTAAGGATTTTTTGGACTCGGGTATAATCATCATATACATTATCGCGCAGGCGGGTTAACATTTTTATTTCGGAGGTTAATTAAAATGAAGTTTGGTTAATTAAAATGAAGTTTGTGCCTCTCGTGGTGATTTTACACATTGGGGTCTGTACGTAGATATAGCTAGTCTCGAAGATTTCAGAAAGTGACAACTAATCTCCTTGGTTGAACTGTGATCAAATGGTGAACTCTCAATTTTTCAGCAGTATCAAATAAAGTTTTAGTTTGTCATGTAATCTCCCTATTTGTTTGAGAAAATTTGTTTTTTTGCTTAAATTCCGCATGTCAATATAACGTTTACAGAACTTGGTAGATTATTGACAAGGGAAAACGAGTTATAGTCAATTTTAAAATGCTCCCAAATCTTTCTCGTTATCTCCAAGCTCTGCGAATATCACTAAAATTTTAGTCGTCAGAAGTTACCCCGTAAAGTCAGCTGGAAGTCATATTCCTTGAAAATTCTGAAAACCGACATGTGCCGGTTTTTACCGGTATACCGGTCATCTAGCAGGTAACGAAAATAGTCTATTTGCCGAGATCTGAACATTTGCCATTAACCACTTTTAAAAAATTTCGAATCGGATGAGCCGTTTTCGAGAACATTCGACCCGACTAGATTAGTATTTAAATAAATATCCCGGCCTATAATTTTAATATAATTCGTAACTCATGGAAAGATTAATCACCAACTAAAAGTTACGCTTTGAGTGGTCATCAACTGTACTTGCTAGAAAATATAAGTAAAATATATACTAGTAATATACCACTAGGCAAAATTTTTTATTTAGGGTATCCCACAATTCATAAAACTGAAGTTTCATGAAGAGCAAAAGGCTAAATATTTTGCGTTAAAGATCCAATTTCAAGGTGGTTTTTCTGGGAAGGAGTGCTCATTCCAAGTTTTTAAAAATGGAGAACCAACATTTTCGATTCAGTTTTATCCAAAAGGTAGGGTTTTGCCTTCTTAGGTAGTTTTTTTTAGGTGCGACAGATTTGACTGCGTCACCACAGACGAACCGTATGAGATATCACAAAAAGGTTCTTTGCATTCAAATGGAAACTAAAAAAGCTTATGACAAATTTTTTTGCTCCACCGGTTTACCCGTAATTCTCGGATTACGTGCAAACATGTTATATCGTTTTAATTGTATAGAGAATTTTTTAACAAAAAAAAATTCGATATTTGGCATACAACAACTTCCGGGTTTAATGAGAAATAATGACTCATCATCGAAGAATTAAATTTTGGCATTGGCGGGAATTTTTTTTAGATCAATGAAAACTATAGTACCCTTTTCTCAGAGATGGCTGGAGGGATTCACAAATTTTCAAAGGCAAGTCAGAGGAAAGGTTTCGGAATTCACCCGAAAGATATTTTTGTGGTCCGCCGGATATCCGGTATACCGGAAAAACCGGCCAAATCTTAAATTGTCGGTTTCTTGGTACCTGGTTATGATATGAGTATGATTTTTTTACCATTCGGCTTCAAATTTTCTGAGCAATTTTTTTTTAGGTCAAATTTTGTAATATGACCCCAAAAGGCCAAATTTGAAAAATGACCCACATGGGGTCATATTACATGTCATATGGAAGTAAATTTTATGACGGTTCCAAAAATATAAAAATTATTATT
>SCLH01000835.1:93406-104676 GCA_004367855.1 Oikopleura vanhoeffeni
AAATCGAAAAATTTACTTCAATGACTTTTGCGAGCATTGACAATTTTCAAGTTTTATTGGAAGTCTTATTTCTCTATTATACGAGAAATTTATTCTACCCATAAATGTCGAAAATCGCCAATAACGAATTTTATGGGGAAATCGAACAACAAATTCATCTTGTTTGGCATAATAACGTTTTATCATCCGAAAATAGATAAAATGTCCATCAAATAAGTTCTTACATTTTTTAAACTGTATATTTGTAGCATTTGAAAATGGAGAATTGGTGAAGGGATCGAAAGTTGAACTTGTTTGTGAGCTGCCAACTGACTCCAATGATTATCAACATGTCAATATAAAACTAAAAAATTTGGAAACTGGAAAAAATATTTCATGAAATTTATATTTTATGAAAAGATCACGAAACAATATTTTATGTTGGCTGAAAAAATATTTTAATTGGAAAGCTTTACAAAAAGTTATGAACAAATGTTTATTAACGATTCACTGAAGAATTTCCAGTAACAAACCCTATGTCTACCTTACTTCGTACTTGTTAAACAGATACATTTATTTTTAATAAAAACCATAATTATTCTGGTCAATTCCGCCTTCTGATTTTTCTTAATATGTTACAACCATAACCCGGTTTCTGGTGTATTTACTACGTCAGTTAACTGGTATTCATGATGTCCAATATTTTTCGTCAACATAATTTCATTGATGATTAGTTACAAGCATATGTCTGAAATAACCTCTTTTTAAACAAATCCCTTATTATTACTAACACTGTCTCCGAAATTGCAATTCCTACCACACACCCTTCAAGACCAAGTTTTATTGCAATTTGATGATTTTGAAAGGGAATTCGAAAAAATCAGAATTAGGTTGAGCTTGACTTCAAAATTTAAACATATTATTTCTGGTATTCGTTATTGAAATTTCGGGCAAACTACATAACGATATAACGCCACCTAAATCTAAATCGAGGATAATTCGGGATAATATAATATTACTAAAACTCCTCAAGCTTCGTGTCGCTACAGAGCCGTGTTTCAGTTAATGACCGGTAGAAGCCAGAAATCGAAATCCGTCCCTGCAGTTTGAAATTGTTTTGATAGTTGTGTGCTGACCCGAAATTAAAAAAAATCGATATGTGCCAGTTCTATCAATATGAAAAACGAACCCAAGTGCTCAGAATGAGAAGTAAAAACTCTTAATAATTTGTTTTGTGCTCGGATAAATTTTTATCAATGGGTTTGCTTTTTCTAATAGGTTCACATTTTATTTTTTTCTCGTTATGATGCTGTATTTAGGAGGTTTTTTATATTCCTAAAGCTGTATTGCACGAATTTAACAACATTTTTTTAGAAACTGATAATGGATCCACGTCTTATTCCATTAACTGTAAAACAAAATGCGAAGCAAACACAAGATGCTTTTGCTGACATGATGAGCTGGACATCCAGCATCAAAGATAAAGACCAGGGGCTAAAGAAAAAAAATGAAAAAGAAAATAAAGCTGTTTCTGACATCAGGAGTAAAAGAAATCGGAAAAAGCACGTTGTAAAGGTCAATTCAGACGGTTCAGAGGTCGAGGATTCTGAGAATGAAGAGGAAGAAGAACTAGAGCGAATGAAATTGGCAGAAGAATACAAAACTGAAGGAAATAACAATTTCAAAAATAAAAAGTACAAAGAAGCAGTTGACGCATACACAATGGCAGGCAGTTTAGACGTAGGAAATGCTGTATATCCAGGTACGTTTAAAATAATAAACCCTGAAGTGACATTTCAAAAAAAAAATCATTTTTTTTCAAATTAAATGAAGATTTATTTATTTTAATTTTTGTCATATGACACCTGTTATGGAGTCAAATTACAGTTTTTCATTTTTTTCAATGAATTTTAATGGGTGTCAAATTACAAAAAAATTGCCAAAAAATAGTCTTCAAAGAACATTCGGTATAAAATCAAAAACACATTTTTTCATTAAGTTTTTCCTTGGCTTTTGGTTGCAAAAATTCGCTTCCGAATATATTGTTCCATCATCAAATTGCAGCGACTAAACTGGGTGTGGTTTTTTGAAAAAAGTTAACGTTTGCATTTTGTGGCGACCTAAGACAATTTTGGAGCATTTATAATGACAAAAATATTACTGTGGTTTTTGGCCAAGCCGACACAAGTCTAAGCGGACAAAACGGGCAAAACCTACGCATTTTTTCTGAAAATCCGGACAAAACGGGATTTTTTCGAAACATTTAACAAAAAAATTAAAGCTTTCATTTTAATGTATTTAATAAATTTTTAAATAATTATTCTTGAACGTCAGTGTGGCGCAGTTGGTTGTTCGTCCAGACAATGTTAATTCTAATATCGAGGACTCTGGGTCAAACCGCTCCGGCAGCTTATTTTTTAATCTACCATAGGTACACATTTAGAATAATATGTTATTTATTAAGAAAAATTGACGTTAAATAACAGGTTAGGAAATAACACAGAAATCACGAGACTTTTTACAATATTAGCCTCATGCTAAACGATACGCAGTATAAATATTTTTACAAAATGGTCGAAAGAGTACCACTGGAAGAATAATAAAAAGAGTTTAATTTTACTGTGATTTCTGTCTATAAGGACAATTTGGGGAAAATATGGCCAAAACCTATACTTCTTGATTTTGGTCCGTCCATCTATAAGGACAATTTGGGGGAAATATCAAAAGGGTACAAAAGTATATTTTTCAAAAATTTCTATAAAACACCTCTTTTTCGTAAAAATGTGAGTGAAGAGCCAAAAAAAAGGACTTCATATTTTTTGGGAAAAATATGTTGGCTAAGGACAGATTCTAAAAAATAGCTTTAGCTATAATCTCACCTGTCCTTAAAGCAAAAAAGGTGTTCAATTTTTCATCAAAATAGTATGTTATTGAGAAAATTTTCCCGTCATTGGTCCTTAGGTAGTTTTTTTTAGACGCGACAATTTGACTTTTCACCACAGGACGACGTATGAGAAATCACAAAAGGGTTTTTTGCATTAACTGAAACTTGAAAAAGCATCAGTGCCAAAATTTTTTTATTTTCGAATTTTTTTTCAAATATTTTGAAATTGAGATTTCTAAGATTGACCCGGATAAATGAACCATGTGGGTATCGAACAGAAACAGAAAGAATTCTAAGACTATGGCTGAAAAATAAAATTCAAAAATTAAGTTTCTTACGATTTTCCTAATACAAAATGGTAAAAAATCAAATCTGTCGCGTCTAGAAAAAAACTACCTTAACAATCCTGTCTCCATTCAAACCACTCTTGTGTGCTATTGTAAACAATGTATTTTCAAGGCAATACTGCTTGGATGAATAGCGTTGAAAACAGGTCCTTAGCCGCTAAGTTCGGTGCTATAAAGGATGTTCAGAGTTTCACATAAAATTAAAAATAATTGACAAATTCGAAATTTAATTCAAAATGAAACTTTTCATGACATAATTTATTTCAAAAATTAATTCAAACTAAGGTAGCTGTTTTTTTGTTTTTTTTTTTTTTTTTTTTTTTTTTTTTATTTTTATTTTTCATTCTTTTGTTTTTTTGTTTTATATTTAGATATCTTAAAAAAGAACCCCACCGGCGAATAGCAGTCATTTCTCCGAAACTCAGATAAGATATCCGTTCCAACGGGTTTATTTGATTCGGGTGTACGGAACACGCTTAATAAAACAAGACAAGTAAACACCCACGTCCGTTCAAACTCAGTCTGTATCGCTCCTGCCACGCTAAGTCGAAGTAGCTATGCCAGACGCGAGACATTCGCGCCAAACTGCACACAGGTATGAGTAACTTGCATCTAATCCGCATGTCGGCTGCAAGCTTACACCACCAGCGACGACTTCGTGGACTCTGGCACAGCTGGTCCCCATACAACCCGCTGCTTGCTTGATAGCTCATCTCCCTTTCGCCCTCTCATCCACATTTGACGAAGTCCCATTAAATTAAATCTCCTACGCGTTGACATACGTCACAACATTCCACGCCCATTGCTTTTGCATGAACCACCACGCAGACGCTGGTCTTACGCCACATACGTTATAGTGATCGACATTCGATAATTATCCATCCCACCCACTCAGACGTCCCGATCTCCACCGACGTCCTGTCCGCCATCCTTCAATCTGGCTCCACCTATAAAGCGCTAGCACAGATTAGTCGCGCTACAATAGTCGACTCTAGGTTCCCTCGCCAGACTCGACTGCCCCACGCTGCACTAATTCAGAATAGTACTCCATTCAGGCAACGTGCGCGCTGCAGTCCCCCACTTCGCACAGACTCCAGCTCATGCACTTTCTTACTTGCTAACGCTGAATTTTCCATTGTGATCGATATTCTTACTACCTGACATCCTCCCCGCGCTCAACTCAGTCTGCGCATCACCGCAACGCCCCCACGCTGCGTATGACCTGAGAGTCAATAATCACTCGCAGACACACAAGCTCCGACTGAGAGCTTGCCACACCTGCCTGATCCGCCTCCACCTGGACTTGAAATGAGCGCACGTGCGCTCCTTGACTACTCAAATAGTCCCCGTGAATCGGTAGTTCTTTTCGTTCCATCTACCTTTCCTGCTCCCCTGTCATAGCACCATATGTCAATGTTCTGCTTTATGTACGTTCCTTAAGCCGATACTATCTATCATGTCTGATTAACCATTCAAAAAAATGTAATTGCTGATTTCATTTCTACGCATTTCCTCCATTCAGAGAAAATCCATCCGTGAGGAGTTCATATTTATTGATAATTGTCTTAACGGGATAGGCCGTCAGCTCGGTAAAGGGAGCGTCGAGACGAGCGGGGAGAGACAGAATCTCCCTGCCTCACCCGAATTGTAGTCAACATGCGTCACACGTATCGCTTTCTTCCAAGTCTACTCTCAAATTCCGTGCTTTGCACCACACCCCGAGTAATGGTGGGTTCAGGGTAAACCGGAAACCCAGCCTCCGCAGACGATCAACTCCTCATAACATCTATACATGTCAATCTCCATGTGAAATAATAGAACCAACCAATCCCCGATACCACTGCTAGCAGCGATTGCTACTATGTTCCACTCTAACAGATTCAGTTTCTGCTTCGTCATCATCGACATTTACGATCGACCATAGGACAAAATGATCCCCGTTCTCCACAAGTCCTCGGCATAACTCTCTTGTGACTACAGCTGCTGCTAAGCTGAGCCCCTATCGCAACCCCATCTGTATGGTCCTTGTTAATATCCACCGTAAGCCCCTCCGACCGATCCCCTTGCTAACCTACCCTGTCCTGTATAGCGTCCTATTTCAGCTATGACTTACCACCAGGGCATCCGAGCCAACGGTCCTTCTTGTCACACTTTAAACTGTAACATGCTGCTATCCGTTCTGTTTGATAGTTCCGCGTATCTCTAGCCCGACCTCTCTATCAGCGCTTCAGATCGACCATTATATCCCTCTCACATCGCGCGCAGTCATTTCCTTAGAACACTTATAGCGCATTTCGCTAGTCTAATAGAACCAGTACATCAGGCCATCCCGTCTGGTCAACTTCATGCATAACTTCCGTCTGGTTTCCGACGGTAATATCGGTTTTCAGAGAAGCTTTACGTTAGATTCTTATGAACCTGCGGTTTGGTCAGTTTTCTCATTCGATAAATGTTTTTTGGGACATTATATACAGTGGAACACCGTTGACACCATTCAGCTGGTGTAATGACACTGTTTTTGTATTTTTCGATCACGGTGCTGACAATAGACTGGATGGTAAATACTTATCTGGGTATTTTTGGAGAGAAATTTTTGTTGGAAATATTTATGTTGACATTTGAACCTCCATTGGTGGTCAAATTACACCGTTTTGTTTTTATCACTGCTGAATATTCAGATTTCAAATAAATATTGCCAAAAAATTTCTCTCCAAAAATAACCCAATAAGATTTTACCATCCAGATATATTCAGCAGTGATACAAATAAAAACAAGTGTCATTTGACACCACTGTGAGGTGTCAGATTTCTAAATAATATTGCCAAGAAAATTTCTCTCCAAAAATAACCCAGATAAGTATTTACCATCCAGTATATTCAGTTCGTAATACAAATACAAAACAGTGTCTTTGACACCACTGGAGTGTCAGTGTCAAAATAAATGTTCAAAATTCTGATGAAAACTGACCATAAACACGCAGGTTTCATAAGAATCTACCGTAAGATTCTCTGAAAACCGATATTTACCGGTTCGGAACCACATTTACCGGTGGTCCGGTTAACTGGGAAAAACCACAACAAATTTTCATCTTTGAATTTTGGTCGCGTACACGATGCAAAAACGTTTGACGATATCTTATTGAGTTTCGAAGTAATGATGCTATCGCGGTGGTTCCTTTAAAAAAACAGCTACCTAAACAATTTTCTTCAAGAAAAACATTTTTTGTTAAAAAATGAAAAAATTTTAAAAACTTAAATTTTTTCCTAAAATTGATTTCAAAAAATTAGAATTTCAATTACAAACAAAAATTTAGATAAAAAAATAAGAATCAAAAATTCGATTAAATCATTTTTTTTAATTTTCAAATTTTTGATAATAATTTTAAGTTATCAGTGAATTTTTCAAATTTGACAAAAAAAAATTAAATTTTTCATCTAAAATTGAATTTTTTAATGAAAAAAATATTAAATTAAATTTTCAGTCATGATTAAAATTTTGATTTTTCACATATATTTTCGAAAAATTCTTCACAAATGATTTCTAAAAAATTAAAATTTTTAAGGGTCTCCATCTTATCTTTTTACCAAATAACACCATAATAAATAGATAACTGAGTTCACCAAAGTTCATTATCTTCTAAAAAATTTCAGAATTTTTCCAATTTATTTATTACAATTTTTGATTCTTATGTGTACAAAATTTCCACTTTTGAACAAATTTGTTGAAGAATCAATCGAAGAAAATTGTTCAGTTTTGAATTCAATTTAATTTCGAATCAAAATTTATATTTTTTTTGTTTTTTGATCATTTTTTTATTTTTTATTTTTTGCATCAAAAATTTTATCACAGTTGTAAGAAAATACTTTATAAAATAGAAAATAGAAGTTTCATACATAAAAAGTTATTCCCAAATTCTCTTTATCTTTCCAAATTGTCTTTATTTTATCAAATTGTCTATATTTTCAAATTTTTTCTTATATTTTCCAAAATTGTCCTTATATTTTCCCAAATTGTCCTTATATTTCCAAAATTGTCCTTATATTTCTCAAATTGTCGGTATTTTCCCCAGATTGTCCTTATTTTCCCAAATTGTCGTTATAATTCCCGATATTGTCCTTATATATCCCAAATTGTCCTAACATTTCCCAAATTGTCCTGATATTTCCCAAATTGTCGTAATATTTCCCAAATTGTCTTAATATTTCCCAAATTGTCTTTATTTCCCCAAACGGTCATAATATTTCCCAAATTCTCCTGATTTTTCCCAGATTGTCCTAATATTTCTCAAATTATCCTTATTTTTTTTCGAATTCACCTTATAAATCCCCAAATTGTCCGTATATTTCGAAATTGTTGGGAAGATATAAGGACAATATGGGGAAATATGGAAACAATTTGGAAATAAAAGGACAATTTCGAAAATATAAGTACAGTTTGGGACAATAAGGCCAATTTGGAGAAAATACGAACAATTTGGGAAATATAAGGACAATTAGGTAAAAAATTTGGACAATTTAGGAAAAATACGGGCAATTTGGGAAATATAAGGACAACTTGCGGAATAGAAGGACAATTTGGGAAATATAGGAACAATTTTGGGAATATTAGGACAATTTGGAGAATATAAGGACAATTTGGGACAATAAGCTTAGGACAATTTGGGAAAATTTTGCTAAGGACAATTTGGGAAAATCTCACCCTTATAGACAGAAATCACAGTGATGAAATTTTTAATTTAAAATATTTTACGATGGACCTTAAATTTTGAAGAGGTTTATCAATCGTCCTGTCAAAAAATGTCAAATCATAGGTGTCAGGACGTTTGATAACTATACTCATGCACCGTGTGCATTCACCCTCTGATCAAATTTCAAATTAATTCGAAAAATCAAATTTCGAATTATTTCAAAAGTCAAATTAATTTGAAAAATTCAGATTAATTCGAAAACTCAAATTTCAGATTAATTTGAAAAATCAAATCTCGAATTACCAACTTTCAGATTAAATTCGAATAATTAAATTCTTTTCTGTTATTTTCATGGCCATCAAACTTAACCTGTGACTTTTGACAAAATTCTAAGGCTGTGACTGTCTGACAAATTAGCTCTAGAGATGTGACCCAGATTTATAAAAACAATGTCGCTTCAATCTAAAGATGAGCTATATCGATCATGATGCCCGAGTTACTTAAATATCTTATTCCCTATTCTTTTAACAGGCTCATATTTAAGTTACTCGGGCATCATGATCGATATAGTTCGCGTTCTCATCTATCTTGCTATCATTTATTTTAGTCAAATAAAACAAAAATTTGAAATTTATGATTTTTTCAGACAGCAAGCAGAATCATATCACGTTTGAGTATGTTTAAATTATAGCTCGTAAAAATATAACGGATCTAAATTTTTTGTAGAACTCGTCAGCAATTGCTCAAAAATGAAAATCTGTTTTTGAAATAGCCTTTCATTTGGCTTGGAATTTTTCTTGAAATTTTTTTTGAAAAAATTATTGATAGGCAATTACAAAAACGCATTTTCATTTTAAAGCAATGATGATTTTTTCAGAACATTTTTGGGCAGATAGTTATATTTTTTACGCACTTTCCCGCAATTTTTTGCTGTGTTTTGATTGGCCGCGAAAAGGGCCAATTACGCTTTAGGCGAAACCTCGCGTTTTGTTGGATAAGTAAAATTTGATAATACTTGATAGTACATTTTAGCGTGGGTATGGGCGTATAAAATTTGTGAAACGATTTGGGTATGTAACATACGGTATGTTACATACCGTATGTTTCTCACCCTAATCATGTTGAACAAATTTGACCCTATTTTTTCCGCTTACAAAAATGTTTTAATTTAAAGTTTCCAAAATAACAAAAAATGAAAAGATAAACTTTTAATTTAACTGTTCTGGCAGTGATTCTTTTTTTATGAGGTTGACCAGTGTCTATAGCGAATTTGGCTTAAATTGTAAGCTCTCTAGCGGCCTTTAGGGATGATTTAGAGCAAAATACGTCTAAGCAGACAAAACGGGATTTCGAAAAGTGTCCGATTGGCCAAAAACCACAGTAGTTTATGTAAATTTATTTCAGCAAATCGTGCGATGGCAAATATGAAACTTGGAAATCATGCTGAGGCTGAAAATGACTGTACTCGTGCGTTAAAACAAGATCCTACTTATGAAAAAGCATTGTTTAGAAGGTGATTAATAGCATAAATTAGTTATTAGGTAAACATAAGAACGCTCATCGTTTTCTGTCATTCCCTGAATGTGTAGCTTTATCATTGCTAATCGCAGTATTTTTCAGACTACAGATGTACGTACATGTATATTCATTACTGAATGAATAAAGCTTCAGTAAATAATCATGACTCAGTCATTATATCCAATTTTCTGTTATAAAAATTTGGGAACTCATTACGAAGAATTTTTTGGCCCTAGTAAATTTTTGAAAACCAAATTTGTGTCGAATTTTGAAGATACCCAATTTTTGAGTGTGCTGTNAAAAAAATCCAGAGATATAAATAAAGGGAATAACACGCCTACGTTATTTTATAAATTCGTATCTTTTTGCCTTACACGCCTACGCCATTCCCGAACCAGCATTCCCTCAACTTTAAAAGGGCAGTACTACAAAAATCTGATATCAGGCGTCAAAATGAAATTGGTATCAAGAAATCATATATCTCGTCAAATGAAACTCCAAAAAGCGAAAATCGATTTTTAATTAATTTTTAGACTCGACGAAAACAAAATTAGTGAGGTCGTTTTTTTTAAGAATGTCCCACTTAACCCTTGTGAGCACAGAGCCACAATTGTGGCTCCAGCATACCTAAAATCATCGAAAAAAGACAAAAAACTGGATCGAAGAATCTTTTGTTTCAAATACATTATAAAGAATTTAGATTCGGTTCCAAGAAAATAATTGAATTTTTCTTCGAATGTTTTGTTCCGGCATTACGGGGAGTTGATTTATCAGGATTTTTAGCCTATGTTTCACTTACGTATAAATTATTTCGGAACTGGACATACAAATCAAATGTGAGATTAGCCAGTTTTTAGGAAAGTGTTTTGTGCATGCATAACAGTTGAAATNAATAATGAAAATTTCTGCATACATATATTCAATGTTCTGACTACTTTTATGGCTGTTGGAACTCAATATGATTAAGATCGACATAAAATGCAGGGAAGAAAATATCTTCATAAGAAAATTCAACGTAAATTCATTTCAAACAATGTCATCCATTTGAACGATTTTGGAGTTTTTCTGCGTAAACTGAATAAATTAGATGATATGAAAGCAGCTGTTGCTGAGTTCAGCAGATAAACTGAGAATATAATAAGAACGATTACTGTTTTCTATAATAAATTTCAATGAAATCTTAACATATTTAGGTGAAAAATTGGAAAATAGAAGAAATTAGTGTTTGTCTAGGAAAAAAGCTGAAATTATTATCAATTTTTAACTGCTCCCAGGCGATAAAATTCCAAAATTGAATTTACCTGTTTTCCCGACATCCTAACGCTTTCCGAATACGTATACATTTTGCATGATACGTAACGTATCATACGTTACTGCCTCATGGCTAGATCAGCATTATTTTAAAGATAAAAAGAAATCGTGGCATATTTGTCTATTGAGCGTTCATACTAGATTTAATTTTTTCTATTATATCCCCTGTTCCCACTAATTATACTTTAGGTACAGTAGTTACTCTGTTGAAGTTACCCCTGAACCGGTGCAAGGCAAAACGCCCGTCATTTCGGCAGCCCGCGAGTAGTGCCGGGAAAAGTTAATAAAGTTGAGAGTTCTCTTTTTTTTTTAACTTATATCATTTAAGTTATGTCTGTTTTTGTATTTAAAAAAACAGACATAACTTAAATTTCATTATGAAACAAAATTAAAAATTCTAGTTTTAAAGAAGTCAGGATAAAATTTGATATTCAAAAAATGCCACTTTTTAAAAATGAGCGTGAACGGTCAAAAAATAGGTATTTTGGATAAAATTTTTGATTAAATTACGTGAAGAGAATCCACACCTTGGCTACCAGAAACT
>SCLH01000835.1:104685-117482 GCA_004367855.1 Oikopleura vanhoeffeni
GCAAACATCATTGAAGTTATCTATAACTTTAGCTACCTATAACTTTACGTATATCTATAACGTTATCTATAACTTTAGCTAGCTCTAAAGATTGGGAGTTATCGCACTTTTTTTCTGCAATCAGGAGATAAAGCTACTGTGGTTAAATTCTAAATGAACAGTTCGTTAATTTGTGGCAACTTCGTTATTTGTTTTATTCGAAAATTATTATTTAATCACAGTAAAGTTTGAGAAATTTGGGTTCAAAAAATATTTTTCAGAAATTGAAGTTTGGACCGTATACCAAAATTTCGCCCGTCAATCGCTTAGAATGTGATGAAATTTGAGCAACTATATCTCCATAAAATAATATGGAACTGTAGAAAATACATAAACAGTTACAAATTATATTATTTACTAAAAACCCTAAAAGTTGAGCATGAAATCAATAGTAGGATAAATTTCAATATCCCTCTCGATTATTTCCCGTTTGGCCAAAAACAACAGTAATTATGTTTAATACTGTGGGGAAAAAATTGAAATGTAATTTTGAAAGTCTAGAGTTTTTGAGATTTTCTATAAGGGGTGACTCTAACAGATAACTGACATGAACTTCTCAAAAAAGGGTAACTCTAACAGATAAAAGGTAACTCCAATAGGGGTAACTCTAACAGAGTAACTACTGTAGTAAACCTTACCAAAAAACACTAAAAAGCTTTTTTCTCCGTCAGTTTTCATCATTTTCATTAATTTTTTTTGTGTCAGGCTCCAGATCATCAATACAAAGAATAGTCTAGAGCGTTTTTGTCGTAGTTTAGGTATTTTCGGACAAAAACTTCAAAAAACTTTTAAAACGAAATCTGAAATCGAGAATTTGAATCCTCCGCCAATTTTCAACACAAATTTTCGGTTTATACTTTATATGAAAGCTCAAAACTAGTTTAACAATAATCTTGAGCGTTTTTTTTTCGAAATTTTGATCAGACTTTGTTCTGAAAGCATATGAAGGTTACTATCATGTTTCAATATTTGAAACTCAAAAAGCTTACTCCTCCTACAATTTACATAAATTTTTGTTTATTTTATGAGTCAAGTTCTGGAAAACCAATATCAACAATAATCCAGAGCCTTTTTCTTCAAAATTTTGCTTTTGACGAACAAAAATGCGAAAAGACCGAAAAACAAAACCTTAACGAAAATTGGTCGAAAATAAAATTGTCTGTCAAAAGCAAAATTTCTAAAAGAGGGCTCTAGATTATTGCTGATATTGTTTCTCCGAAACTTTACTCAAAAAATAAGAAAAAAATCATGTAAATTGTTAGGCTTTTTAGTGTTTTTTTAGAGGCTTATTAAGGGCTAGTGCGTGGGCGTAGGTTGAATTGTATCATATTACAATCATCAGGCTGTAAAGTACTGAACTTTAAGTTATCTGAAATTAAAAAATGACTATAAGCGCACAGCTTTAAGTCGTCGAAAAAAATACTTTTACTTACTTTGCGTATGAGAAGAATACTAGTATTAACCAAAATGAACGATAGCCTCCGCTATACATACAGATTTGATTAATTTATACTGACAATTCAAAAACCATTCCCTGACCCGTTCTTCATTCTGTCAAATTCTTCAGTCCTGATATTCACTTCGTCCTGTAATCCATGTTTCTCCTAAAATGCCATTTCGTCCTAAAATCCATTCTTTTCTAAAATTTGACAACTTTTGCTAAGGAAAAATTGAAAAGTCTTTTACTAAGGACAGATTGCTTAGGACAAATTGAAATTTTAATTACTAAGGACAGATTGCTAAGGACAATTTAAAATTTTTTACTTAGGACAGATTGCTAAGAAACTATTGAAATTTTTTACTAAGGACAAATTGAAATTTTTTACTAAGGACAGATTGCTAAGGACAATTTGAAATTTTTTTACTAAGGGACAGATTGCTAAGGACAATTTGAAATTTTTTTACTAAGACAGATAGCTAAGGACAGAATAGTAAATTTTTTTCTTTTACTAAGGACAGATTTCTAAGGACAATTGAAATTTACCTAAAAAATTTACTGAATTATATACGATTTGATGAAAATATTTGAAGACCTTTTTTTTTTTTTTTTTTGCTCTTCACCTGAAATTTTCAATTATATAATGCGATGAAAAATAATTTGAAGACCTTTTTTTTTTTTTTTTCTTCACCAAAAAATTTACGAAAAAGAGGTGTTTATAGAAATTTATGAAAATATACCCTTTTGATTATTTTCCACAATTGTCCTTAAGAGGGACGGACCAAAATCAAAGCGTAGGTTTTGGCCATATTTTCCAAATTGTCCTTATAGAGGGTGTCCTTATAGACAGAAATCACAGTAACTAATAACCAAACAGTGTTAATATCCAAAATATTAATCATCATAAAGGAGTCTATCATTTATCTCAAGACTAAAATAAATTAACGAAAGCACTTATATTTTTCGGTAATAGGAGCTTCAAATCGAGCATAAAACTGCTCCTGGTTCCTCAGGGATATTCTAATGAGTGAGGTAGAAATTTTTTAGAAAATTTTTCTCACTTTTTGCGAACTAAATTAAACCCTTATACCGGTTTATTTCTCCTGAGGCAAAATAAAAGATGGAAAGACCCTACAGACTCCTAAAGGAAACGAAAATACATAAAAATTATTTTGGTGACTTTCAACATTTGTTCAAACATGAGAATATTTTAAACCGAATACTCAAACATTAAATTTATATGCAATAGTTAAAATAACAAATAACGATATCAGGGGAAAAAATTGTTGAAATTGAACATACAAGAATTAATGACAAATATAGCTCGAAAAGCTCAACAATACAACCCCTTACAATTTATACAGCAAAGAATGAGTGAAATTATAAAACATAAACTTAAGTTATTACAGGGTATTAATCTCGATTAAAGTTTAAAATATTTTTTTTAATTACTTAGCGAAATGAAAATTGCTGCTTGTCTTTTAGACATTATTTTTTGAGAGAACCTTAAGTGATTAAATAGACGTCTAAATATAAGGTCACATACAAAAATCAGCTTGTTTATTACTACATTATTGATCGCTGCGTTTAAAATTTTCAAAAAATTGACGAAATCTTGCCAACTTCAAATATAATCGCCTTATCGCCATTGTAATGCCTATAATCACCTCAAAAACAATATCCATTTTGCAAGTACAAAACACATTACTGTTACTCCACTTCATCTACCGAAATCTGGCCGTTGCACTCTGTCTCCCCATCAAATGACGTATTCAGGTAAAATACGATTGATACAACCTGCTTGATTGCGAAAAAACCCGCCAATATTTGTTTTATTTAGAATTTTTTGCAGAAATAATGAAAAACTCAAATATAAAGTGATGTCGAAACTTTTAAAAATACTTTTTTCAAAGTAAGACTCGAGAAACAGATCGGTAAATTCAATAAGAATCCAAGAAAATGGGTTGACCAATGAGATCGAAATTTTTCAAGAGATCAAAGATCTGTATTTGAAAAGGGTCTTGAAAAAACTCAATCAATACATATTCATAACATTATGAAAGTTGATAAACGCAAATAATGTCGACATCGATTGATGCAATCGCCCTCCTGACAAAAACAAGATATTATCAGCAATTTTTCGAATCTTTTCATGATGGAAACACTGGACAAATCTATCACAACTAAACCCGTAAATTTCCGTCTCCTGGACTATAATTCATACCGTGTACATATTACGTGTTTTGCCTAGGTTTTGAGTCGGGTATGCGCAAATTCGATTCTCACTTATTTGTGTGGATTTCCTTCATTGAAGGACAGTGAGTTTTTCTAAATGTCCTTATATTGTTTTTAGCTAAATTGCCACATATTATTCTGGAAAACAAAATATGAAAACCTTTTTTTTTTTGCTCTTCTCTTTTTGAAAACTAAACAGGCTATCTATATAATATTCTAATAAATAATGTTCCCAAATGTTACATTTTTTGATTGTCCTACTTTTTCTCAACATGGCCTTTCCCTCTAAATTGTCTAAATTTACAAATTGTCCTAACTTTTTACCAAAATTGTCCTTATAGTTTTCAATTTTCCTTAAGTTCAAAGATTGTCCTAATAGTTTTCAATGTCCTCAACGTTTTCAAATTGTCCTTAAAATGGGCCTTCATAAAAAACAAATCATAGTATCACTCAAATAAGCTGAGAAACGAATTTTAAAATTGTGATTTGTATTAAAAGTAACCTATGGTCGATAGATGTTACATCTCAGCAGAATCAATCAATGATATTTGGCTCGGTTTTTTCTATAAATCAAATTTTTTTCGGAAAGCATATTTTTAAAAATACTCGCAAGTCATTCCGGATGGTTATTAACTCCACAGCTTTTAATATGAATTTGGCATCGTAATTATTATATCATAACACCTTGCGGTTCAATTTGTCAACAACATTTGATATTAGATTTTTAGGCGACTTATAATACTTTTCTTGAGTACTCTGATGTGATCATACAAATAATTTGTACATTGTGATTTTAAATATGTTTTTCTACAGAATAAACCAATTTATCATCTGCTTTAATTCCATCCTATCTTAGTGGAATGCGATTCGGATAGTCTCCAATTATTTTTATTCCATCAAGGAACATAATTATGACCCTGCAGTTCGAAAAATACAAAATGTTTTTTCAAAAGGTCAAACATAAGCTCAAAATGACGTCGAAAATGCATAACTTCAATTTGAAAGATATCCTGAGCTTTTTCTCTCCATCATAAAGCCCTGAAAAACTAAATCTTTAAAAAATTGGAATTTTCGAGTTGGGAAATATAATGTTTTTTGACTAAATTTCTCAAAAAAATTTTTGCCTTTGAGCCCTACTCACAGCAACGAAACTCACATCTTCCTATTTTTCAATTCGCATTTCCAACCTATCCTTATCCAAAAACAATAGACATTTCCATTAATCTCAAAATAAAGCTAAGGTGTCCACGGCGGTTAGCAATTTTAACCAGTTGCATTCACTTGTCCTTCGCCCTACTGTCTTGTTTATTATTATATTTTCAATATTTTTTATATTTATGTCCTGGACATTTATGACCTTTACTAGCTATCGGACGGGAAATCAGATCAATGAGCTAACATAATTAAATTGAAACCTAGATGAATAAGTGGTTAAAAATATTCTACATACACAAAAACAAATTCGACCACTAGTATCAGAAAGTAGGTTTCAAAATGAAAGTAAGTGTTTGAAAATTTCGCTATAGAAGTCTTACAAAAAAAGCCCGAATTTGAACTTTGAAACGAAAAAATGTTAGAAACAAATATGCAAGTTGAGTTTATTTATTTATTTCGTCTATAGCGAAAATCTTGCCGAGTCGTCGAATTGTAGGGTGACTCACAAAAAATAGCAAAAGTGACCAATGAAATAACTGATTTCTCTATTTGTGACGTCACCCTAAATTCGACGACTATGCAGGATCTATATATCCTTAATTTACGGAAACAATGACATTAATTGATGAGCGAAATGAGCAAGTTCTCTAATTGAAAAAACAGCTTTTTTTTTCTCCCATGGTCGTTTTACCTACGATTCAAAGCCAAACACATTTTTCCTATTGATTTAGTTTATTCTCCACTCTTGAAAAGAATAAAACGAATTCAGTAAAAATACAATTTTTAATTGACAAAAAATAAAATTTGAATTTGAGGAAGAAAAAATCTGTTTTCGATATTAAAACTTAAAATTCCCGCCAAATTCTCAACATATTTCGTTTAGAAATTTTTCTAATCAAAATTCAACTCTTAACTTTTTTTTTAATCAATTTATTTGTTTAAAAAATATCAAATGTCGCGTCTGGACCCTACCTTTACAATATCAAATGAATACATCATAATGTTTCAAATAATCATAACTCTAGGGTCCGATTTGCAAGCATTTTTGCATAATTATCACATTAGAATCTTTGGCGTATCTTGTAACTGTTTAAAAACCATCCAACCAGAGTGATAGTAGAGCGTATATATACATCTTGATTTTGAAATTTTCTTTTGGCATTTCAAAATTATTTTATAGTCTGCTCTTATTTCTCTAATTCCTTAAAAATACATTTTTTCCATCAATTTAAAATGTTAAATTTGGGGCATCCGCGCAAACTTGCAATTTTACAAGTTTGCATTGTGATTAAGAGCAACAATTGACATTTTGTTTCGATTATCAATTTCGTTAGTTGCTGTTTTGTCTATATTGTTTGACCGTATACAATATCGTTGTCATCAAATCAAGCTCTTAAAAATATAGCAAATTTCGTCTTCAAACGTAAACCTCTGATGCGGCTCTGAATTGGTTACTTCTGACAAATTTACTCTTCATTGCTCAAAAACTATTCTCTAGGTAAATGTTTTTTAGAAGGACCCCGCCAGCTTTGTCGCTGCATTTGAAATGAACAAGATATTCCAAACGGATCTGCATCCCAATATAAAAAAAAACTCTTTGAGACCGACTTTTTTTTATTTCTCACCGAATGTCCGGTTTATCCCACATTCATCGGTTAAAGTTGAAAAGTTACGATTTTAAGAACACCCAATGGCCACACATGCTTCGAAGGCAATATTTCCAGTTAGTGTAATTTCGTCAACGAAATTATGCAATTTGACACCTCTAGAGGATCAAATTTCGATTTGGTCTATTTTTTCAATCTCAACAGGACCTGTGAACGAAAAAATTATACAGTCGAATTTATTTTGTTGTCGTTTTCACGCACAACTTATTATACGTATAATAATAAGTGTGCGTAAAACAACCGACAAAAAATAAATCAACTTACTTAAGGGTAGAGGGCGACTTGTTTAGACATATTTTCACTTTGAGGCAATATTTGAGAATACGCGACATAGTTAAGCATACAAATGACAAAAAAAAATTCTGGATATCAAACAATTTGAAGTCGACCAAAAATCTTTAGAAATATTAACATCATCCAGTTAGAGCTAAGAGAAAAAATTTCACAAAAACGCAAATATGCATTCTCCTCTCCGGTTTTTATGCCCATACCAATAATTCACTATTCAAAATGATTTTAAATTAGACAAAAACACTTCATACAGATTTTTTCAATGTGCCCTAGAATGCTTTCTATCGCTAATTTTACTGAATTTTCAGACCTTTTCCAAACCATCTTCTCTCTCAATTTGCATACAATTCAAATCTATTTCAAAGGCGATAGCTTATAACATTTAGAAAAATTATATTCATACATAATTTGAAATAGCACTGTGTCTCTCACACTGACCATGGAACATGCACGCTAGACAAAATTGACAGTGAGTCAAAAGCATATTATTCTATTTTGAATATAAGATATTCAATATTTATACTAAAACAGCTATTGAATTTCATATTTTTGTTTTAAAATTCATCAATCTTTTTAGTTTTCGAGCTAACCGAAATAGTTTTCAACATTCAAAAATTTCTAGAGAATACGAATTTTCGTAAAAGCCATAATTTTCTCAAGACACTTTATTCAGAAATAATATAAAAATTTTGCAAATGAATGTGTCGAAACGGCTATAAATGTCGCCCATTCACACTTAAAGTACATTAATACTCATACAAGGTGATATTCAGAATCGTCTTTAAACGTTAACTGGTACAACCGGACATCTTTGAAAATCAGAAAATTTTATTTTTTTTATTGCTGTTGGATGGCAGAATCCCGTTTCCGCCATAATTCTTGTTTCCTTTCTAAATTGCAAGCGTAAAAACTGGTGGGTGTTTAAAATACCCTACTTATCTTAAAGTTTTACAATTATCGCGTAAACAAGTAAAGCAAAATTCGCACGAAAAAAATTGTGATTGAGCTTTTTTATGCCAGTTTGGAGCAAAACCGTTTTCGATATCGACTATGTTGCTCGTATTCTTCAAGAAAAGGGAGGCACCCATAATACCAAAAATAACTAAATTAGGTTGTTTTATTACAGGCGTGCTACGTTTTCCACAGGTGATTACGGGACAAACAAATATTTTGTTGATTGGCATCTGTTAACGAAGAAAACAGAATACAATGAAGCGGCGTTTCGAAACTTCAGACAGTAGGCCCATATTTTACCTAAAACGGCTTTTTAATTTGTTACAATCTGGATACCCGTTTTGTACCAAATTGTTTTCTGTCAACTTTCGTCTAAATTTTCGTCTGTTTTTTCATTAAGACCTGAATGATGAATAAAAAGATATTCGAAACGTTGTAAACAAATCATGTTTAATGCAAAAATTATACTATTTTTTTGTTGTATGGTTCCTTTTAAAAAATTTAAGAGAGCATCAGTGAGAAGCAAAAAATAGCACCCAACACCCCATCACAATCAGTTTGCATATCTTATTACAGGGTCCTTATCCGTTTATGGGGGGCAGCATAGGTACGTCTTATCGCGACAACGCTAGACGGACAACGTCCTATATCGGCACAACGCACGCTCGTTGTGCAATACCCTTATCCGTACGATTTTGCGAGATAAAAAACGCTTATAAATCTTATATGCCTAATCGCCTCATTAGGACGTATACCCTTATCGAAACGATTTTTGGCCGAGCTGAGCGCTGTACGGGATAAGGTAACCAGCGGTACCTGATATCAACTCATCAAGATTCAATTTTCTATCTCTTGAGTCTTGTTTTAATCTGACTTCTCAAATTACTACGAAATTCTTCTTTTATTTTTTTATTTTTCATTTGCTAAATCCGACTTCTATTTTTTTTCGTTTTTCTCCAATATTTGAAGAGGTCTAATTTTTTCGTTTAAATTTTTCTATTTCATTCAATTTAGGGTTCAAGTTTCACTTTTTAGAGCAAGATATGCGCGTCCTTTGCCAGAATGAACTTCTTCACACTCACTTTCAATAATCTTTTCGACATGGTCTGAATTACTTCATCTAAAATTAGGTGAAATAAAATTAAAAAAAGCTTCGTGTAATCCTTTTAGTAAAATATCTATACGGCTTAGTATGAAACCACTAATGAAATAAGATTCATTAATTTTACATATTAAGTACGGGCAAGGCACCAGACAATACGGTCGCGTGCACACGGGCTTCTTGATCAAATCTACAGAAGTATCATTTTCTATATACAAAACAGTTTAACAATTTTTTGGAAAGCTAAAGACTAGTCCTAAAAACCACTTGAGTTAAGTTCTTTGTAAACGTCCTATTTCTGCCTTTGCGTCCTGGAGCTGGGCAAACTTTCTGACTTAATGGGAAACGGTCGCAATAAGTGTACTTTTGTACTCCCAATTTAACCAGAAATATCAAAAATCTGCTGGATCTTTTGAAAATCGCCATATGCGTAGATCTATCCTTTGATTACTACAAAAATAAGTCTATCAGAACATTTTTGGCCGACCCTGGTGACACAATGCACGAAGTTTCTATGAACTACCTCAATCAAATTCAAATTCCTACATCCATCCTAGACTCACATACATTCCACCAATTTGCCATGATAAAATCGCACAATATTGCTCGTTATTATAAGAGAGTTAGTAAATTTTTGAATTTGGGAGGGCAGTATTTTCGTGAAAGTGCTGTCCAGAAAGACCGTTGCCTTAATTTTCAGTAAGGTTTTCTGTCTCTTTCGAGTTTTTCTTACGGCTTCCTAGGTTATATTTCAGACTGCCAACGCATAATACTATTAAAATTTGAGAAAGAAGGAAAAGATGTTTTGGTTCATTAAAGGAATTTAGATTTTAAATATTTGTGTTTAATTTCTAGGGAAAATCGCAATTTTTGTAAACAGAATGAAAACTCGAAAATAAAATCGTTCGGATTTTTAGTCGAAAGTACCATCAAATTAAAGCTGGTGATGCGGGAAGAAAATCTACTTGCAGCTTTTTATTTTTGAGTTTTCTAGTACGAAATTGGTGTCAATGTTTACAGAAAAAATTCTCAAAAAATGAAATTTTCGGAAAACTTTTTTTAGTTTTTCAATTATTTATGCTTTCTGAGTGTTCACCTAGCAATTTCGTATCTATTTTAAACCTCTTACTCTACTTGTAAGTACCTAAAAGAGTACGACCCCGCACCCCTTAAAATTCAAATGCTTAATTATACGTTCCTGGCAAACTTTGGGCCAAAAAAACGTGCCCTACGAAAAAATGTAAAAAACACGATTTTGTTTAGAATAACAGCTCTCAAGTAAATTCCACCATTAAAAAGAAATCAGAAGGTTTTTTAGAAAATTTATGTATGTTATAACAATATAAATGGATTCAGAATGCGCTTCGGGTAAATAGAACGTTTGTCTTATAAAAGACTAATTTTGTGATGAGATAAACAGTTGTCAGGTGAAAATACTTTTTGCATAACGGTTCACATCTCAGCGTAAGTTACTCGTAGATCGATTTTAGCCAACGCGTGCCACACACATAATCGCATTTTACGGACGCTTAATCATGATGACAAGAGCAGTTAATAAAGTTATTCGATAAAACTTTAAACAAAGACGTTTGTGCGTTTTATTTGAGAAAATTTTACTGTATTACAGTACTTATTTTTGCAAATTTTTTTTAAATCACCAAAATTATAACTCTCTCATCGTGATCAGAAAAAATTCTAAGACATTTTTTCATTACATCAAGCCCGGAAATATCACGTGACGTATAATTCAAGAAATAAAGGTCCGGCAAATAATAAGTATTGGTTTTTTTCAATTATTGCTTAAATCCACGTTTAAATAAGTGAAGATGTTCTTTTAGAGTTTTTGTAAGACTTTTTTTCCAATCTTACACTACAGTCCAAAAACGAATCACTGTGACCTTCAAATTAGAAAATAAGGTTTTGGCCACAACAAATAGTACTCAAATTACGCCGAAAAATTTTGGGATATATTAATACACTAATTTTAGGTTTTGAACATAAATTGATATTTCCAAAAGGTCACGTTATCTTTATTTTTCAAGTATGAGAATCAATAATTTATGTTAATGAGAAAAAGTCTTAAAAACGTTTGAAGTTGACCCTCGGAAATATTTTTGACGTAAAGAATCGTAACGCAATGCTAAGACTAATTTGGATTACAGTATGCTCGGTTTATAGAGAGCATTCTAGAAGGTCAAAACTTTGGAAAAATACTGATTGAACTAAAGACGCCTACGCATGAATAGAATATATCACATTATTTACAACAATATATATTTCACAACGAATTTAAGAAACATTTTACTAGAGAATTTGAGAAAACATATAATTATGTTTAGACAGAGCGCATAAAAAATCATTGAAGTTTTTATATGAGTATTCAAATATAATTAAGGTTCATCTATTATTGCACTTTCTTTGTCAACTCCGAGGTAATTTCGCAACTTTTAGTTTTCTTATCTCAATTAAATGCCTTTAAAATTCGTTTAAAATTTAATTTGTTTTCAATTGATAGCAAATTGGCTCATATTATTTTAAGCTATTGAAAAATTGAATTTTTGATAATGCAGAACTTTCTAATATGCCGATCTGAAAATTGTGCGACGCGTTGCGCTACAAATCGAGTCTGGTACATATTCCAATTCCTCAAGTTACGAGTTAGGCGGTGTCGTTTTTGGTACCTTCAATCCACGTCCTCAAATTCAAATCTTAGGCATTGTAAAAAATCCTGAGGATACTCGTTTGTAAGCTCTAGCCTTCGTCTAACGATTACACATCTCAAATCAACCTTTACAATCACACCACAGTGGTGGTCTATCTAGAGCACTAAACGGTTTGTTTTTAAATCTATCTTCTTTTGACCACATAACAAGCGTTACTTCAAAATTTACACAAAGTAGCGGATAAATAAAAAAAGTGATCGAAGGTTTTTCTAATTTTGATATTTTTCTTCTAGAATCTTCACTGTAGAACGCCGATTTTGCCAGTTTTCGACTTCAACTCTATCTTCTTCTAGACCGAGTTTAGACATAAGCCATTTTTACTAGGTAGTATAAATTATATGCCGGTAAAGTGATGAAGGATTTTTGATTAATTCTAGAATTCTAGAAATTGATTGGAGTAACCGGAAATGAAAGTTCGAAAAAAGTCTCGTTGATCGAACAAAAGTACCACTAAATGAAGCAGAGTTCATTGACAAAATTCTTACAGTAATTCAAAATTTTTAACCAATCAGTCGTTCAAATTCGATAATTCGGTTTTAACCATTTTTGCTTAAAATAATTTGAAATTTCTAGATTCACTTAAGACATTTCTCGATAATTTATGTCATCGATCGTTTAACGGGGTCCATATTCACTAATAAAAATGTTCATATCTGGTAGACATGCAAGTTTTATGCGGGTTAAGCAAAAAATATTCGAATTTGAAAATTCTAGTTTGTTTAGATTGTTTATTGAAAAACTGGAATTTGCCACCTGAGATTCCTTGGGTCACTTTAGTCTAACCAATATTAATTTATGTTCATAAATAAGTTCTATAAAGGGCGGTTCAAAAACCGACACCCACCCCTTAATAGCGAATTTGATCGCTAATGAGGTCGCGTGAATTCATTCGCAGTCCTCTTCCACACATCTATTCAATAATCTTATCTTCTACACCAAAATCTTCGTATCAAAAAGACAATATTAACATGTATCTACTAAAGGTATACTACAAAACAAGACAAATAATTTCAATCTAATTCAATTCAAAAAGTAGAATATATGTCAATCAAAAATTTATCATTTAGTTCAAAATTTAATGTGCTCAGAAATTTTCTTAGTTTTCTGAAAATCTCTCATTTCATAAAGTAGAAGAAAAAGCTAAAATGAGAGAAGGTTTTTAAGAGTAGAGAGATGTAGGCCAAAAAAATGGT
>SCLH01000835.1:122537-143045 GCA_004367855.1 Oikopleura vanhoeffeni
CTCCGAAGCCTCACGCAAAAAAATAATTAAAAATGATGAAAATTGAAGGAGTAGGTACGAACTGCGTGTCGTTTTAGAATCTTTTTAAAAGCGTAGGTGTCGGCGTAGGTGGGATTGTATCAGGTTACTGTTAAGTTCAAAATAACCGCGAAGGTTGGTTCTGTTAGTTACAACTGTTTTTAGAATATGACCTTTGCTAGTTTGGCGGGAAATGACCTTGGAAGAGGCTCAAATCACTTCGAGTATAATACTTTTTGATACACCTTTGTGGAGAATTTTCTGCCAAGTTTTTTTACTTATAAATATTTTTTTGGTTTTGAGATTTTTTCGAGGAAAAGAGGGTTTTTCGGAGGGTTGAAATTTAAGGTAAAATCAAAGAGATTTGAAATGAAAGGTACCAATTTCGATCTAGAAATGTTTTATAACTTTTAATTTTGCGAATAAACACTTTGAGCTCTGAATATTTTTCTTAATTCAATTTTTCATTGTTTTTCTCAAAAGTATATGTAAAATTTTGGAAAAAATCTGAAATTCACAAGCATTTTTAGAGAGCCCAAGACAAAATTTCAAAAAAGGGCGATCAGAGTCTCTAGCGCTGGGCTTTGTCATTCATTTGAAGCATGAATTAACAAAATCGCAAGTCAATTGTAGGAGGAGAAAGCTTTTTCGCGAGCCTCCCAAAATGCTCCGAATTGGCTGTTTTGAGCACTAGGGGCATAAACTCAATAAAAACGGCCTTAGAGTCTCTCCGTATCCATATATCAGGCCCGCATGCCAAATTAAAAAAACATGAGAAATGAAGGTGGAGATGGCTTTTCGGTGTTTTTGAGAGAGGCCTGCTAAATATCATTTTCTGAGCCTAGGTTCAATAATCTGATGATCTGAGTGGCACTGCCGAAATCCTGAAGAGTTAACCTACATATTAAAAACAAAATTGGATACCTTTCTTAAATATTTTGCACCATAATTATTGCATCTTGAAAGACACATTATAATAAAGCGAAACTAGCTTACCATTTCATGAAAACTGCCCTTAAAAAATTGGTGAGGTCGCTTTTTTTCGGTTGGCCCATCCCTCGATCGAGAAATCAGCCTAACTCGAGAAACTATGGGCGACATATATAAGATTAGCCATGTTGTAGATACGTTACCCTTAATCTTGTCAAATACCAACATTGATCAATGACTTTTTCGTTCCGATACACTCTGAGATACGCTTACCAAGTACAAGGTGTCCCTCAGACCAAATTTCAAAAATCTATCTCCTCCCAGGGTTATTTAGAAAAGCGCTCAAATTATAACATATCCCGTATGACTTAAAAGACTAGGGTCTTCTAGAAGCGTTTGTTTTTTCAAAATCACTTCAAGTTTTCTAGAAATTCCGCAGAAAACACCGATTTTTAGCATTTTTTCACCAAAAATCTATCTCTCCCTAAGGTTATGATTTTTGGAATCCACGCAACATTCAAGCAAACACTGCAGCACAAAACAAATAGATAACTCTCTAAACGAAGCTTTGTTTCCTTCGTAGAAGAACTTTTATTTTAATATTTTCGACATTTTTGAAAGGTCACGTTGAAGAAAATTTCCGAAAAAATCACATGTCATCACACTCGATTTTTCGAAAGTAGTATCAAAAGAAAGCCACGAACACTGATCAGAAAGTTGCTTACGTACGAGGAGTGGCCTCGATGTTAAACTTTTCAGTTTAGTGGTTAAAGTCTAAAGCAAACGTTATTTTTTAAACTTCATTGATAAAAAAATATACTTAGAAAAACAATCGAAAAAACAACAAAAAATTCGAATTTTTTTTTAGATAATGGTCGGTAGACACTGGTTATCATCCACAAATCAATTTGGACCATTTTCAAAGCCCGCAAATCCTCATAAAACCAGCGACCAGTAACCTTTCCCTTAAGGGGTGTGTCGACTCTGGATTTAATAACGGCTTAGAGGCATTAAAATGCTCCCAATGATACGGGGTGATAATTCAATGTAATAGCAGACCCAATCATCAAGAATTTTTTTTCTCGATGTTTCGATTTATTTCTACTAAGTATTTCGCTTAAAAGATGAAGTTAAAAATTACGTTTGCCTAAGAATGTGACCATAAAACAGTCAAAATATCGACTTTGATGTAACGCCACTCTTACTGATCAGTGATCTTCACTGGCTTTATTTGAGTCGTACTTCGAAATAATCCGAAGGCACTTTTTTTGCGACAATTTTTCGAAATTTTTTTTCGTAAAAATACATATTTTCAATTCTGCATTCAAAATTCTAGGAAAAACGCCGCTGGCAATCCTTCAAAATGCACCAAAAGGTGTACTTTAAAAGAATTTGGCCATGCTTGTGAAACTAACCTCGAGGAGATAGATTTAAAGCCAAAAACTCATAAAAACGGGCCAAAAATTGTCAGTTAATTGGGACGGCTAGCGAAAAATTGAGTCATCGAACAAATGGAAAGCTCCCTGCAAATCTTAGTTTTGCCGCTTATTCCACCTAATTAATGCATCTTTGTCGAGAACAATTCTCGATATATGGTGCTGGGAGGATGATACGATTGGTAAATTTTGCGTAAGTTGACCTCCTGGTTACGACTTATTGTGACGAATTGTCGTAGTCATCAAAATTTCAGTTTGACCTTTGATTTTCACAAGTATTAAAGGCTAAGGACTACAGAAATTGGCCATTTGCTTATGCTGCAAGGTTCAAGATATTTCCTTGAAATACTCTGACAAAATTGCAAATCAGACACCCAACACCTTAAGGGTGTTATAGCGACTCTGATTGACTTCTCGGTAAATAAAACTGAAAATACAGAGCTTATGAGAAAAACCGAAAATGCTAATTGTAGAATCTAACTCTTTAAATCTGCGGAAAAACTATGCAAACACAGATACTTTTACCTATTACACCATTCATAGAATACATAATCTGTAACAAAAAACCTTTTCCAACTGCAAAATCTATCTCCTCTCAGGTTTATTTCTGAAATAAACCTAAATTTTAACATAACCCGAAATTAAGTAATTCAAGGAACTTCTAGAGGCGTTTTGTCGAATAAGTGCTATATTTTTTGTAGAATTGCAATAAACCGACAGTTTTTGGACTTTGTTCATCGAAAATCTATCTCCTCTCTAAGGTTAATTTCAAAATTTCATCGAAATTCAAATAAAAACTTCTATGGAGCGTTATCTGTTTAATGTCGACCCCAAACTCAAATATATGAAATTTTTCAAGGTCACGCTGAAAAAAAATTTCCGAAAAACAACTGTCTTCGATTTTCTGAAAAGTAGCTTAAAAGAAAGCTAGTGAACACTGATGACAAACGTTTGCTTTAAGTCAATCGACTATTTTAAAGTTTTAATGCGTTAAGCATTCGAAAGAAACAAAGACGTAGTTTTGTCCCAATTTTTCTTGAATTTGGCTTCAGAATCACCAAAAAAAGCATATTGACCCTATTAGGCGTCTCAATCAAAGTATCTCTCCCTGGATTTATTTGTAACACATTCGAAACATATATGAATGTGCCAGCCTGATGGCGAGTCCACCGTGCATGATAATCTATAGAGCAGGCCTGAGGAGTCCGTGCAGATAATTATAGAGAGTTTTGTCCAAATTTCTTTCCCAGTTTTTTATAAATCGTGTTTTTATTTCCCAAAAATTGATTAATTGATAAATTTCAACTGATTACATACAAAATATGTTTGAGACCCTCAAAAAATGCTTTCCTAGACATGTATGGAGATAAAAAGACTTCTTCTGTACAATTGGGAAAATTTGTTTCTAGAGCCTCAAAATGCGACGACCACCCCCTTAAGGGGTATCTGTTCTTAGAGAACCAGACTAGATAGCGACAAACAGTATTTTGCATCTGAATCTTGGCTGAATTTGTAATGGGGAAATAAAAACTTTTTTCCGGTAATTTCGAGCAATTTCCATGACTGATTTCCGGTCACGTGATCAACCTAGGAAGCCAAAAATTTTTCGAAAGTTCCAAACCATTTGTTACTATCTTGTCTAGTTCTCCCAGTCGAAATCACAGTGGGACATTCTAAAAAAAACGATCAGACCAAAATTTAGGAAATCTTCGAGTGCAATCGCGCTTCATCGACATGCCCATTCATTGCCAATTGAAAGTAAATGATTGAATTGATTTGAACGTTCAATCGTATGTCACGATAATCTTCTTAATCTGAATTTTGTGATCTCACGATTTTATTTCAGAGGTCAATGTCGAAATATTCTCGGGAAATTGGAAGGAGCGAAAATAGATTTTTTGGCAGTTTTAAAAGTAAATTCATCAAGTGTTGGGGCTAAAAAAGAACTAGCCGACATTGAGAAGAGATTACACCAAAGTGTGAAATGGACATATGAAAGGCCCGAAAAAACATCGAAATTGCCCTTTAAAATGATTAATATCACAGAGACAAATGCACCTACAAAATTAGTACAAATCGAGAAAACCCATGAGGAAATTAAAAAGAATATTGAACCAGTCAAAATTTTTGAAAGCTCGCATATTGAGAAATCAAAAATTATGAAGGACACGATAATTATCGAAAAAACACAGACTATGAAACCAATTATCGAAGAGATTAATAAAGAAAATAAAGATGAACCAAAAGAAATCCAGATGATTACAGGTGATTTTTTCAAAATATTTATTAAAAAAAATTTCGATATCTTTTTCAGGTTTTTTTAAAACCACAAACGTTTATTTTATTTTTTACAATAATTCATAGAATTTTTTGAATTTGAAGGAAACCTTTTTTGAGGTAAAATGGGGATTTTTGTGTTAAATATTCTGTTATAGATGCCAATGCTCTGGTTTGGAAACGATACTTTGCAACTATAGTGCTTTTTCATTAACTTTTTGTTTGTTAACTGAAGAAAATTATATTTGTTTTTTAAAGGACGAATTCCCGGGAAACTTAGAAAACGATAGTCATTTTGAGGCTGGGCGGAAAAATAGCCTTGCTGCCCACCCAAACTATCGTTTTCTAAACGCCCGGAATTCCCAATGGCCATACTCGACAATTGGTATGTTTATAAAAATACTAACTGTCGATTATGGCTATTGGGAAATCGTATTTTAAGAAAAAATGTATATTTTTTCAGTTAATCAATAACTTTTTTTATGGAAACGCACTGGTTTCAATAACAGAATATTTTTCACTAAATTTCTCCCATTTACCTAAAAAAAAATTTCCATAAACTACGGTTTTGGCCGAATTATTTTGACGTGACGATTTAAAAAAAATAACTTAATTTTATAGCTAAAACATTTTTAAGAAATTATCGATGAATCCAGTGAAAATGATGAAGAACTTTCGCCAAGCTTCAAAAAGCCTAAAAATGCATTCGAGCTTGAACGCGACTGGAGATCTTTAACCTCTTACAAGGCAAAAGGAACATATTTACGACTCTCCGAAACTCGAACTCTGGCCCATCTTTTCGCTCCACAACTGCCAAAATATCTTGTTGAAATCTGCTCAACTTTAGCTGCAACCTTCAACGAAAATAAGTCCTACGAGGGCAAATTTACTTTTGACCTTTTAACAGAGATTTCCAGGGTCGCAAGGTTCAAAACCGCCGTTTTCTTTTTGCTGGAAAATGAGAAAGAAATTATCAGGACTTTGATTAACGAGTTGAAACGACATAATTTTACAACCACTGAAATTGAGCGTGCTTATCTTCATTAATATTATACAAAAAAATCATGTTACTTTTACTACAATAGACTATTTTTACAAATAATCATTAAAGTTGAATAAAATTTTAAGATAAAATATGACAAAATTGCAGTTGGATTTATGGGCAAATGAGCAAGGAATGTTTGCATCGCTTTTAATGATAATTTCTTCGATTATAGGCGCAGCAGGTAAGTTTCTATTTTAGACTGTATTTTAAAGCTTATAACAAAAAAGGGCGGCGGTATTTTTTTTATTGGAAAATTACAAAAAAATATATTTTTTTTCGTTTTGCATGAAATTTTGAAATAAAATAATCTATTGAGGCCGGAGGGTAAGCGTGGTATTTATATATATTTACCATTAAAAATCGTTTTTATTTAACGTTTCGGCTTATAAACCATCTTCAGAATACTAGTAGATAAAAAAATGAAATAGTTTGTGTCGCAAGTATCCTCCGGTTCTCCATCGATACCTGTTTTCATTATGTCTCAAGGGGCGGGCGTCATTAAAAAAGGTTACCTGAATGATGTTATTTTCTTGGTCTTACGAATTTGGCGAAAGTTAATGACCGATTTTCTCATTAAATCGAAATCTTGTGAGTTAGCATAATTCGAATTTTGCGATCATAAAATTATGGTAGATTTTATTTTTAGGTAGACACCTACTACATTTGAGAACGGAACATGATATTTACAAACGAATTATCGCATCCAACAGCCAAGGGATAACTTAATGACAATTTTTTTCTTGATTTCTCACCGGATGTCCAGTCATATCAGAAATTTAAAAAGTGGTTCTGAGAAAACCACACTTTCTTCGAAGCCAATTTTCGAAGCTGACAACTTTTCGTCAGAAAATTTGAAAATTTTTGGCAATTTTTTTTTTAATTTGAAAAAAAAATGTAAAACTGTAATTTGACTCGTGAAGAGGTGTCATAAAGCAAAAATTATTATTGCCAAACATTTTCTTCCACGCAGATAGGTATATTTTTAGGTAAACTGGTCGTCTGGCTTAACCCTTGGAATCACAGAGCCGATATATCGGCTCAAGCCTACCTAAAACCTTCTAAAATGGCCAAAATAAATGTCACAGAATTTTTTCTTCCGCATACATTATAAAGAATTTTGCGGTGATTCCAAAAAAAATACTCAATTTTTTTTGTGATATTTGGTTCGAATATTACGAGGAGTTGATTTTTTGCCGAAGTTTTACTTCCGGAAAAATTATTACGAAACTAGACACCAAATACAAATGTGAGGATGAGTCCAGTTTTTAGGAAAGTGTTTTGTAGCATGCAAGAGCACTTAACATTAAAAGTTCATTAGGTATCGTTGGGGACAGAAGTATTTGTTTTTGGAAGTGATTTTACAGAATTATCGATTTAAGTTATTCATGAGAAAAATATGCTTATTAGTAAAAATTAATTGTACACAATCAAAATTGTTCACACTGTCAACTGATACTAATCAACTCAAAAATTATAAAAAGTGTATTAATCTGCTTTTTATTTGAAAAAAATGCTGCCTTACGTCACACTTTAATCCGATTAGATCTATATATCATCAATCGAAAGTTTATTTTTAAAAAAGTAAAAAAAAGTGATTGAAAAAATCAGAAAATTTCTATGAAAAATGGCTATTTTTTTCAAATAAAAGCAGATAATACTTTTATTTGTTGATTATTATTTCAAAGTTGAGTATAGTAATCAAGTGACAGGTGGAACAATTTTAATTGATTAAATTAATTTTTATAATAAATAATTTTTTCATGGATACTTAAATCGAAAGTTCTGAAATTTCTTCGAAAAAAATATATGTCCAAGATACGAATATATTTAATGTTAAGTGTTTTGCATGCACAAAAACACTTTCCTAAAAATGGCTATCTCACATTTGTATTTGATATCTAGTTTCGAAATAATTGTTTCGAAGTAAAACTTCGGCGGAAATCTCAAAAAATCAACTCCCGTAATATTCGAACCAAATTATCTCAAAAAAAAAATTGGTATTTTTTGGAATCACCGCAAATTCTTTATAATGTATTCGGAAGAAACAATTCTGTGACATTTATTTTGCCAATTTAGAGGTTTCAGGTAGGCTTGAGCCGATATATCGGCTCTGTGATTCCAAAGGTTAAGGGTGTGGGTGTCGCTGATTTGACCTTTTACGAAGGTATTATTGATAAAACTGGCAGAGCGTGATATCCCAAAAAACTATTGTATCCGAAGAACAATTCTTCGCGATCATTTTGAATTTAACAGTAATCTGATACAATCCAACCTACGCTTTTAAAAGCCCCTTAAAAACTCAGAAGCGTACTCTCCTTCAATTTACCATTTTCATTATTTTTTTGTGTCAGGGCTCCAGAGAAGCCTCACACATAATGCATTAGCGCTCTTCTCTCGGAATTTTTTCTTTTGGCGGACAAAACGCGAAAAAACGAAAACTTTTATTTTTGAAAATGCGATAAGTTTTTCTATTGGTGCCACCAGTTAAAATAAGCACGCAAATCTTGAAAGTGTTTTAATTTAGGAGGACTTGTCAGTGTTTAATTATTTGAGAGTATTTTTATCAAACTCTTATATTTTGGACAACCTTCATTTTGTTTAAAATTCTAGGCTTAAAATGAAAAGTTGACCATGGCCCCAAGAGACGCCGAATCAAAAATTTCAAAAAAAAACTTTCTAATGCATTGTCAAACAAGTTTTGTGCTTTCAGAGGCAGTATAAGCCGAAACTGTATCTTCTAAACTGGTGGAGGAGATAGTTGTTGACTGAGCCCCCCAAACAGAGCATTTCAAAAAAATTACTTTTTGTTTTTTTGGTGTTTTAGTCCGCCAAAAGCAAAATTCCGAGAAAAGGGCGCTAATGCATTATGTGTGGCAGATAGTTTTTCTGGTTTTTGTAACTTTCCGACCATCAGTTAAGACTCTTTGGGGTAATTTCGATTCTTCTTAAAATGTTTTGCAAAGTTTTACTGGTTTTCGTATTTTTCCGTCCATCTACTTACAGGTTTTCAGGAAATTTCGACTTTTCCTTAAATTCACCAAAACCCGAAAAACTCCATTTTTGAAAGTATTTAGTTTTTCGGGTTTCGAACCCGAAAAACTATCTACCCCATTATGTATGAGGCTTCTCTGGAGCCTGACACAAAAAAATAATGAAAAATGGTGAAAATTAAAGGAGAAGATACGTTCTGAGTGATTTTTTAGGAGCCTTTTTAAAAGCGTAGGTGGGATTGTATCAAATTACTGTTAAATTCAAATGATCGCGAAGAGTTGTACTTCAAGATAAAAAAGTTTTTTGGGATATAAGCTCTGCCAGTTTATCTAATAATACCTTCGTAAAAGGTCAAAATCAGCGACTTAAGGGAGTGGGTGTCGCTGATTTGAGCCTTTTAGAAGGCCATTTATCGAAAACTAGCAAAGGTGATATTCCAAAAACATTTGTTGCTTACAGAAATAACCTTCGCGGTCATTTTCCAACATACAGAAATCTGATACAATCGTACCTACGCACACACACAAACATTCAATAAGCGTCCCAAAGAAACACTAATAAACTATCTTCTCCGTCAATTTGCTCTCTGTTTTTTCGTGTCAGGCTACAAATTACCAATAGAAACAATCAATCACGCCACTTTTTTGAATTTTTGCTTTTGACGGCCAAAAAAGCCATAAAACAAAAATGAGTTTGGGAGGCTCCGTAAAAAGCTATCCCACAATTTTGAACATAAAACTCCAGTTTATACTTTAATGGAAGCTCAATGATTCATTTTTATGCTGAATTTTAACAAAATCTCTAACACCAAAATATTGAAAGTTGATTAAAATGTCCAAGAATTCAACCAATTTTAAGGGTTTTCTCGCTAATTCAAACTCAGGGGCGTCAATAAGGAAAAAATAAGCGCTTTTCTAAAAAAAATCAGAATTATTTTTTCGTTTTTTTTGGCCGTCAAAAGCGTCAAAAATGATCGCGAAGAGTTTTTCTTCAAGTTCAAAAAGTTTTTGCAATATAACCTTGGCCAGTTTGACGAGCAATCGCGTAGTTGAAGCTCCAAATCAGCGACACCCACTTCCTTAAAAGATGTACAAGCTAAAATTTTTCTCAGAACCGACTTTTTAAAAATTTTCCTGTTAATTTTCGGTATCACCGGGCATCCAGTGAAAATTTTTGGGCATTTGGCTTTTGGATGTAAAATCTGTTTGCTTGTTCCGTTCTCAAATGACAGCGACAAAACTACCTTGGTTACCTAATATTAGATGATATAATCTCGCCCGTAAAAAATACCGCTACCCAAAAAGACAGCTAATAAATTATTTTCAGGTCAATTTAGTAGGTGGGAATGTGGACTTGCCGGTGGAGTTGCGTCCCTATTTGTCCTGGCTGTTGAATGGCCTCGCCCTGCTCGTGAAAAAGGAAGTGTGGCCGAAAGATATTTTCAAACAATCTTCACTGAATTCGTTATGATGCTTGGCGTTTTTGGTCGAAATTATTATGTCCGATTTGTCCTTTATATTTGGATTTGCATCCCTTCGTGCCTTTCGCTTCCTACACTTATACCATCCGTTTTTTATTTTTGTGCAGCCATGACTTATTTTGCTGCAGCGATAAGGGGGGAAACGTGGAAGCCTATTATGCCGAGAGTTACCCGTAGGAGAACACAATTTGCCGAAATTCCTATGCCCCAAAGACCCCCACCACGAGTGACTGCCGACCCGAGAATAACAGGCATTACTGGAATGCATAGAATGTCAAATCATCGTAATACGTTAAAGCAAGCTCCGGAAATTTGAATTAAGCTTTTTTACTGTACCTAATAATGCCAGCTATAAATCCTGTGTAAACATACTTCAATCCGAATATTCGAAAACCGACGCTTAATAATAAACCTATAGACTTTTCACAGCTCTTTTGCACATTAATTTGAAAACTATTTTTTAGTAAAGTATTTTATACTAAAAAACGGTTTGGCTCAACTCATCAGTATTAGAAAATTAATGGTAATTTCCCATCTCTAGAAATTTTCTTGAAACGTAATTATGACCTATAAATTATAGGCTATAATAAGTGGTATATCAGACTGAATAATGACGTGATACTTCAAAAACCACAGGGGCTAAAAACTTAAAATCAAGTCAAATGAAATCAGGGCAACCGTTTGTAGTATCAACATTTAAAGAACAAATTAAATGGATAACATTATTTTCCTTTTTTCTCTCCTTTGCCTTTCAAATGTAAAGAAAAATTCTATAATTTGATACTGTACTGTAAAAGACCAGTAACAACTATAATTAACTATAGTTATATATATATAACTGGCTCTCTGTTTCCCTATCTAATGTGAAGAAAAGCAAAAATGAGGCTTATATAAAAGCACTGCTTTTTTTATCAAAATATAGATAGGAGATTATTTTTTTCAAAATGAGTAAATTTGGCGCCCAAGAGCATTCTAGACAAATTATCGGATCCATTTTTTTATCTTGATTAATTTTTATTACGAAGCATTGATTTTCAGCATAAAATCATGAAAAATAATAGAGGAGATCGGAATTGTGTGTTTTTATCAATTGCTAGAGATCTACATCTGATGATTGGCAAAAACTTCTACAGTCCCTACCCCCTCGAAATGCAAATAATCCCCTCAACCCTCGAAATGCCTGTTTTTTCTGAAAAAGACTTTCACCCTTAAGGGGTAGTCGTCGCAAATAGATTTCGCTTCAAAGTTGAGACTATACTAAATCGGCCAAAAAATTGACAATGAGCTTGGTCTAAGATTTTTTTGATTACAAGTTTAAACCGCTAGAGGGCCTCAAAGACCAAATCTTAAAACCTATCTCCTCCTTAAATACAAATAGGATCAACCCAATTTTTCGGCTATGGCTGCAGTACGAAAATATCTAACTTTAATTCGAAGGATGAAAAATTTTACTAAAAATACAGTAGATAACCCTCAAAATAAAATTTGTAAGCTTATAGCACACGGGATGTATATGCAGGAATTCAAAATTAGTGCTTGATTTATGCTCTACAATATGCTTTGTAATTAAGGCTTCCAAATTATGGAATTGTTCATCTGTTCTTAGAATTATTTTATTTTGTATCGCGGGAAATTTTTTTCTTTTATAGAGTATGAGTCATAATGCTGGCTTTTGGACCGGAAATGACCATTCAAATAATTCTCTCTTTTTTTTTATAAACTAGAGGTCTCGAACTCCCTGCTAGCGAGGTTTGGCGGAATTCGGTGATAAAAATGCCTTTCGGCTTTTGATTTCAAATTTGATATATGCTTCATTTATAAATATCTATATAGATGAGTCATATATTAAAATGCATGTTATCTTGAGAAATTTTGGCAATAACATCTAATTTTGATTTATTATCAAATTGGTAGGCATTGCGAAGAGTTTACGACATTTTTCGTATAAATCTACGAGTTTTCTTAAAGATTGACTTCTGAACCAATCAGAAGGCCGGATTATTAAATTCTTTAAAATTTAGAGAAAAACTTTAAATTTTGAAATCATCCTTCGAATTAAAGTTAATATTTTCGTACTGCAGCCATAGCCGAAAAATTGGGTTGATCCTATTTATTTAAGGAGGAGATAGGTTTTTAAGATTTGGTCTTTGAGGCCTCTAGCGGTTAAACTTGTGATCAAAAAAAATCTAAGACCAAGCTCATTGTCATTTTTTTGGCTGATTTAGTATAGTCTCACTTTTAAGCGAAATCTATTTTGCGACGACTACCCCTTAAAATGCATAATTTATTTTTGCACAGTACGCAATCTACTTTTACGTACAAAAATTTTCTTTGATTATCTTCTACCGATCATCACCTGGCAAGATGATATTTCCGATCGTTTTTTGGCGCGCAAAAAGGTTTAATTGTCAGTATGAGACTCAAATACTGCATATATAAGGTCTGCTTTTGATAAAAATTATAAACAAAAATGACGAGAAAATACTCAAAGCGTAATAGTTGACATTAGCACAAAAAAAGAAATATATGATTTTTATATAGACAGCGGTCGAAAAAACGCAGTCTTATTTTGCTACTTATTTTTCTGAAAAAATCGGTACACAAATACAGAGACAAGTAATTAGTTAGAATTATTGATACTCCATAAACCTTTCAATAGGCTTTACGGCGAATAAGAATAAGTCATATCACTAGCACTTTTGAGCAAGAAGTTTATATTTGCGATTTGTTGACGCTGTCAAAATTACAGTACTGAATTATGAAAACATATGATGATTGTGGCTCAAATTCAAGCATTAAAAAAATGGAAACTTGAAGAGAAATTCAAATAAAGACCGCTTAATTGTTTTCTAAACATCTATTGGTATTAATTAAATTTTAAAATTTCTAGAAAATTTAATTTTTAAGTCTTTGAAACTAGAAATTCAGCAAACCACAATTCGTATTTTGTGTAGAATTGTTCAAAGAATCGAAAAAACATAAAAAATCAAGAAACAAACAATTTTTCTCTAAAAAAAGGCATGCCCTTGAAATGCGCATAATCCCCTTTGCCCTTGAAATGCCTACTTTTTTTAGATTTTTTTTGCATTTCGAGGAGTAGGGACTGTAGTCTCAGTTTGCATATTTATTTAATCTTTCGTTCTCTGATAATCTTGACTCCAAGTCAAGATATACAGAAAGAGGTCGCTCCTTAATATTTTTCTTCAACTTAAGGGGTGGTAGTCGCAAATCAGGAAGGAAATAAAAAATCCCCTTAATTTTGCTGAAACTTGAAGTAACAGTATTTAGATACTGTGAATTCTGTCTAAGCAGACAAACGGGCAAAAACCTACGCATTTTTCCTGAAAACCCGAAATCTCGTACCTCTAAGCGGACAAACAGGATTTTTTCAAAACATTTAAAAAAATTTCAAGCTTTTATTTAAGGTATTCAATAAAGTTTTAGATAAATATTCTTGAAACGGCAGTGTGGCGCAGTCTTGTAGTGCGTCCATACAATGTTAATTCTTATCCAAAGTCTTGGGTTCGAGTCCAGCACTTGCAAGTTTTATGATTTACACTCAAACACTTATAAAGTAGAATAATTGTTATTTATTAGGAAAAATTGTCGTAAAATAATTGTACTACAGCAGGGTGCGGCGTTTAGTTATACGCGTATAGTTAGATTCCACGCAAAAACCAACGTGAGCATCCGCAAAAACCTACGCATTGTGAAAATAATTTATTCGTTCCTGGCATGTGGCGTATAGTTATAGGCAAAAGATAGGGTTTTTTTCAAACGTTTCTAGGCAAAAATAGGGTTTTTAAACCAGATTTTCAGACCAAGATTCTCCCGTCGGCGCGGACAATGAAAAAATTCACTTTTTTAAAACACTGTTCAGATTGACCAATGAAGTGTCGGTATTTCAAAGAGTTAAAAACATGTTTTCAAGTCTCGCAGACAATTTCGGCTAGCTTGAAAATGGCAAATAGATTCAGATAAAAATATTTGTTTTTCTGGTTTTCTGAGATTGTTTACTGTGATATTTTTGTCATAATTTTCATTGTTTCCATTTTAACGATTTCGGATAATCTTTTTGGATTCATGTTTATTTAAAATTAACTTTATTTCATTTTTTCAATAAATTAAATTTATACATCCTAGAAGATTTGTAACGAATTAACTTTAAAATCACCAAAAATTGTTACTCTCCAATTTTAACGCAATTTTAAACTCTAGATATTGTCCAAATTGACCAATCAGAGCACATTTTCCAAAGTACGCGTATAGACTATACGGTATAGTTAGAATTACGCGTATAGTTAGGGTTTTTGGCGACAAACTTTCTAACTATACGCCGCACCCTGCTGTAGTAGCACCCTGTATTAGTTATTTAAACTTAATATAAACTTAAATATAATATCTAGAAATCGTGAGTTCTTTTACAATGTAAGCCTGATGCTAAACAATACGTAGTATAAATATTTTTACAAAATTGTCGAAAGACTATCAATGGAGGAATAGTAAAAAGAGTTTAATTTTTATGAAATTTAAATATTTTACAATGGAGCTACAATTTAAATAGGTCAGTTCAGCTTTTGAAAACAATTTTATGCCGTTGATTTTGTGAATGGAATTAAATGTGAATTTATTACAAAATCTACAAACTGGCTAATCTCAATAATATCCTGGAAGCCTGGTGGCTAATATTTATCGAGAAAAATCAATTCCAGCGACCAGTATCCCCTTAAGGGGGTCGGTGCATTTTGACAGATACGGATATGGGCTATTGATGAGAAACTTTTAACTGGGTTTATATGTTCTTCTCATATTCCATCAAAGTAATGTTTATTAGTCCAGGCAACTTTTGTACTACAGAATTTTCGAATTATTGCTTTTTTGAAAATTTGCCCTATTTGTCCGCTTAGAGAGATTTTTTTAATTATAGTTTCTAAGATAACAAAAAATAGAAAGAAAAACTTCTAATTTAACTTTTCTGGCAATAGTTCTCTTTTTAAAAGGTTGAGCAGTGTCTATAGGGCCCCTCTAGAGTCTAGCGGTTATTTAGAGCCGAATAGGCCTAAGCGGACAAAACGGGGTAAGTTTTTTGTCCGCTTAGAGGAATTTTGTAATTTAAAATTTCAAAATATCAAAAATATAAACAAAAACTTTTAACCCTCCGAGGCATATGCCTTTTGAAAGGGTAAAGTCACTTTAAATCAGCCAAAAATGATTGAAAAATGATCGCAGAAACTTCTCCTTCCAATCATTTAAAACTCAACAATGTGAATCTGAAAAAATTTTCTAAAAATTTTTCGGATACTTGGTTCAAATTTTATCACGAGTTGATTGAAAGGCCATTTTTGCTTAACTTTTACTTCCGAAAAATACTTTTTGATCAAAATTTGGAATTATAATTTCAATTAGCCAGTATTTAGGAAAGTGTTTTGAGTACAATTTGCGAAAACAATTAGCTTTCTAGACATATCTGAGCAGAAATATTTTTTTGAGAGTGAAATTTTAAAATATCCGATTTCGATTTTAGTATGGGAAACTGATATGTTTGAAAAAATAAATAAATTCTGAAAATCATGCCAGAGTGATACACTTATACCATATTTGGCTTAATATTGTAAAAATAATCAAATTATTTCATTAAATCGAAAAACTAAAAATTTTTTCCTAAAAAAAGTGATTTTTCCTGAATATTTTGAACTTATTTAAAAATATTTTTCGATTCCCAACAGATAAAGTCAATCAGACAAAGTATTAAGTAGAAAAAAGCACTGCGCAGTTATGGAGATGAACATACATTTTCTGGAGCCTACCATGACGTAGTATCACGTGGTTTAAATAACCTTGCTTTTCAAACGTTTTTTTCTAGAATTAAACATACAATTTCTAGAATATAATATATTTTTTTCAAAAGTTTAACTCTTCAACTTGATATACAGGAAAAATTGAAGGTTTGATCTTATAAGAGTTTTCTGTAAACAACGCTCAAAAATACCCTTTCAAAATGGTTTATGCCTTGCGGAGCTTTTTTTTATATGCTCGGAGGGTTATCTAACTTATTTGGTAGTATTTTTAATCTTATGATGTTAACCAGGAGCTATAGCGATTTCGACTTCAGTTTTAAGCTCTCTAGCGCCCTCTAGGGGTATGTAGAGCAAAATAGGTCTAAGGACAAAACGGGTAATTTTTTTTTGTCCGGGATTTTGTAATTTAAAATTCAAAAGTAATCAAAAATATTAACAAAAACTTCTAATTTAACTTATTTGGTAGTATTATAATTTTATGATGTTTACCAGTGTCTATAGACAAAACGGATTTTGAAAAGTGTCCGCTTTGACAGAATCCACAGTAATTAGAAATCGATTAGTGGTATTTTCAGAGTCCTACCTACCCTGGAAGGTATATTTTTTGAGAACACAAAATTAATTGTATTTTGTCTCACATATTTCCGTCATATTTTCACATTTCATTCCGGTCGCTCTCAAGAAAAACTGAGAAATAGATTTTTGCATAACAGATCATACAGCTAACCACAAGCGTTTTATGATCATATACATGTATATGTAACTTTGAAAATATTATCTCGAAAATTGAGAGAGGTTTTGAAAAAGTGCAAATTCGAAACGAAAAAACGATTTTTCGTAATTACGAGCAACCCTTATATAAATTCAGGGGTATCAGATCATACAGCTATAAACGTTATTATTTCGGTTATTTTGAAAAATAAATGAAGTTGATACCTGATAAATCCAGAGATAAGATAGCTTTTTAAATTTTCAGATTGTAAAATTTTCAGCGTCGTTTCCGGCGGATCCAATAATTATTAATATTGATTGTCACACTGAATCGACTGCTTTTTATTCAATGTTATTATTTGACTTAGAATTGAGATATTCCTTTTGTTAATTAACTCGCAAAGTCAATTATAAAACCAGTTTTTTTGCGTTATTTGAGACTACCACCTTGAAGGGGGTACTGATCGGTTCACAGAATTTTCTAAAAACTGGAGACCAGACAAATTAAGGCAAAAAAATGAAAATGGAAATATTTTTTTTTCTTTTTGATTACAAGATCGGCCAGGCAACGAGTTCAAAGTCGGGAAATGAGCCATTTTGAGCAAAATTAGAGACCATTCTTATGTAACTATTCTCGGTGACCACTCATCCGATTTTTAATTTTGGTCTTTCTATACGATGATATTATGTGGGACTCGGTTGTGGCCGATTCGATTTCGATACAAATGTAAATTAAGGGGGTAGCGGTCGCAATNTATCAAGTATTCTCCAGAACATTTGTAAGAGATTAAGACACGTTTTTGTGCAATTTCTAGCTGAAACTCGAAATATGATTTTTTTGGTCATTTTCGAAAAAATTTCCGAAAAAAAAGTGCTTCGATTTTTTCGAAAATTGGCCCAAAAGAAAGCCAGTGAAACACTGATGAGAAAGTTGGCTTACGTCAAGACGATATTTTGAAGTTTGAGTGGTCAAATTTAAGCAAACGTTATTTTTTAGCTTCATTTTTAAAAAAATACTTAGAAAAAATCGAAAAACTGCGAAAATTTCAAAAAAAAAATTTGATGATTGGGTTCGTAGTACACTTAATTTTCACCCTGTACAGTAGAGTGTGGTTAAAAGAACAACCCCTTAGGACAAGGTCAGAGAAAAAATTCCTGCCAGCGACCGTTTAAAAGGACAAGCTCGAAGGGGAAATTTCCACCAAAGCGGTTTAAAAGGACAGCTTGAAAAAAATGTGCTCAAAGGTTTTTTTGACTATCAAAAATAATATAGTTATATTATCAAAATGCAACTAATATACTTAACCCGTGTGAGCACAGAAAAAAAAGTTCCGCCAAGGCACCAAAGCCTTTATAAAGGCTTTTTTCAAGCGCGTATTACAGAAAGCCCAAGGTAGTTGGAGTTTCAATTTTCTTTGCATGAGGAAGTTCAAACGATATATTTTTGCATCCAACATTTGATATTCTAGAATTTTAATTTTTAGTTCTAGAAAATTTACTGAGAGCAAGGTACAGCATATCACGTGATACAAGCTCACAGTGGTGTTCACAAATTATTTTGCTATTGGAATCGATGCACAAGGATCTGACCTATGTCATCGTTTTTTTGATTTGGTATATATAATCAATCAAAAATTATATTTTTAAATAGGTCTAAAATTTTGATGAAAAAATCACAATTTTTCATAAAAAAGGTTAATTTCCCCTAAAAAAGCATATTAGTACACTTCTGATATTAATTCTGGGTCGATCTACTAATCAAGTGACTCTGTGGACAATATTTAATTGCTCGAATTAATTTTTTAATAATTGAAATATTTTCGTGAAATACTTAAAATTGAAAATTTTGAAATATCACTTCTGAAAAAAAATATCTGTTCCTTTATACCAATTAATCTTTGTTTTGAGTGTCAACCATGGACAAAACACTTTCCTAAAAACTGGCTATTTTCAAATTTTAATTGACGCAATAGGTCGCATTTAATTTTTTTAGAAGTAAAAGATTGAAAAAAAAACTCAAAAAATCAACCCTCCGTAATATTTGAACAAAATTTTCAAACAAAAGAATAAGTTATTTTTTTGACATCCTTGCAAAATTCTTTATACTGTATTCGAACGAGACAATTCTACGATGTTTTTTTTCGTTTTTTAGATGATTTTAAATATGCAAAAGGCTTTGTGCTCACACGGGTTAATAATTTTTTTTAAAGGACAGTTTGAAAACTCAACCTGTCCTTTTAACCACACTCTACTGTATCTAGGCGACCAAATTAATGTAAAATTATCAATTAATGTAAAATTGTTCGAACTATTAATTTAGCTGATTAAAATATTTCAGACGTAAAGTTCCGAAGAGCTCTAGCCTAAAAACTACAAATTTTTTGATTTTAGCGTTTTTATATATTTAAAATCCAAAAGGCGACAAAAGTTGATAATGATCGTCAATTGATTTGTATATATTTNCTCGATTTTGATTGGTTGAAATTTCAACCAATCAAAATCGAGCTAAAACTGCATAATTTTGAAACATTAATTCCATAATTGTGATCCGCGTAAAATTTCACGTGAGATGTGTTATCTTGAATATTGGTAGTACGACAATTGGCACAAGGTCGGACACCATAAACCCAACAATGGTCAAAAATGCAAATATTTGATTTTCAAATATAAAAATAATAAGCATCCGAATCGATTTTTTATTGTTTCAAATGACGTGATTTATAAAGATAAAAAACACCTCCGACGCATTAACGTGAACCCTCAAAAAAACAGATTTTTTTTCAAAATAAACGTTTTTTTTGGGTTTTTTACGGTTTTCAAAGCCCCAAAAATCATGTTTTCACGCATAATTTTGTAAATTCATATTATGAACCTTGATCGGAAATTCAATGAACTATCCGATTCCAATCGGCCAATCAGAATGAAGCACCGAAAATTTTCAAAAAAAATATTTTATTTATAATTGCGGCAAAAAAATATGACTCAGTTCCTCAGTTTTTATGTTCGATAGCTAAAACATCAAAATGCTTCAACCGCGTCCACCCTAATTCTGATGATCAGAATGAAAACGAAACTAGTCAAAAATTGTATTGCAAATTACAGAATATTTAAACCAACTACTGTTACATGGCAACTCTTGTGTACACATTTTACTAAAAAGCACTTTTGTAACCTGTAAATAATTAAACTATCTTTTAATCTACAAGTTTCAAAATTGAAATTTTAGAATTATGGCTGACGGTTTTTATAGCACTGATTGGGATAACCAAGGTCAGGGTCAAGGTCAAAATAATCAAGGTTATGATAATCAAGCATATTCAAACACTTACGATCCAAATGCGTACCAACAACAACAAGCGTACGGACAACAAGCGGGGGGTTATGATCAGTTTGCATCACAGCCAGCAGCTTTTGGTGGTGATATGTACCAACCAGGAAATTGTTTGTTTTTTTTCTAGACTGTTTTTAATTAGAGATTTCATCCTTGGTCGACTTTTTTCTCCTATATTTAGCTATGGAAATGCGTAGGCGTGAAAATTCTACTAATTTTAGGAAAAAACGTGTTTTTTAATTTATAATTCTTATTTTTACACAGAAATCGGTTGATTTTTCTTACATAAACCAACTTGTTTCAATGCACATACTGCAGTATACAGTAGGTGTTGGCAATGGGCAACAGTGAAGGCAATGGGCAACACTTTTGGCCAAAAGCTTGTGTGTTGCCCATTGTCAACACCTACTCTGGTAAATTATTTCCATAATTAAGAGGAATTTTTCAGAATTGACCGATAATTTTTCACGCAAATCGTCCGGTATTTAAAA
>SCLH01000835.1:147541-159989 GCA_004367855.1 Oikopleura vanhoeffeni
AAAAAAGAAGGTATCCTTAGGCTACGGTATACCGCGGTAGGAACGGCAAAACATAATATTTTCCCAAGGGCTACAATTTGAACATAACTAAGAAATGTTTAGCAAAATAAATTTTGCCGTTCCTACCTTACCCCAGGCCCTTCGTTGCGCGACCAATAAGGACGTTGTAAATAGGGTTCAAATTCGAACCCGTAACGGATGGCCCAGATATCTCCTTCTTTAATATGTATCTTCTCGGCTATATTGATTACGCTTCCCGAGTCCAAAAACAGAATTTCTACTAGTATTCGTTAAAAAGTTATTTTTTTTAATTGTCGGTTGTAATCCTCTTAGACGAATTTGACAGTAGATATAAATAAAATTGGGTGATAATTAATAATTGCAAAACTGATATAATATCATTGATATTCCTTCAGAAAATTCTGAACATACCAATACAACTGTAGCAGTAATTTCCGATATTGATAAAAATGCAAACTCGATAAATCTTGTTGTGTCCGGAGAAATTACTGAGTCGCCTATTTATATCCAATTTGGAATGTTGTTCGAAAAACCCATGAATTTCAAAGAAGGTTTTCTTGGTTTTTCGTTTTCTGAAAAACTTCAAAAAAATGAACTGCAGGCAAAAGTTGAACAGACTACAACTGAATTTATCGTCACCAAGAAGATGATGCTATCTAAAGATAACGACGATCGTGAGTAAAAAAATATACTGTTGTATGCGTCTAAGAGGACAAAACGACAAGAATTTGGCCATTTTCGAAAAGTGCGTGCGTCTGAGAGGACAAAACGGGGCGTTAAAATTGTAGTGAAAAAAAAATAATACCCAGAATAATGTAGCGAAATATGATTTTTCGATTTTTTTTTNTTTTTTTTTATTAAATGTGACGAAGTGGACAAAACTGGGCGTTATAATTAGCATGTCCACCATTAAGGGAGTAACCGACGGAGGCTGTATCTCGAGATCCATACATGGGAGAAACTTAATTTTTATTGCATTCAAAATTTTATCATCGGTTTTTCCGAATCTATTAAATTTTTTTGGATTTGACCTAAAAAAATTTCGGAAATTCGAATTTTTCCCAAGTATTTTTTTCAGTATTTATGGTATATTTTTTGAACGCTATGATCGATAACCTTAATTTAACGTGCACCAGGTAATCTGCAATGTAATCTTGAACTCCACTAAAATTTTGTTTTTAAATCTAAATTTTGTTTTAAATCTCAAAAAAAAATTCAACAATATTTTTTAGATAGTGAAATTTGACGTAACGGGGGAGCCGATACACTTATGCGATATATTTTGTGATGCAATTTTCCCCGTTGTTCCAAAATGATAATAAACCCAAAAAAAACTAAGAAAAAAAATTTCAAATTTTTTTTTCAAAATACTAAAGGACCTGAACTTTGAACATGTGGTGATCAAAAACTAAATCAGATGTCGAGTTAAAAACTCCATATTACGTTTGAGCGCCCGATTGCGAAGAAAGTGCTCTTTTCTCAAAATTTTATACGTTTGTCGAAAATTTTTAGCAAACGCTTAACATGCTAAAATCAGCAATTTCTGGACCTGACTTCCAATGTGGCATCAAAAAACTAAATCAGATATCGAGAAACCAGTCCATAGTACCACGTCTCTATCGATTGAGAAATGAGCTTTTGTGGGAAAAGTTTTTGATACCAGTGCTGAAATGATTTAATAAAATGCTGAAGATCCGAAATCGCAAATTTAACGTGTAAATTTCCATCGATTTGAGCAAATAGACCTTAAATCGCAATTTCTGACTCATAGTACCCGAGAAAAACCCATTATTAGTGGCTACGAAAAATAAAAAAATTCTGATATTTCCTGCAAAATGATTTATCGGTAAAAGCCGGACTACTACCGTACGTCATACAAATTTTGTTACTTTTTTGACAAATTCAGACATTTATCTCCAAATACATGTAATTTCAACATGCGTACGCATCTCCTCATACAACTACAGGGTTTAAAAAACATGTGAAACGCGTCGGATACTGCCTTAATACGAATTATAGAATAAATGGTGATTCTTCTGAAACTTCTCAAGAAGGGATCCCAGGGATTAATATCATATGGAAAAACATGAGAAATAATTTGGTCGTCACGTGATCAAAATATAGCGTTTTTCGTATTTTCAGTATTTAATTATTTTAAACAAATCCGCATCGGATTTTTGGTCAACGCCACTATTAATGAAAATCAACATACTTTGTAAAAAAAATAATTCGAAATTATGATTTTTTGGCCTCGAACTCGATTTTTCGAGAAAAAAAAACGTAAAGTAAGAAAAAGATGCTCATTTGATCCGGAAAAAATAAATTTATTATCAATTAACGCCTTGGTGAATTTAGTTATCACCAGTTTTTTGCTACATACATCTCTGATAGATGTGTCATATAACACTTTTTTTAAGATTTTTTCTACGAATGGAAAAAAAATTGATGAAAAATTTTTGAAGACGTTTCAGACAATTAAAAAGAAAAGAAATGAAATTTCAAAAAATTTTTCATTCAATTTACAAATACTCAAAATTTTTAAAAATGCTTGGATAAGTTCCAACAGATATAGTCTTAAAATTGAATTCAATGGATTTCCACAAATCAGTATTTTCGAAACATATTGAGTATCGAAGTGCTTTACGGAAATCGTGTCGAGGTCGAAAAGTTTAGTTTTGACGATCGAAAATTTTCAAAAATGAATAATTTAAGAAATATTTTAATTTTTGGAAATTTTTTATAACTTTCAATTTTTGAAAATCGTTTTTAATTTTGAGATAATTTCAAAAGTTGTGAGGAATTTTATTGCAAAAAAAAATTGCGCATTTAGACCAATAGAAACATATTTGAATTTATATTTTTATCATTTTGAAATTTTTAAAAGTCTTTAACGAAAGTCCCATCTCATGTAAATTTGATCAAAAAAATATTCAATTTTTCAAATTAAAAAAAAAAAATTTTGTAGGAATTTTTTCTGTAATTCAAGTAATTTCAAAATTGGTTACAAAAAATTAAGCCGATCAAGAAATTGAAAAAAATTTTCGAATTTTTTCAATATGGCTATAACCCGCCAAAAAATTTTGTTTTCAAAAAATTTTTCTACGAAAATTTCGAAATCTTGGAACAAAATTTAAAATCCAAAAAATCTAAACTAAAATAAAGACCGGATACCATTTTCTAAACAAGTACCACAGATCTAGCATAAAAAATATTAGCTCCGCGCTAGCCTGAGCTGGTTGTTTCCACACGAAACCCTTTTTGAATAATGTTGCTATTTTTCAACAAAAACACCCTTGATGAAAAATAGTATTTTAAAAAATACACACCACTAAACGCGCAATTAAATCTGCATAAAACCCAACATTGGAAAGTCAACCCAGAGGTGGTCGATTTTTTCCCATTTTGCAAAATGGCCGATTGGTGGACAATCAATTTTTAAAATTAATACTCATAATAATGTAGCGAAAAAGTAGATTTAAAAAAAAAATCCATAAAAAATTTCCAACTGTTTCTTCAAAATCTTCTTTTTTTTTAAATTTTTTTAACCAGGTGACTTATTACTCCTAAAATTTTTTAGAAGTTGCGCCTAAGTATTGCACACTTTTGGCTTGCATTTTTAGCTCTCTAGAGCTATTTTTCGATTTTTAAGAGCATTTTTAGTGAACATTTTTTTAAATGGACAAAACGACACGTTTTCAGGTGGACAAAGCAACAACAAAAATTTCTGTCCTCTTAGACGCATACGACAGTAATTATTTATTAAAGGGGTTGTCAATTCCGATCACTGGTTGTCGCAAGTAATATCAGCTAAAACATGTCGCAAATTGCTTTTAATGGACAGCCCGGATGGTAGGGTCAGGCCCTTTATTTTAGTCTAACTGACTCTAAATAATCTAATGGTTTAAAGTCATTACTGGTATATTTAAAAAAAAAATTCTGAATTAGGCCAAATATAAAAAAACACCTGAATAGACCCAAAAAAAATTTGTAACGAAAATTTGAAAAAAACCCGTTCTATAGAAATTTAAGTTGAAACACCATCTTTAATTTTCAAAAATTAATATTTATTCGAATTTCCTATATATAGGAAACGTATTTTCCCCTGCATCAGGATGTTCTTTCATGCTCAAGAAACATTTGTATTCTGCCATGCGTAGAAAAACAAAGTTATAAGCTCCACAAAGCTATCACATTGCGACAACAACCTTTTAAAGTTCCCCTTAAAAAAATCACTCATAGCGTTTTTTCCTGCGAAAAACGAAAATAATGTTATCTGTAGTAAAATATTAACGATTCAATTGACTCAGAAATACCGGTAAACATAATAATATTTCAATTAAGTTATGGAAGTCGTCAATGCAGTCGTTGAAATGGCTTGGAATTTACAAATTATAACCCAGGCAAATCAACAAATAACCGTTCTAACATCATCAGAAAACACTGTTTCCGACCTAAAGGTAAATTACTATTTTAGAATTGACGCGTTTTTTAAATATTAAAAGTAACTATTAATCGCTATCGTATGGTCATATAACATAATAATATATATCTAAAATTATACTTGCTGGTCTCGGTTAACTTTGAACGTAAGACTCTAGGTCCTTTTAGTACAAATAGGAGTCAAAGTTACTAAATAAATAAATAAGTTACTAAATTTAGGATATTTTAGAGGACCTGTTTTGATTGGTCAATAAACATTCACTCTTCTTTATTGACCAATGAAATCACGCGATTCTTTAGGTCTCTGACGTCAAAGTTCTACAAGACCAGCAAGTATATTTTCAGATATATTTTAAATATCTAAATCACATAAAACATTTTTCAATAGTGGTGTTGTAGTATGAACTCGGTTAAAGCGAAAAATCCAAACCTAGCTTTAGTATTATATGAATTATATCATATCATATGACTCGTATTATATACGATATAATTATTTTTATTACTTAGGCCTACTGGTGTCATATTACAAAAATCTCCATCAAAAAATTTTATTTCAGAGCCCTTTGTTTGAAAAGTACGATTTAAAAAATGAGACGGCTACTTGTTTTTTCGGTGTCAAATTTCACCCTGGCCAAATATTTTTTTGAAATTACATAACGATGCCTAAATGTGTTTGTCACAGCACATTTTTGAATCCGCGCCTCTGATTAGCTTGCCTTAGTTAAGCGATGGGTGTGGAGGCGCGCAAAAGTGCATAGTCGGGACAGAAGAATATAGGGATCGATATGTAATTTAATTAATATGTATCAAAAATAATCTTTAAAATTTCAAAGCCATTGAATCGAAAATCCGTCGGAAAAATTTCGATTTATTTTCCAATTTTTCTTTCAGAATATAATCCAAAAAACATTTATAAAAAATAATCTCCCCCTGATCACCTCCGACCAGCAAAGACTGATATTTCAAGGACAACTGTTGTCCATCGAGAATATCCGCCTAAAAGATATTCCAAATTTGAAAAATAATTGTTCAATCCATCTTCTTCCGCGCCCTATCGACAAGATGGAAACTTCTAATTTATCATCAGATAAAAAGGCTACGTTTGACCAATCTAACCCAGATGATCATATACGCCGGCGAGCTGGAGCGCAAGAAACTCACAAAAAACTTGATAATTGCCGAGTTTTGCAACGTAATTTTGACTCATGTGTAAATGCTGCACAGCGGGGGATGGATCCGAACGACCGAATTAGACATAATGTACCGGAAGTGCCAACACCCGAACTTCCCATGGTTAGAGATCTGGGACAGTTTACGCAAGATATGTCAAATACACTTTTAACCTGGTCAATGCAGCTACATCGGTTGGCAGATCAGCTGGTTAAAGATTGGGTTTCATACTGTTTTCTAAATTTCTAAAATTTTACCGCAAGAAAATTTCCTATCTTTTGCTACCTAGAGGGTCCTACGCAATTTTTTTTTAAACCTACGATTTTCGCCTGGAATAATCTAATGGTTTATCAGAGTTCATTTAAAACAACTTCCAGATTTTTAGCAGATAAAGCTGTTCGATTTTTTAAAACAATGGCTGTACTCAAGAAAATTTTGTATATTTCGAATAAACGGCAAAATATTTTAATATAATATTACTGGGGCCTATGAATTTTACTTTTCTTCTAACGTTATGTGTCGAATTTGACGAGGTTCATCATAATTTAATTTATGCGCCGCAGGCGCCCACTTCTAAACCGTCAATTTTTCTTTTTAACCGCCATTTACCGGTAAAATATCAAAAAAATGAAATTTATTTTTTGAGCTTCAATTTTCTTCCAGATGTTCATCAAGCAATGAAAATTGGCCTGTGCCAACCCTAGTTATTTATGATATTTGTTCTCAGTCTGAAAGCAAATAGCTTATTTTTCAAGTTTATTTTAATAAGTAGAATCCGAGAACCGACAAGATTAGTTCGTGTTTACAACGTTTTGAAATTAAGGGAAATTTAGTTAAAAAATAAAAATTAACTTCAATTTTTGGCTTCAAAGACATTATTGTCTAATTTTTAAAGCGTTTCTTGTTTACGTTGAGAATATATTATTTGAAAAATCAGCTTCAACCAATTAAAAATATGACTCCAAATAAAGACGAGCCTTTACCCGATCGGAATAGTGAAATTTACGAAAGGAATCGTCGCCTGATACAAAATAATATGGACTCTGCTCGATACCTCAGTCCACAGCTTCAAAGTTTCTGCCAATTTATAATCCCACTGGGTCACCAGCCCCCTAGGGAGCTAACTATTGTTAACTCCGCTTCAAACAAATCTTCACTGAAAGAATAGATCGGATATTTAAAAAAATTAAAATCTTTAGATATTCAATTATATCGATAAGCCCATGAATCACATAAACTGACTATAATATATTTATTGAAAATCTATTTTATGAAGAAAAAGATTGGAAAGTACAAAAAATTTAGTAGAAATTTTGTTGTTTTTGCGTTTTCTTATGCAATTTTAAAATTCAATTTTTTCTTCGATGCAATACCTTTACCCTATTTATAAGCTATGATAACGTCGTTTTTAAGTAACGCCACTTTTTGTACACGAAGTGGATTTCATTTCGTTGTAGAGCTAATGTCTAGATTTTTAAAATCAATACCATACTATACCAGTTTACTTGACCGGTGATATTTTAATTAAGAATCCTCATTTTCTAGATTTTTTTTGACCAATGAAAAACAAGTATTTTGAGTAAAGAACCAACCAGATTGCGGTATTTCAAAATTGTCTTTACTAAAAAACGAAGTCAATGCATTTGAAGGAAAATAATTCTTGAGTTCATTTTTGGCTGGTGTCAGTGCCCACAAGAGTTAATTTATCCTTTTGAATAAGACTTAAACTTATAATAAAAATACTTTTTAACAAGTCTGATAGTCGAACAATTTTTTCGAATCAATGCAATATCAAAGTGATTTTTTCCTTCATTCTCTATTCAAAAAGTGTACAGTCAGAGTTTTCATTTTTCTTGGCCGCCAGTATAAAAAACGTGAAAAACTCTGTATGCAAAACTTGCGTGATTTCGTTAATTCCATATGTCTATTGTAGAATATAGAATATTTTAATATCAAACAAATGATTTTCATCAAAAAAAATTTAGAATGTTTTTTGGCAATCAAAAAATCTTGGTGGGACTGCAATCAATTTTCGTAACTTATGATTTACTGGCTAATGTCTGCATTGATGCATTTACGGCAAGTGGCCTTATTCAGTTGGTTTTGATTGTTTTTCAATTGATTTTGCTTGCAATGTCACTTTTGCTAATATTTTTGACACTTTTCAATACATATCCTGTTCAGGTAAGATGCTTTACATTATTAATTTTTTTTAAATGAGAACAAGTTTTTAGATTTGGGTGTGAGATATAAAATTTTATAATTTGAGTGAAAAATTTACGTTTTTTTAATAGTTTTTGGTATTGAAACTCAATTTTACAGAAAAAAATCGATCAAAACTGTGTTTTTTTTCATGAAATTTATTATTACAGTAGTAGCTTCATTCAATAAAGTTTCATCATAAAATGGTTAATCACATTTGCAATAATTCACAGCAATTGCAAAACAAGTTAAGTTTTTTTTTAAGTCAAATTTTGTTTTGAAAATAAGCGATACGAACATTTGTCTGAAATTTTTTTCAAATAAAGACCGATATATATATTAAGGAAAGTAATGAGAAAGATATAGTCTTGTTTGAAAACATTTTCGGAAACGTTTTTGCGTCATTTTTTTTTGATTTTTTTTCGTAAATACCTCCAAATGTATAATTATCGATAATAATTAAATAGGAATTTCAAAATGTAGATAATATTTCAGGATATTTTTTTCTAAGACTGGTCAATTCAAAACTATTGCTGGTAAATTCCGAGCTTATTTCATCTCCTTTGGAATTTATATGGTACTTTCCATCATTTTGGGATCTATCCTTATGAAGACGCGAATTAATATTGACAAAACGAGTGATCAATGGCTTTCAGTTTGGGACAGTAATTCTTTCAAGACATTTTATTGCTTTCAAAGACTATATTCACCGTTTTATTATTATACCCTACTGCGCGTTGCCCTAAGAATAAGGGACCCTAGATTTTATAGTGATAAATTATGGGTAGATTATTATAAAAAATGATTTCGAAATTTATCCTCTATAAATGCATGACATGCCATTATTCCATGAAACCTCTTGTTCACCCATTGAGTAAACTTGTTCCCGAGATTTTTGAAAATTACCGTTTGGAACAAATATTCAACATCAATATAGTCATCACAGTGACCTTTAACGGACAGGCAGCCCTGCCTAAATGTTAAAAACAAATTTTTTATAAATTCTCTTGACACATATTTTTAAATTTCGACATGCGATCGTTTCTTCACCTGTCCGCTTAAAGTTACTGTACTAGCCAATCAGATTCCGTATACCTGATTTTAAGGTGTTACTCATGTGATCTATTTGTAAAATATGTTCACTGGTTGTATTTTCTTTCAGTGTCGCTTAAAACATGTATAAATGACGTCAGTGTCGTCACGACACCCAGACAAGCTTTTTATTAACCAACGCTAAATTTGGGCTAAAGTTTTGACTATTCGTATACAAACGGTAATTTATGAATTCATCGTTGCTTAAAATGTCTTAATGTGCCATTTTTACTCAAAATAACTGTATTCTACAGCGGCTGGCCCAAATCTTCTAGAAATTTTCCAAGAAGGTTCCTCTATTCCATTAATATTAGATAATCCAAAAATTTTAGACGATTCGGGCTTCCCCTGATCTACGATTTTACAAAACTTCATTTTTTTATTTCCGGAGTCTGGAAATCCAGACATTTTATTTCTTATGACTAAACTTATTTTTTTACATTTCCCCGCGAGGACCGCGTGGCTATAATTTAGTGTCTTTAGAAAATCCAAGAATGAACAAAAAAATATAACCTGAAATGACTTCAATACGGTTAGACGGTGATAACGGCATAATAGTGTGGAGTGACGAAGTTGGAGTTAAAATATTTAATGTTGACCCTTTGGCAGAGATAAACAGGTTGGATACTGGGTCCACAATCTCGGCTTGTAATGTGAATAGAACGAATATTGTATCGATAGTCGGTGGGGGAGAGAGGCCAAAATTTAGGAAAGGGCAAAATCTCGTGACTACAGGATTCAATATAAACAGACAGGTCACGAAATTTTAAAAATGATTCTTTTTTGAAAAATTCCCTTTTTATTATTTTTGTTTTACAAAAATTATAAAAGTTAACTAAAGCTCCCTCGAGTTCGTCTGTCTATGAAACACAGCCGCCAAAAATATTAATATTCTGCAATATATCACTAGAATAGGCATGAAAATCAGGGCAGCGGTAATTTTCCACCAAATTTATTTTGTACTGTTAGCGAACTCTGCTGTTATTGCATTAACCTACGTTAGTCTTGCAAAACGTTTTGCAATGACTAGCGTGTCCGTCATTTAAATCGACTTATAGAAATACTCCTTGGAGTGCGATGAAACTAGAAAGCAAATAACAGACCGAAATGAGAGACAAAATTGTTACAAAAATTGTTAGTCACGTGATCAAAATTTAGCGATTTTCCATATTTAATTATTTTAAAGCGAACAGAAAACCAATAGTTTTTGATTCGATGACACTGATGAGTGAAATGGACATACTATTGATAAAAAATAAATTTTTGATAATTGGTCTTTTTTCTTTCCAAAAGCTCGATTTAATTCGAAGAAAACAAAAAAATAGTAAAAAGGGGACGCCTAATTAGTCCACAAAAAAATCATTTGATCATCAATGCCGTTATTGATATCAAATAATATTGTCGGACGTTCCATAATTTTGTATTTAAAAAATCTTGACAGCCCTAGTTTTTACCCTCTTGAAGTCAAAACACTCTGGTTATTTTTGATGCCGATCTTGGAGAGCCAGCAATGGATATTACATTTGGTGCACCCCTATTAAAAACTATAATGAGGAAAGATACCGCCATTGCAGTATTATCGGACATTGTATATGTGTATTCGATACCAGACGGTCGATTATTATTGGAAGCGCCTACCAGGCAAAATCGAAATGGAGTCATTGATTTCAAGCAAAATCGACTCGCCGTACCTGGACATAAACAGGGATCTGTTCACGTTAGTATTTTTGAAGTATACTTTTGCTCGAATTTTTTTGTCTTATCCTTTGTCTTATGCTGTTAAAAAATATTGCACAGTTCAGGAAAGATAATGATGATTGCAACTTGTGCGAAAATAAATGTAAGATGAAAATGCGAAAAGTTGATTTTAGGACTCCTAAAGGTGGCAAAGTTTAAGGTGGTTTTTGTCTTGATATGTAAAACTAATTTCATCACTGTTTTTCTTCAAATTATGGTTTTAGGCTATAATTGGTAATACAATACTCATCGTGGAAGCTGTTTTGAGTCATGTGTAGGTTTAAGTTATTTAATAAAAAAACCAGCTTTTTCTCACCGCTCAAAACGGCTTTCCCGATTTAAAACCGGTATTTTCACCGGTAAAAATATCGGCAAAAAAAAGTGTTCATTTTTTTTTCAAATTATACGCCTTAATTTATTTCCCGTTTTTTGCTAAACCCCCAAATTCAAAAGTTAGATTTTGGCCCGGTTCGCTCCCTAAGTATAGACTATACAGTATAGACTATACTGTATAGTCTATACTGTATACGTAGTATATGTTTGTTTTGGCGTATTCTCAGATATAATTATGATTTTTGAAATTTGTCACTTTTTAGGTGTTTTGAGTTCATGGGTTAAGTACTCTAGGCTATAAAGATTGAAAATCATTTAAAATTTAATTTACTGTCAAATTTGGCTATAAGGACATCGTATCTATGGACAAACACGACAGAATTTGGCCATTTCCGAACGTATCGTCTATATATGGACAAAAACCACTTTTAATTGTAGTTAGGGGGAAAAAATTGACGAAGTGATTACCTTAATATGTAGGATCATTTCTTCGATTTGTTTATTCTTGCGTTTCTGTGTATTCCGCCTGGGAATTGAAGGCTGTTTGATGCAATTATGAAAAAAATCGTGTGATTTCTTCCTGATTCGTGTTGCTGATGTGGAAAATTAGTGTTAGGCAAGATTTGATGAAATATGAACTTTTAGTGCATTTTAGGAAGTTTAGATTATTTTTGAGTAGGTTGAGACAATACGGATTGTTGTTGGTGGAGTCATATGTCAACAACGGAAAGCAATGATATTTCGGACCAGACTGACATATTTTACTCGCTTTTCTTCGCGGAATTTTGGGTGGTCTTTGATATTCACGTTATGGCTAAAATCCGTGCCCATTTAATAGGTTTCCAAAATTAATTATGAAATTTAAGGAATGATGGTGACTTATGTTCATCTCCAATGTCTCGTGTTGCATTGCGCGTATTAATTTGTTTTCTTCCATAATTATATTTCTTGCTCTAGAGGTATTATTTGGTTTTTAATTATAGGCGCCGCACCCTACTCAGTCATTTTTACTCGCAGACACTTACCAGATATGATACGACGGTTTTTCTGCCAATAAATTTGTGGCGCTAAAAATTTTTTGTTTTTATTATGGTTAACCGGTTTACCGGTAATTGATGTTTCAAAACCGGTTAACATTTTTTTCGAGATAATCAAGCAATATTTATATGGGAAATTACATTAGCGGGAAGTTTTTCAAAAAAAAATTTTTGGAATTATTTATTTTGATATATGACACCTCAAAAGGTGTCAAATTACACTTTTGAGGTATAGACTGAAAAACAGAAAATGTTTATGTGAGATAATACATTTCGGGAATAAACATTCGCGGTAGTTTTTCCAGAGAAAATTTTGGCATCAACCATTTGTCATGTGTGTGTCAAAGGGTGTCCAATTACACTTTTTTTTAGAATCGGCTCGCAACACATCAACTCCGCCTGTTTTATGTGATAAT
>SCLH01000835.1:160010-186754 GCA_004367855.1 Oikopleura vanhoeffeni
TCGTTTTTCAAGACGAAAATTTGGCAATCATTCATTTTGATATATGACACCTCAAAGGGTGTCCAATAACACTTTTTAGCGTATCGACTGACTAAAACATTCGATCTTTATGTGAGTTTCGGGGTTATTTTTCAGATTTTTTTTTGCATAGGTATTTACATAATGAGACTTGATCATTTTTAATATCACACGTAAATAAACAACGAGATAATGTTTGTAATACATGCGCATACAGTTGTTTGGGCGCTTAGAATATACCTTTTTTACGTTTTAGCTGGTGATGGTGCAACTATCCCGTAAGCTGTTATTTATCACATTAACATCTTATGTATCCAGCTGATCCTGAAAGTAGTGTAATTTGAACAAGCCCTCCGAGGTGTTCACAATGTCAAAATTAATAACTGCCAACAATTTTTCTGGGTCTGTGAAAACTTACCCTCAAATGTATTATCTCACATAAAACATTTTCTGTTTCAGCCGATACTAAAAGAGTGTACTATTATAACCTTGTGAGGTGTCATATATCAAACTACAATAATGCCAGACAAGATTTTTCTCTTGAACGACCCGAAATGTATTCTCACATAAACATTTTTGTTTTTCAGTCTATACCTAAAGTGTAATTTGACCATTTCTGGTGTCACATGTCAAATATTAATGCAAAAATTTCTCTTTTGAAAAAAACTACCGCGGAAATGTAACTTCTTCATGAAAAAATTTGCTTGACTTTTTTCCTGAAAAAAATATTTACCGGTTGGCACATCATTACCGGTGAACCGGTTTGACCATGAAAAAAAAATAAATTTTTAGCGCCACAAATTTATTGGCAGAAAAACCGTTGCGTTCAATCTGGTAATGGTCTGCGAGAAAAATGACTGAGTAGTGGTGGGCCGCCTATTAAAAACCAAAGCTTACCTTAGAGCAGAGAAATATAATTATGAAGAAAAACAAATTAATACGCGCATGTCCAACACGACGATTGGGAGAAATCAATCCATCATTCCTTAATTTTAATTAAATTGTTGAAACTTAAATGGGCACGGATTTTACTATAACGTTGAATATCAAATGACCCCAAAATTCCGCGAAGAAAAGCGAGTAAAATTGTCATCTGGTCGAAAATCATTGCTATTTCTGTTTGTTGACGTATGATCCAACCAACAAAACGTGTCCTCAACCTACTCAAAATAATCTAAACTTCCTAAAATGCACAAAGTCATATTCATCAAATCTTGCCTAAACTAATTTCCACCATGCAGCAACACGAATCAGGGAAGAAATTCCACGATTTTTCATAATTGGGCATCATACATGCCTTCATCCAGGCGGGAATAGCACAGAAACGAAGAATAAAAAAATCAAGAAATGAATCCTACAAATTAAGGTAATATTCGTCAATTTTTTCCCCCTACTACAATATAAAGTGGTTTTGTCCATATACTACGACGATACGGTTCGAAATTGGCCAAATTGCTGTCGTTTTGTCCATAGATACGATGTCCTTATAGCGCCAACTGTTGACAGTAAATTAAATTTTAAATGATTTTCAATCTTTATAGCCTAGATATCGTTACCCATGAACTCAAAACACCTAAAAAAGTGACAAATTTCAAAAATCATAAATTATAGTCTGAGAATACGCAAAACAAACATAACTACGATACAGTATAGGACTATACGTATAGTCTATACTGTATTAGTCTATACGTAGCGGAGGCGAACCGGGCCAAATCTAACTTTTGAATTGGGGGTTAGCAAAAAACGGGAAATAAAATTAAGGGTTACTTTGAAAAAAAAAATGAACACTTTTTTTGCCGATATTTTTACCGGTGAAAATACGCGTTTTAAATCGGGAAAAGGCCGTTTGAGCGGTGAAGAAAAGCTGGTTTTTTTATTAAATAACTTATAACCTAAACGCATGACTCAAAATAGCTTTCCACGACTGAGGTATTGTATTACAATATAGCCTAAAACCATAAATTGAAGAAAAACAGTGATGAAATAGTTTTACATTATCAAAACAAAAAACCGACCTTAAACTGCCACCTTTAGGATGTCTAATCAACTTGTCCATTTTTACATTTATTTTCGCACAAGTTGCAATCATCAAGTATCTTTCTGACTGTGCAATATTTTTGTTTAAAGCAGGCAAAGGATAAGAAAAAAATTGAGCAAAAGTATACTTCAAAAATACTAACGTGAACAGATCCCTGTTTTATGTCAGGGTCCGGCGAGTCGATTTTGCTTGAAATCAATGACGCCATTTCGCTTTTGCCTGGTAGGCGCTTTCCAATAATAATCGACCGCTCCTGGGTATCGAATGTACTACATATAACATGTCCGATAATATGCCAATCGGTATCTTTCCTCATTATAGTTTTTTAAATACGGGGTGCACCAATTATATCCATTTGCTGGCTCTCCAAGGAATCGGCATCAAAAAGAAACCAAGAGTGTTTTGACTTCAAAGAAGGGTAAAAAACTAGGCGGCTGTCTAAGATTTTTTAAATACAAAATAGGAACGTCCGACAATGATATTGATATCAAAACGGGCATTGGCATTGATGATCAAATGATTTTTTGGGCTAATTAGGGCGCCCTTTTTTACTATTTTTTTGGTTTTCTCTTCGAATTAAATCGAGCCTTTTGGAAAGAAAAAGACAATTATTCAGAAATTTATTTTTTATCAAATAGTATGTCCATTTCACTTCATCAGATGGTCATCGAATCAAGAACTATTTGTTTCTGTTCGCTTTAAAATAATTAAATATGCGAAAATCGCAATTTTGATCACGTGACTAACATTGTCTCTCATTTCGGTCTGTTTTCTGCTTTCTAGTTTCAAATCGCCACTCCAAGAGCTAAATTCTATAAGTCGATTTAAATGGCGGACACGCTAGTCATTGCAAAACTTTTTTGCAAGACTAACGTAGGGTATGCATAACAGCAGAGGTTGCTAACACGTACAAAATAAATTTGGTGGAAAATTACCGCTGCCCTGATTTTCATGCCTATTCCTAGTGATATACTTGCAGAATATTAATATTTTGGCGGCTTTGTTTCATTAGACAGACGAATCGCAGGGAGCTTAGTAACTTTTATAATTTTGTAAAACAAAAAAATAAAAAGAGCCATTTTTCAAAAAACAATCATTTAAAATTTCGTGACCTTGTCTGTTATATGAATCTGTAGTCCCACCGAGATTTGCCCTTTCCCTAATTTGGCCTCTCTCCCCCACCGACTATCGAATAGCAATATCGTTTATTCACAATTACAAGCCGACCGATTGTGTCGACCCTAATCAACCTGTTATCCTGCCATAAAGGGTCACATAAATATTTAACTCCAACTTCGGTCACTCACACTATTAGCGTTATCACGTCTCCACCGTATTGAAGTCATTTCAGGTTTATATTTTTTGTTCATGTCTTGGATTTTCTATAAGACACGTAATTATAGCACGCGGGTCCTCGCGGGGGAAATGTAAAAAAATAAGTTAGTCATAAGAATAATATGGCGGATTCCAGACCCGAAAATAAAAAAAATGAAGTTTTGTAAAAATCGTAGATCAGGGAAGCCCGAACTCGTCTAAATTTTGGATTATCTACTATTAGTGGAATAGAGGAACCTTCTGTGAAGAATTTCTAAGAAGATTTGGGCCAGGCCGCTGCTAGAATACATATTTTGAGTAAAAAATGGCACATTAAGACATTTTTTTAAGCACACGATGAATTCATAAATTACCGTTTGTATACGAATAAGTCAAAACTTAGCCCCAAATTTTAGCGTTGTTCCATAAAAGCTTGTCGGGTGCGTGACGACATCTGTCGTCTTTATACATGTTTTAAGCGACACTGAAAGAAAATACAAACCAGTGAACATATTTTACAAAAATAGATTCACATGAGTACACCTTAAAATCAGGTATACCGGAATCTGATTGGCCAGTACAGTAACTTTAAGCGGACCGGTTGAAGAACGATCGCATGTCCGAAATTTAAAAATATGTGTCAAGAGAATTTATAAAAATTTGTTTTAACATTTAGCAGGGCTCCTGTCTGTAAAGGTCACTGTGATGTAACTATATTGATGTTGAATATTTGTTCCAAAGCGGTAATTTTCAAAAATCTGCGGGAACAAGTTTACTCACTGGGTGAACAAGAGGTTTCATTGGAAATATTGGCATGCCATGCATTTATGATGGATAAATTTTCGAACTATTTTTATAAGTAATTCCCATATCTTATCACTATAATCTAGGGTCCCTTGATTCTTAGGGCAGACGGCGCCAGGTAAGGGTTAATAATAAACGGTGAATCATAGTCCTTTGAAAGCAATTAAAATGTCTTGAAAGAATTACTGTCCCAACTGAAAGCCATGATCACTTCGTTTTTGTCAAATATTATTCGCGCTCGTCCATAAGGTATGATCCCAAGAATGAAATGGAAGTACCATATAAATTCCAAAGGAGATGAAATAATGCTCGGAATTTTCCAGCATATAGTTTTGAATTGACAGCTCTAAGAAAAAAAATATCCTGAAGATATTATCTACATTTTGAAATTCCTATTTAATTATTATCGATAATTATACATTTGGAGGTATTTACGAAAAAAAAATCAAAAAAAAAATGACGCATAACCACGTTTCCGAAAATTGTTTTCTAAACGAAGACTATATCTTTCTCATTACTTTCCTAATATATAAAACATATTTAACTTCGGGAAGCGAAGTTAATATGTTGTTATATTTTCATTTTCGGAACATAGTCATTCTTTCGAAGAACATAGTTCATTTTGTGGAGACATAGTCGTCTTGGGAACCATAGTCATTTTGGAGAACATAGTCATCTTTCGAAAACATAAGTCACCTTTCGAAAACATAGTCACCTTCGAAAACAAGTCATTTTGGTCGATATAGTCAATCTTTCGTCGATCTAATTCTCTTGCGATACGACCTTGAGGAGTCCCTAGACACTGTGACATCAATGAACCTCTAGGCAGTGTGATTACCGCAACCATGTTGTTTCAAATCGCAAATTTATATTTATTTACTAAATTTGCGAAGAAAGTTTATGTGAAGCAATAACAATATAAACATACATTATTAATTTTGGAAATCCTGCCAAGGAAAATGCAAAAAACACACTTGATACCGCAAATAGCCAGAGAAGTCAACAAGTGTCCATAACTCTGATAATCAATACGTTTCTGGAAAATGAGCTTTCACTCATCAAGATGCGCTGCCGAGATCGCCACCTAGGAGCAAATCAACTGCACATAAAGCTTAAAAAATTGAAACTCGCTTCTTCAATTAAACGCTGCTTAAATCCAATAAAAATATCACGCGGAGCGTCTTTTTCTCGGGTGACCATAAGTTTGTTTTTCGTTTATGGCATGTATCAGAACTTTTATCTCAATTTTAGTAACTTAGTTCAGAAATCTATTTCCAAATAAAGGTTGAATTTAAGTTTTTTTAAGTTGAAATTTTTTGATTGAAGTTAAACCGTAAAAAAACGATTCGGAAAAATGACTAATCGCAAAAAAATGAAAAAATAGACGAATTTTTCTAAAGTTGTATTATTCAAAAGAATATTTAATAAGATGACTTTACTAAAGTAATTATATAAAATCAGACGGATTTTTTCTAAGTTAATTATATCAAAAATAAGATGATGTTCAAAAGTTAATTAATCAAAAAAAACAAGAAACACGAACATACCTATATATTGATATAGAACACTTAAAGTTTGACGTATGTTGACGAACATGTTAATATAAATAATATATTAACTTGAACATTTCGTCACCATAGTCAACTTTAAAAAGTGTAAATTATATCAATGATATAGTATTGTTTCGGTGTTTTCTTGTTTTTTTTTGATATAAGTAACTTTTGAAACATCATCTTATTTTTTGAAATCACTAATTTGACTTGATGAAAAACGTCTGATTTTTTTGAATATAGATTAATTAGAAAAAATCAATCTTATTAAATATCCTTTTGATATAATCATCTTAGAAAAATCGACGTATTTTTCATTTTTGAGATTAGTTTTTTTCGAATCGTTTTTTTTAACAATTTTGAACTTCAATTCAAAAAATTTCCACTTAAAAAACCGTAAATCACCTTTATCTTGATAAATGATTTTGGAACTTAAATTAACTAAAATGAGATAAAATAGTTCTGATACATGCCAGAAACGAAAGACAAAAATTATAGGTCACCGAGAAAAAGACGGCGTGATAATTTTATGAGTTTTAAAGCAGCGTTTAAATTGGAAGACAGCAAGTTTTCAAGTTTTTAAGCTTTATTTTGAGTTGGATTATCTCATCAGTTTCTTGCGCTAGCAATAAAGCGGTCAGCACGCAATCCATTTTGAATCCTTCCGATTAGTGCTTCGAGTTTTTGTGTTTTATGCTATTGGTTGTGGAGCTGCATGTTTTGCCAAAACGGCATAAAACCTCCCGGACGGTAAAACACCTTTTGGTTCGATTGCAAGTTTGACAAATTTGTCCAGGTGGCGATCTCGGCCATGGCATCTGAATTTGCGTAAAAGAGCCAGTTTCCGAAACATTTGCAAATTTTTCGATCATTTTTAATATCAAGCGAAAACTTACATCATTTATTCTATTTTTTTGCTCAAGTTCATTGTGTTTTTTGAATTTAAGGATTATTTAGTTGAAGAAGAATTTGATTTCGGAACACCTAAAGAAGTTATGAAAGAAAATTTTTATAAAACAACGATGTTTTTTTGCAAAAAGGAATTTAACGCGCTAAACTACACATCTGAGGAAGGTTTATTTACCCTCATTTTCAGTTAAATGACTTTAAACGAACATCTGTGCCTGACCGTTTAAATGTACTTGATAAGTTAATATCGTTTACTGTAGGAAAATAACTTTAGTTCCTAAAAAGGTACTTACCTTTAGGTTTTAATTAAATCAATCACCCAAACAACTTATATGCGCATTTATTACAAACATTTATCTCGTTGTTTTTTTTATTTACGTGTGATATTAAAAATGATCAAGTATCATTTGTCAAAATACCTATTGCACAAAAAAACTGAAAAATAACCCCGAAATCTCACATAAAGATCGAATGTTTTTCAGTCGATACCTAAAAAGTGTTATTTGACACCCTTTGAGGTGTCATATATCAAAATAAATGATGCCAAAAATTTTCTCTTGAAAAACGACCCCGAAATGTATTATCTCACATAAACATTTTCTGTTTTTCAGTCTNTTCAAATGTCGATTCTAAAAAAACCGCCCATACTGTGAATTCTGTCTAAGCGGACACACCTCTAAGCGGACAAAACGGGCAAAAACCTACGCATTTTTCCTGAAAATCCGAAATTTCGTACCTCCAAGCGGACAAAACGGGATTTTTTCAAATCATTAAAAAATAGCATTTCATAATAGAAAAAATATAAACAAAAACTTCTTATTTAACTCAATTGGTGGTATTTATTATTTTATGATGTTCACCAGTGTCTATAGCGAATTCGGCTTCAGTTTTAATGACTCCAGCTAGGGGTGATTTAGAGCAAAATAGGTCTAAGCGGACAAAACGGGGTACCTCTAAGCGGACAAAACCGGATTTTGAAAAGTGTCCGCTTAGACAGAATTCACAGTAGCTTTAATTCGATATATTGGTATCTAGTACAACTTTTTGTGGGGAATTTTTTAGCAAAATTTTTTTTTGTAATTTGACATCCCAAAAAATTTTAGAACCAAATAGAAAATCTGTAATTTGACCCCTTTCGAGGTGTCATATGGCAACAATTTTATTGCCAAACATTTTCTCTTGAAAAACTACCCAGGTACTAGTAGATATATTTCCAGGTCGACAGGTTTTCTGGCTTAACAGATAAATCAACTGTTATTTGACTCCCCGAGAGGTGTCAAATTACAAAAAAAATCGGCAAAAAGTTTTGGCACAAAAAATTTGTAGTAAAATATTTATTTTGTGATGGGAATACCGGTGTCAGTCACGCCTATATATTAGCCAATCAGAGTGAACGATTGAATTGTTGAAGAAAACAACACCTGTCTCTTTATTCCAAATTCGATTCACCTAATTAGTATAGTAGATGCATTAATATTGAATTTAAGTCCGGTTGGGAATATCTTGCTTTGTTAAATAATGCCATGGCATGTGGGCAAAGGGTGGGGCCCCACCCATGGGGTAACCTTAAAAAAAAGCTACCTAAGTATGCCACAATTTTTTTCAAAAACCTTAACTTTCGTGAAAATGACATCTGTCTAGTAGACAGTGTCTACTCTAGTAAAACCGAAAGATTGAAAAACGAAAATCCTCATTTTTTCAAAATTCTGCAAAGATTTCAGCTCTTTTTTGCTTTATGTACACTAGATAATATGTTACTTTTATATCATTTCTGATCATTTGACGTCTGTTTAACCCACATACTCAGCGCTTGGCCATATCTGGCCAAAGTGACTTGCGATTCTATTTTATTTATAAGTTAACTTTTTCCGAAAAACATTTATATTTAAAATGTTTAAATCGGTGTTTTTGAAATTCTCTATCTTTGGCTTATTTATCTTTTCTCTATCTTTTGTAGTTCTTGAGTAAAGCAATGTTGGTCTACCGGAATCGGGCCCTGAAAAAATTCAATGATATTGAACTGAAAAAAAAATAGTATTTTATGAACTTTGCCACCGTGATTTTTGGATTTATTTTATGTGTCAAAAAATGAAAAATAAATATTCATAAAATCAAAATTTTCTTTTCTTTTTTCGATCTAATCTACATATATATTATAAGTTATTTTTGTGCAAAACAAACAACTCATGTGTCCCTCCAACCAATATATTGAAATTGATACTGTTTACTTTTGAACACCTGTAAATCGGACAAACCCATGCGGCGCGAACTAAATTTCCTTTGTTATTTTTTTGTCGCACAAACTTGATAAAAGTACTTATGACGTTGTTATGAGAAGCCAAAAATATCGCGAAAGGTCTTTTACGGTTGCAAATTATCGTGCGGTTATTTTTTTATTTATATGACAAACTGATTTCCTTACCGTTTTTCTCAATTGAGGTTAGGTCAAATATTTTCTTTTACGATATTGTCTCAAGACAAAATTATCGTAAAAAACCGAAAAATATAATGTATTATTTTATTTTTCTATCAATAATTGTTGAAGCTATTGAATAAATAGTTTTATATTTTTCGTTAACTTGGAAAAATATGAATTTTTAAAGGCAGGTGGCCAGATTTGGCCACCGCTGAGTACGTCACTGTTCATAACTTCTGAGTATGTGGGTTAATGTCACATTTCCATGATGGGTATCGATGAAGATTCCAAAATGAGGAATTTGTGGCATTTTGGAAAATCTCATGAAAATCCATAAACTAAATTCAAATTAAAACCTCACCGAATTTACAAGCGTTCAGATAGAAATTTAAAAAATGTGGGTTTTTATAACAGTTTCCTCAAAAAATCATATCTAAAATCATACGACCTTAATTGTTAATGACCTTTTCAAAACTGAGAATCAAATTTTACCTAGGAACTATTATACGTCTGTGGGATACCATGACAAAACAACGACTGATAGAATTTCGAAGAGGAGCTGATCCTGCTCAAATTTACTCGATATCTTTTAGTCGAGATTCAGCGTTTTTAGCGGTGACAGGAGATAAAGGGACTCTTCATTTATTTGCATTAAAAGACAAAATTTTGAACAAGTAAGATTTAAACGTAGTAGATTTCACCGATCATTTAGAGGCTTTAACAAATCAGACCAAATGAATATTTCTTTTTTCAACAAATACAAATCTAGAGAAATATTTTTTTTTGAAAAAGATATTTATGAATGAATGGAATTGACAATTCCGAATTGTAGATATTGTTTGTTCGGGTACAGAACGAATTTTCGAGATTCACCCCATAATTTTCGGATGAAAAATGCGAATTGAGCTTATTTTTTACAGACGGGGTTTCACTTTAGAGAAGCCCCCTAGTACCATCCACTGTGATACCGACTTTAGAAAAACGGCTCACAAAAAAATAAAAAGTAAATTTTAAGAAGATCTGCGTTTGCAAAGGCTGGCCGAGTTGCGATGATACCTCAACAATACACAAACAGCCTATGGGCCTTGGCGACTGCGCCTATCCCTGAAGAAGTTGAAACACAAGTTTCGTTTTTGGGAGGAAACAAGATTGTATGTGCATGTGTCGATGGCACCGTTCATATGTACCAGTTTTCACCAGAGGGTGCTATTAATAGAGTGGAGGTAAGATTTAATGGGTAAAACATTATTATATCAACAAATCATGATTTTTTTGTAAAGTTTTAACGAAAAATTATGGTATTTTTAGTTTTTAAGATACAGAATTGAGCCGAATTTGAGCACACTCTCTCGAGACTTTTTCGTTTCCTAAAATTAAATTTTACCTACACCGCTCACCTTTTTCTTTAAACGGCACACGGCACCATGTGTCAGCACTCACCCATACACTCGAAGCGCATAAAAAAGCAGATATCACACAGAACGCGTTTTTGCTATCAACATCGTACACAAGTGAATCTTGTGTATATGGAAAACTTTTGTTAATCTTCACTGTCAACCCAGTCTTCCACGCACGCTAAAGAGCTTTGAAATTATCGGCCTTTTATCTCCCGAGCCAAAACATTATTTTCATACTTCTGCTTGATCCTCTTAGCTCGCCAGCACCCGATCTATCTACCACCAAGAAGAACATACATTTAGATAAATAGGCCCGCAAAAAAATTGTGGCGGCTACTATGACGATATCACGACTCATCCCAAACTCCTCCGCGTTAAAAAAACATCTCAAACAAGATCTGAACAACCGCGCTTACATATGGACACACACAAGTTTCATATACCACCATGTTACTTCGCTACACGATACGAAGACCCCGTTTTGAGCTCCATATTCTTCGCATCGCTTCCAGTTTACTATGCTGACAAGCCGGTGGGTTTCTTTAAAAAAAATCTCCTAACATATACCCCTTAGTTCACACTTTTCTAATATCCCGGCCCTACTACTTAAAAACACACTAGTTCTTAATCAGGGCCGGGATATTAACAAAGATGTGATAGGGGATATATTGACTTAACTTTTAACTAAGTAATTGAACATATTTTTTATGGTATAATTTTTTACTTTTGTAGGCTCCCGAATTCATCAATGAGACTTCGACGAGATGTGATATTGATAATGTAAATTATTCATCCCCACACGGTTCTTAACATCGGCGATTAATTTTTTCGATCCTTATTTTTATTTTTCACATGCGATTCGGTATTCCCGCATGTTACAGCCTCATAATTCACCACTGTATCTCCTTTACTGTAAAAACATTTTTTCTGCTTCAAATAAAAGCTCATATTCATAAAAGTTTTAAGAACCCGGTTCTTACATTAGTGATCATAATTGCTCATGCCAGACCCCCACCGCGCTCACCGGCATCCTCTCAACAACTCTCTCACCCAAAACCCCCCCTTCACTCATCTCTCCTTCCGCGTGCCACCGGCGCTTTCTCACTCAAATACTCGCAACACCCATCCATCACTCCTGACGGACAAACGCTCTAGCTGAAATCGCCCCCTATCACGCCCCTCTCACCGCAAGCTCCTCCTACCATAATGCCTACATCAGGCAGTCGTCTACAAAATCCGCTTCACATCTCACCACCTAAGCCACTCTACTCAATATGCATCTCCTTCGCCTATCGCTCTACATACCATCCAGTTGATGTGCCTCTGCCTTCCGTCACACGCGTATCGAACCTCAGAGCTCTTTCTTCATGATCGAACCCTGCAATTACTTTTGCGTAGGCAGAACTTTATATCAATAATGATGCTCGTTTTTGAAAACGTAACTTCAATTATGAAGCATTTCATGTCTCTGAAGCGCAATCTCCAAATTAAAGAACAAGCAAAAATACTTTGTCTGAGCAGGGTATTATTTTCGATATGAATGTTTTTTAGAGATTGTTTTTTAAACAGCAGAGTCTACAATTTTTAGTTCGAATTAATTAGTTGGTTATTTTTTGTGTGCTTCTTATCCTTAGCTAGAATGCAGAATAAGATGTGTATCGCTCATAACAATCATTTTTTATCTATTTTAGGAAAGATTTGAGTTGCTTTTATTTTTGATTCGTAAATTTTTCAAAAAATTTAAAATATAGTTAAATTTCACGGCATTTGTCACCAAAATTTTTTTTTTTTCACAGATCTGTGATAAGCGAAAAAAATAGCATTTAACTTTTTTCATGCTGTTTACATATTTTCTGATGCTGTTTAAAAATCCATAACATGTTTATGTATTTGTGTGCATTTTTTTTAGAATATGTACGAAATTTTAGCAAATCACGTCCAAAATTTTTTATTATGCGTTTTTCTGAGACTTTCCTTTGAAAATAATGCCGTAATCAGTTGTGGTTATTTATCTGGTAATCCTATTTTGAGTTTCGCGTGATTTCAACAGCTGAAGGGTTCAATCGATAGTCGTTTCTGAATACGTGATTGAAATTTTAGCAACACTGCTGTTGACACCGGGTTTTGTGCCATTTCGGACGCAGATTGTGATGAAAATTATTTGTTTCAAAAAAATAACTATCATAAAATATGGGGTGTATAGGCTTCTTAGTTTTAAAGTCTAGTGGGACAGGTTTTCATTTTGATATTTCAACTCAATTGAAGGCTCCCATTTTTTTTTCTAAAAATGCTGTCTTTTTCTCTATTCTTTCCATGGAAAAAAACTTCATATAAGAGAAAGATTCATTCATGGTGGATAAATGAATTCTCCCTACTACTTAGTGGGGCATATAGCACCGCGAAAATCGGGTCTGAGAGTTTCATAAGATAATCGCCTTTAAGAAAAACAATCCCACGCATCGGGGTTCAAGTTGGAATGGAGTTGTACTGAAAAGTGGGTTTTGATATGTTTTAGCAGAGTATCTTAGTATCGCTCATGAGCAGAATTAAAAATATAAAGCGTTTTGCAAGAATGAACACTTTTATTGAAGAATAAAAAATAAAATAGAATTTTCACATTTTTTTCGTTTCAAAAATCACTCCCGAAGACATCAAAAGGTGTTACGCAATCGTGCTACACCCCTTAAGGGGGTGGTCAGGGGCAGAGCTGTTTGTGGGAACACTGTGTATGCTAAGCAAAAAATGTAATATTTTCTGGTAATTCAGTAATTCTAAAGAATGATTGGGCAAATAGTCAAAATTCCTAGCTACACGTTCTCCGTTAATCGCGGTAGACATTATTTGCAACTATTTAAGGGGTCGTTGGAACCGTTTTTTGACAAAAATATATTATTTTAAACTAATGAAATACGGCGTAATCTCAAAATCAATACAAGAAGTTCGTATCGTGTCTAGTTTTTTTTTTAGGATTTTTGGAAAATTCTCTAAAAAAAATAAAATTTATATATTTCTCGAAATAAGTTTGGCGAGTTTCAGAATTTCTCAGTTGATATAAAAAACTATGTCAATATTTTCTGGGTAATTAAGAATTTAGAAAAAATTATTGGGCGAAACACAAAAGTCCAGCTACACGGTTTTTCCGTTATCCGGCGACTATTCAAAACGAATTACGAGGTCGTGTCGGGTAACCGTTTTTGATTACATCATAGAGCCAATGATGGAAAATCATAAGCCTAATTTTTACATGTGTGTCAGCGACCCATTAATTAAGGGTTATCAATAGAAAATTTTGCTAACGAGGCGTACGTTTCCGTCTTTTGTTTTCAACCATCAGGCTTTGATACGATACTCTGAGAATTGACCGCGCAGTTGATTTAGCGTAGATTTTCAACAAACAAAAATTTAATTTGACAACTTCAAACATTTGTATTCAATTTCAGCAGCCGGGGCACAAAAGTAAATAAATTTGTTTGTAGACCTATCAAAAGGTTTTTATTCCCACATGTTATTGTACAAAAAAAATTATCGTAAGGAAAATTATGGAAAATCAATTACTTTCTAACAATTTAAGAGAGTCATGCGAAAAAGTGAAATCGTAATTTAACTCGTCGCCTTGAAAACTACAGCAGATAGGCTTCAAAACTATCAAAAATGGAATTCCCAGAGGTCATTACTAGTATATTTCGGGTTTAGATGATGTGAAGAGGCAAAAAAAGGTGATCTTATCACTACTTCTGTGAAAGATCCCTTGTCTACGTTACAAAGAAGACGGAAGTGTACTTTATCACATCCAAATAATTTACATAACAAAATGTTCAAAGTGTTTTAATGACCGAATTTAGTGGGTAAATTCTACATGTCATTATGAAAATCTGTTATAAATTGACGTGGAAGGAGATCGACTTTTGAAAAAATGACTGAAATAGCGATATTTTGGCGTCAAGGAGCTTCCTAGAGGGCAAAAATTCAAAAATCCTTTCCAAGCATTTCATTGACATTTTAAGTTTCGCTCGAAAGTGTAAGAAATTAAAGAAAATTTCACTTTATATTCGCACGGAGGAGATCGACTTTACAAAATGCGTCATTTTTCCAACCTTTAATAACCTATAGGGCGCTACTCGAAATATATTGAAAATCGGTTTACGATTGTCATGATATGAGAGAATTTTCGCTGAGGGGCTTCTAAAACCGTAAGTATGCTAACTCTATAGATAATTCTCCGTCCTTCCAAGCTATTGAGGCGTTTCGCAATAAGGCCATAAAAGACGACAAAAGTCTTACAGACCTGACACCCCTTAAGAGCTGCAGATCAAAGAGAGTGGCTTCTAAACTGTTTTGTGGAATAAAATTTGGTACAGTTAGTAAAATTTAATATAATTTATTTTTACTGATGAATTACATATAGTGGATCCAAGTTTTATCAACTATTTTCCAGTACTCCAATGTCACTATTATCCTCCGGCATGCACACTGCCCAAAAATGTCTGTACTCGTGTCACTTCTGGCAATACACTGAGATCCCAAATTCTTCTGAATCGCAAGTTTTAGCATTAACTTCAGCTGCATTTTTCCTCCAAAAATAACATACGCTATTATAAGAAACCCTGAGGTAACTTTCAAATAAGAACCCAAAATTTTTTTGACGTAAATGAGATTCGATTATATCTCTGAACATCCAATGAAATCCGAGTATTTCGAAAAGCCTTCCGAAGAAACCATCCAGAGGGGTATTCATGAATGATTGAATTGTTTTGAGAGACGGATATTATGTCGAAATTGTTTAATGCATCGCTCTCCTGAGACACATTAACAACGTTCATAAACTTTCAGAAACATCGTATGGTTGAAACTCTTGAAACGGTGATTTTGTCCCTTAAGACATACAACGAGTCACAGTGGTACCAATCCAAATTTATGTAATTCCGTTATATGTCTTTCACGATTATACAATTATTTTTTCTCATTATCTTCGAAAATTGGCTGAAATTGAACACTTCGAGTTTTGGGCATTAGTAATTTGAAAGTTACCTCACAATTTGATCGAAGTTCGAATGTTGAAACGACGCAATCATTTCACCATTCCTCGGCAGCACGCTCCGCCATGTGCCACTTTTAATTCTGAGTGTTTGAAACATTTCGCTTTTCTCAAAGACATAAATTCATGTAGGTATGATAAGCCAAATAGACATCAGATCAAAATTCGAATTTACAGCTACGTTGTTCCGGTAATAATTGCAATTAGAACTCTGCGCTTTACATCGTTGATATTCAAAAGTGAGTTTTTTAGCTTTAAAATTAACACCACGGCTCTAAGTTCGATCGTCTGAATAATACCAAACGCCTTGACAAAAGCTCAAAAAAAACGTTTCCTCGATCGTGCCTAACTGTAGGACCTCCTACACTATTCGATTTTTTGATACAAATGTAACTGCAATTATAAATAAAACCAGTTTTATAATCAAACCAGCTTGAATACAAGTTCAAAATACATATGTTTATTTACGACCCTAAAGTGGTTTTCTACGAATTTTTCGTCAAAATCATTCCAACATTTTTTGTTTAAATTTCTTCACAATCTCTTACTTTACAATAAAGCTCTTTTTATTTATAATTGCATGTTAATTTCCATAAAAAATATATTTCGTCGCATTACAATGGGTAGTCTATTCGCTAAAGTAAGAGCAAAAAANCATATCTTGCATGGCTTCCAAGTTATTATGCTGACAAGGGTGGGTTCCTTTAAAAAAATCTACTTAACATATAAATTGACTTTAACTTTTAACTAAAGTAAATTGAACATATTTTTTATGGCATATAATTTTTACTTTTTGTAGGTCCGAAATATCAATGAACTCGACATGAATGATGATAATTGGTAAATGTATTCATCCAAGGTTTTAAATCGGGATAATTTTTCGATCCTTATTTTATTTTTCAATCCAGATTCGGTATCCCGATTTAGAGCCCTTAATTCAACTGTATTTTTACTGTAAAAAACATTTTTCTGACTTTCAAATAAAACCTTCATATTCATAAAAGTTTTAGAAGCCCGTTTTATCATTAGTGGATCATAAATGCTCATCAGAAGGCGTATGGATTTTTAAACTTTAACAAAACCTTATTATAGTTTATTATTATTTTCGGTGGAGGGTTTTCAATAAATATCGAACATAATACTTGTACGGACAAAGTCTAGTGAAATGCCTATAAGTTAACGAGTCTTAATAATCTAAATAGGAGTGTCCTACAAAATGTCACATTACATAAGGTTTTAATATGATTTTGTATGTTACATACCATCAAGTTGATGTGTTTTGGTACAGCGTATCGAACCAAGGCATCTTTTTATGATGAAGTGAATTACTTTTCGTAGGACAAAACGTTTTATATCAATATGATGCGTCGTTTTGAAAGTACTTCATTATGAAGCATTTCATGTCTCGAAGCGAATCTCCCAAAATAAGAAAAACAAAAATACTTTGTCTGAGCAGGTATTATTTTCGATATGAATTATTTTTAGAAGTTGTTTTTAAAAAGCACCGAGTCTACAAATTAATTTAAGTTACGAAAATAATTAGTTGGTTTATTTTTTTGTGCTTCTTATCCTTAGCTGAACCAGAATAAATGTGTATCAGCTTCTAAACTGTTTTTGGAATAAAATTGTACAGTTAGTACAATTTGAATATAATTTATTTTTACTGATGAATTACATTAGTTGGATCCAAGTTTTATCAACCATATTTTCCAGTACTCCAATGTCACTATTATCCTCCGGCATGCAACTGCCCAAAAATGTCTGTACTCGTGTCACTTCTGGCAATACACTGAGATCCTCAATATTCTTCTGAATCGCAAGTTTTAGCATTAACCTCAGCTCGCATTTTTCCTTCCAAAAATAACAATCGCTATTATAAGAAACCTGAGGTAACTTTCAAATAAGAATCCCCAAAATTTTTTTTGACCAATGAGATTCGATTATATCTCTGAACATTCCAATGAAATCCGAGTATTTTCGAAAAGCCTTCCGAAGAACCAATCACAGAGCGGTATTTCATGAATGATTGAAATTGTTTTGAGAGACGGATATTATGTCGAAATTGTTTAATGCATCGCTCAGAGCGATTCGCTCTCCTGGCAAAAATTAACAACGTTCATAAACTTTTCAGAAACATCGTATGGTTGAAACTCTTGAAACCGGTGATTTTGTCACTTAACCGTAAATCAACGGTCACGTGGTACCCAATCCAAAATTTTATGTAATTCCGTTTATTCGGTTTTATCAAGGTTATACAAATTTTTTTTTCTCATTATCTCGAAAATTGGCTGAGATTGAACACTTCGAGTTTTGGGCATTAGTATTTGAAAGTTACCTCACAATTTGATCGAAGTTCGAATGTTGAAACGACGCCAATTATTTCACATTCCTCGGGACAGCAAGCTCCGCCATGTGCCACTTTTAATTCTGAGTTTTTGACACATTTCGCTTTTCTCAAAAGACATAAATTCATGTAGGTATTGCCATCATCACCACAGACCTCATCAAAATCGAATTTACACTCGTTTGTTCCGTAATAATTGCAATTGGAATTCGCTTACATCGTTGATATTCAAAAGTGAGTTTTTTAGCTTTAAAATTAACACCACGGACTCTAAGTTCGATCGTCCTGAATAAATACCAAACGCCTTGACAAAAGCTCAAAAAAAAACGTTTTCCTCGATCGTCCTACTGTAGGACCCCTACACTATTCGATTTTTTGATACAAATTTAACTGCAATTATTAAATAAAACCAGTTTTATAATCAAGACCCAGCTTGAATCACAGTTCAAAATACATTATGTTATTTACGACCCTAAAGTGTTTTCTACGAATTTTTCGTCAAAATCATTCCAACATTTTTTTTTAATTTCTTTTCACAATCTCTTACTTTACAATAAAGCTCTTTTTATTTAATAATTGCAGTTAAATTTCCATAAAAAATAATATTTCGTCGATTACAATGGCTAGTTTTAAAGTAGAAGCCAAAACAAAGCATTATCATTGGCTGGATTATCCATAGCGTCGTTACGACGCCGTCGCGAAGGGAACGATCCCCCAAAAAATGGGACACCCTGTACGTTTGATTATCAACTATTAGTAGACGGTTTTTTTGGAAAAAGTTGTCTTTATATTTGAAAAATTGAAATTTCTGAATTTTCGACAAATTACCGTTATCCCGCTGTATAATTTATAAACGATTCCTACATAGGCAGCTCCTGCATTCACTAGCATAAAAATAATATTAAACATGTTTTTTTTCTCCTGGAAATGAAAACTCGAGTATCTATTTTCTGATAATAATTTATTGACTTTAACAAACATTGTCTTTATGACGCAGATTAATCATATCCTAAAATCTATCTTTGGGCACGAATGAAAACAAAATTATTTCAACTTTTCGAGTTAAATATAAAAGTATTGCCAATACGCCCTGGTGGATGTGTGACCAGTTTCACCTCTAACGTCTCGTAGACTATTTTTGATTCTCAAATTGTGGAGAAAACTCAAAAATATGAAACTATACGCAATAAACTGGTGTGCTTTCGAGGTCATTGGGAGTAAATTAAGTTGATGAGAATGAGCTCAATTATCCATTGAGCTAAATGGTGTGGGATTGAAGCTAATTTGAAACGACCTTAAATAGGAATAATATAACTAAATTACAAAAAGGTTACAATAAAGGTTTCCTAGATACCGTTGCTGGTATGATTAATCCCTATAAATACAGTTGAAACACCAATAAAAAGACAATAGTTATCTTTAACTTTTGTCCTATCTGTTAGATTGCAAAATTTCTCGGTAATAATTAACCTTAAATTGGCGTAGCAACCCTATTTTGCACAGATTGGCAGTAAAACAGAGAAACTCCAATAAAATCTAGAGCTGGAATTTGAGTACAAATATATCGATGAGATGCGCCCTCATCTACGAAAACTTTTCTGCAAAAAGTTCGTAGATAAGAAAAATGCGTTTCCAAACTCACTATGAGTAGATAAGGGATGAAACACAAAAAAACGCAAAATGGTTATTTGTTGAATTTTGTAGATACGGGCGCAAAAACGTATATCTAGACGCCAATTCAAATTTTCAAAAATGAAGTCCTACTGGCAAAATTCATAGAGAAATTATTTCATTTTGATATGTGCTGCAGCATGCTGTTCATCAAAATTTTCACGGAATAATAACAAAAAACGGATATCAAAATGACAAGATTTTTTTCTGAATTTTGTTCAATTAACTAACGACGCATTTTTGACAAATAAACCGACGAATTCACTTTCTTCCTAAAATAACTCTTGATTTATTAAATAATAAACAAGCTAAAACAAAAAAATATATTTGTACCAAAAACTTCACCTTGTTCATGTTATGGAGTTTTACTATTTTTCCATTTAACTGGCAGCCTTTTAATAAGCAGCTTAGATTCGGTATCTAGAAGGCACAGTGCTCCCTTTTCTGGTGATTGCATCTTTATGACAATGGTACTGAATTTGCCATTTTTCGTTCAAGTTCAAAACTTCCTTATAAACTTTGCCGACCTGGAGCGCAACCTCATCGTTTTCGAATGATCCAGTCCACAGTTGTAATCTATCAACTCTTTTACGAATCTGAACAACTGTACCATTTACAGTTTCGCCACCGTCGCCAAAACCTTAAATTTTTGATAAAAAATGGTTTATTTCGATAAAGATCTCGATTCTATACTCTTTTCTTCGATCACCTTAAAAGCTTTGCGAACACATTTTAAGGGGGTGACATAAACCCGGCATCCTGGAGTCAATATAACTTACGAAAATAGTAAGTCAGAATTTTTTTTCATGCTTATTATAGTTAGCTGAACCGATTAAATATGTTTCGCTTCATAAAATCATTTTTATCTATTTTAGAGAAAGATTTGAGTTCGGGTTTTCATCTTTGAAATCGTAAAAAATTTGAAAAAAAATCGAAGCATTATGAAATTTTTCCGCATTTTTCGTCCAAAATTTTTTTTGTTTTAATAAGGTCGCTTTTTTTTTAGGTGGCCCCACCATGATTTCGACTGGGAGAACTAGACAAGATAGCGACAAATAGTTTTCTGCACGTGAAACCTTGGAAAAAAATATGCGGTAGAAAATTTTTTTGGCTTCCTAGGTTGATCACGTGACCGGAAATCAGTCATCGAAATTGCTCAAAATGACCGAAAAAAACGTTTTTTGCGAATTACCGGTGAACCGGTAATCATCGGAGAAAAAGAAAAAATCCTGCGTTCCAATTCGGTTAAGATTAAGATGCAAAAACCGTTTGTCGCTATCTAGTCTAGTTCTCTCAGAACAGATACCCCTAGGTGGGCGACCTAAAAAAAAAGCGACCTAACTGAAATCTGTGGGTAAAAACCTAAAAAATAGCAACTTTAACTTTTTTCATGGATTCCTTACATATTTTCTGACCGCTGTTTGAAAAATCATAAAATTTTTCATTTTTTATCAACTTTTCAGAAAAAATTATGAAAATTTTCCCCAAATCAAGTCCAAAATTTTTTATTCGTGGTTTTTTGAACTCTCCATTAAAAATCATGCAGAATCACATATTAAATGTTTTGGCATCTATTAAATCGCCGTATGTCAACTAATCGGTAGGTCGCGCGATTATCATTTCAAAACTGTTGATGAATTTTTAACACTTGACTGTGCACTCGATAAGTGCCATTCGGCACTGAATCTTTAGAAATTTTATGGTTGTGAAAATTCCCAATAAAATGGTGGGTGTGTAGCGCCATTTTGTTTCATAGTCAGGACATTTTTTGATATCAAAACGCAATTTAAGGGGTACTCAACGGTTTTTGAGATTTTAGATCGGGGCTCAGAAGGAAACGAAACAAGTTATCGAAATTCTGAAAACCCTAAAATGAAGATCTATCCTTTTGCTCCAACCAAAGTAGAATTTTTTTTTGAGCACCACAGCACCAGTTGGAGAGAGTTCTAGAACACTGATTTTGACTTCAATGTATTTTATCTCGGAAACGCTCAATGGAAATTGATGAAAGTTTGTAAGAAAACGTTTTCTACTACGTCGACAGTTATCAAAATATTTTGCAAAAATTTCGATCGGACTTGTTCTAGAATTATGAAAAACCGTGATATTTTAGAATTTGTAGCTCAATTTTCTCAAAAACGACTCGGTCGATTTTTTTTTAATTAGCATTATTTGGAGAAACATGTCTTCTCATTTCTATGGAAATTTTTTTTTGAACATCGCTCCTATTTATAAAAAATTGCAGATTAGTTCAGCCGAAGTCAATTTCATGATTTCTCTAAAAAAAATTTCATCGTATCGAGTTGAAAGTACCATTAAATGGAAGCTCATGGTCTACTGAAGAAAAAATTTGCTTACGTCAGGTTGAAATTTTGATCCCTTATATTCTAGAATCAAGTAAACGTGAAAATTTCAAACTAAAACGAGATTTTCTCTAAAACGACTGGTCGATTTTTTTTTTAAATTTGATATAATTCGTAAACATATGTCTTCTCAATTTCTAGTGTAAAACTTTTTTTTAATCATTGCTCCTATTAATAGAAAATTGCATTTTGGTTCAGCCGGAAGTCAATTTTTGGAGTTTCTAGAAATTTATTTTCATCCGATTGTACCGAAAGTACCCTCAAATTGAAGCTACTGCAAAACTGAAGTGAAAAGGTGCACTCACTTTAACTTATTTTTAGAATTTTCATTAAAATTGTGGTTTATGTATTTTTGTGAAAAAAATACTTAGAAAAAATCTGAAAAACTCGAAAATTTTGAGAAGAATCTCGAAATTTTTCTTATGATAAGAGCAGAAATGCATTTTGTGGCCTTCTTGAGGCTATTTGGTGCAGTTATTATGTCCCTAACTCAATTGAAAAACCGTTGAGTACCCCTTAAGGGGGTGGGTGTCGCTTTTTGGTACCTTTCAAGCACGCCTCAGATCAAATCTAGCGCAGTTGTAAAAACATCTGAGGATACTCGTTTGTAGATCTAGCCTTCGTCTAACGATTACACATCTCAAAGTCAACCTTGTTACATCTACACCACCAGGTGGTGACGTCTTTATTCTAGAGCACTAAGGTTTTTTTTTAAAATCTATCTTCTTTAGACCCCACATACAAAGCGTCTCAAAGTTTACACCAAAGTAGCGAATAAATGAGAACAAAAAAGTGATGAGAAGGAATTTTCGATTTTTGACTTTTTTTCTCTAGAATCTCACTTAACGCCGATTTTGCCAGTTTTCGACTTCAAACTCTATCTTCTTTTAGACGAATGTTTAGAAGAAGCCATTTTTTCGACTAAGGTAGATAAATTAATGCGGTAAAGTGATGAGAAGGAAATTTTTGAATAAAATTCTAGAATTTAGAAAATTGATTAAAGTCAACCGGAAATGAAAAGTCCGAAAAAAAGTTCGTCTGATCGGAACAAAAGTACCACCAATTGAAGCTGAGAGTTAACCCCCTCACACCCAAAACCATTGAAATCCCCTCACACCAAACGCCATTCGGGGACGCCACTTTGAGAGGTTATTGCGGAGATAATAAATGCAAAAGAATATCATTATTTTTTGCTGGCCGAGATCAAGGATAGGTTTAATATTGGAGGCCAATAATTTTTTCAAAATTTCTATTCTGTTTGCTCGATAAATGCAAGAGAAATTAGAGGTTTAGTTTCAGTAATTCATCGGAAAACCATACATTTTTCAAAATTACATATGAATTGTCTAGACATGATCACTCCTTTTTTCCTCGTGCAAAAAAATACATTTCGGAAATGTAGGCGACCTATTTTTGAGGAAAAATAAATTTATTAGATCAAGTTGTTCAGCCACTAAAAAAAGGACAAACTGAGTATTGGGTCCGCTGGAAGCTTGATTACTCGCATGATATCTTCAGCTGTGCTCTTTGTCGCTTTGCATCGAATTCTAACTAAAATCGAACGGATTCAATTCAAAATAATAATTCGCGCAATTATGTGTTTTTTTATTTTTTGAGTTAAAAGAGAAATCACTTCAGGAAAATAAAACTCTCAATGAAGACCAGAGAAAAAAAAATAATAGTTACCAGGAGCAGCCTTCAAATAATTTTCTAAATCTGAGTTTCCTCAGAACTTTGATTTTGATGTGTCTTATTTACGCTTGAATTTTTTTTACGAAATCAGGCGAAAAACCTAAAAAAAGTAGGAAAAAATAACTTTTGAACTACTAGTCGTATCAAATTTTTAAAACCATTACTAGAAAAAGAATTGCGAGCTCTATGCACATTTGAATTAAAAGTCTGTTGAATTATATTTCTATCTCGTTTTACGGATTTAAAAAAAACTCGCGTCCCCGAATGGCGTTGGGTGTGAGGGGTTAACTGATCAAAAATCTGCTTACAGCTAATCCAATTTTTGAACCAATCAGCGTCAAATTCGATAATTGGGTTTAACATTTTTGCTTAAAAATAATTGAAATTTCTAGAATTCGATTAAGACATTTCTGTAATTTAATGTCATGCATCGTTTTAAGGGGTATGCGACTCTGATTTGACATATTTCTCAGTGAAATATACTGAAAATAACAGTTCATGAGAAAAACCGAAAATGCTAATTTGTAGATCTATCTTAATCTTGCGAAAAGTACATCACAAATTATTTTTGACCATTCACCAATAGGTACAGTATCGTAACAAGGTGACATTTTCCAAACTGCAGAACTATCTCCTCCAGACGGTATATCAAATTGAGCTCAATTTTCACAGATCACGTACGATATGTATGTCAATCTTTTCTCACGGGCTTTTTTGATCCGGCGACGGAACAATTCTAGAACGCCAAATAACTGACGATTTAGGATATATATTCCTCCTAGGATATTATTTGCAAAATGGCTCAAATTGTTATCAAGTATTCCTAAGAACAATTGTAAGAGACTCTCACGGGCTTTTTTGCAATTTCCAGCTAAAACCGAAATGTGATTTTTTTGGTCATTTTCCAGAAAATTTCCGAAAAAAAAGTGCTTCGATTTTTTCGAAAGTAGGCTCAAAAGAAGCCAGTGAAACACTGATGAGAAAGTTGGCTTACGTCAAGTCAATATTTTGAAGTGTTAGTGGTCAAATTTGAGCAAACGTTATTTTTAACTTCATCTTTTTAAAATAATTAGAAAAAAATGCGAAAAGTTTTTTTGATGATTGGGTTCTTAGTACACTTAATTATCACCCCGTATCAATTTTGTTTTAATGCCTTTAAGGCCTTTATTTAATCAGAGTCGCATACCCCTTAAGCTGTGTTAACTTAGAAAACCAAAAAGGCGGTAGTAATCGTAACAAAAACGTTCAAACCCACCAAAAAATTGTCCATTTTAAAAAAGCGTGTCGTCGCAGGTACCGACGCGTTTTACTTTTTTAAACCCCAGCCCTGTTCTAGCGGACAGCCTGAATGATACTGAAATTCTAGAATAGTTAATATTTGTCTGAAATTGTCAAAAAAAAAATTATTTAAAAGTTTTTGTATGATCGTACCGATCGTGAATCACGACTCGTGATACTGGTGAAAAACCGGTTTTTGACCAAATTCGTATCATTATTTAGTGATGAGATGTCAAAATTTTTTGATTTTTTTAACGCCCACTATAAAGGGTTATTTTATACAATATAATCGTTTTGGGGATCGCGCATCACCAAAAAGATTATATTTTTAAATAGAACAATTTTGCCTTATTATCAGGGGAGATGTTTTTGTAATAGCGGTAGTCTGGTAGTTATTCTGGGGTAAATTGGGGAGTTTAGCTTGAGGTGCAAAAATAATTTTGATTAAAGCTTGGACACCTGCCTTCAGGTTAGCAACTTTAACATTAAGCTCTAAAATTCCTCAGTGAATGTAATATTGAAATTAAACGAGTTCACACTTAATTTCGTACTATTTAATTTCGAAAATGGGGAAAAGAAAGATATTATGTCCATATAATATCATAAAAGATTTTAAAGTAGAGAAGCAAAAATGCCGCGTCACTTGCAAACAAAGTAATATCCATAGAAGTTTAATTTTCACCACCTCAAGCTTAATTCACTCTAATCCTTATTCAAAGGAAAGCTGTTTTGGTACGAACGTGCCTACCAGACCATCCTAAGCACAGGACCACCTAGACTTCGCACGCGGACAGAGTGCCCCATTACACTGCCGCTATCACAAATGCTATCACGCTCGCTGACATGGGGTGTGTTGATTTCAAAAAGAAAACTCGACCAATTTTCAAAAACTATTATTTATCCTAAATAAATCTCTGAAAAGCGTAACATCGATCAAAAAGCACAATTGTTCTATTAAGAGGGTTAATATGAATTAAATTGTAATTTCGGTCTATTAGCTCAAAATTGACAAAATATACATGTTTAAATGAATGTTTCGGCTGTATTGAGTACTTATTCAATTTCATTTGGAGCACTGATATCAGATTTTTTTTAAAAAAATCACTTTTTACAAATGTGTATCCAGGTTTAATAATGGCATTTGCTCTTTACAATATCTTGTTCGGTTTAGCGAGACGTTCAAGTTTTCGTGTTGCGTCTGATCGCCAGATTTCCCAATATTTTTTCAAAAAATGTGTATCTACTTATTCTTCTAGTCGCTTTTTTTAGTAGGCCCACTTAATGGGTACTGTTCTGAGATGCCAGAACTAGATAGCAACAAGTTTTTTGCAGCGAATCTTAACCGAATTTGATAGTGGTGGCAATTTTTTCTTTTACCGGTGAATTACCGGTAATTCGCAAAAAAAACGTTTTTTCCTGTCATTTTGAGCATATTTCGATGACTTGATTTCCGGTCACGTGATCCACCTAGGAAAGTCAAAAAATTCCTACCGTATATTTTCCAATTTTTACATGCCAAAAACCATTGTCGCTATCTTGGTCTAGTTCTCCCATCGAAATCACAAAGTGAGCCCGTACCTAAAAAAGCGACCTTATAGTCTTACATAACCAAGAGAACCGATGCCGAAAAAAATAATTATCTGATAATGTCTTCTCAAATACAGCACATTTCGAAAATACTTGGGAAAAATCCAAATTTTTTTGTCGAAATTTATTTTTCTGGAATGAAATCGACCAACAAAATTTCGAATGCCGCAAGAAGCTTCGTAGCATGTGTATATCCGAGATATGGGATTACCGGACCTCAGAGTACAAATCCAAATATTTGAAAAAGCGAATATATGAGCATTTTGATTGGTGATCCTTTCTCAACCTTGGACCAATTGAAATTCGTGCCTATTCGAATCAAGGGTTT